>CM044441.1:77856745-77878240 GCA_024363595.1 Xenopus borealis
TGGCCACAGGGACATAAAGGAGTGATTTACATGTCTCTGCCCATGATGCATTATGGGAGAGTAAAACTATCATTTTTGCTATCTAGGCAGTGCTATTTGTATGGCATGAGACAAGTAAATACCTTCTGATTTCAGAAGGCTTCACTTTGCATGCTATTGCTTGTGAAGGGCTTTTTGGCTCCTTTCAGTCCTTCTCACCCTAACAAGGTTCGGTTTCTCTTTTTGCTGCTCTCCAAGTCCTAACTCTCAGAAGCCATGTTCCAATATCTTGCCCTGATGAGATCTAACAAGATCGAAACAGGCTGTCTGCAAGTTTGGATATATGGCTCTGAATTATTAGGCTGTATCTGTGCTATAAACCAGCAGTTCTGGATGCGTAGTTGGCCACAGGGACATAAAGGAGTGATTTACATGTCTTTGCCCATGATGCATTATGGGAGAATAAAACTCTCATTTTTGCTATCTAGGCAGTGCTATATGTATGGCATGAGACAAGTAAATACCTTCTGATTTCAGAAGGCTTCACTTAACAGTTAGAAAACAAAAGCAAAGATATGATTTGTTGCTATGAGCCCGGGCTTTCTGGGGATAACCCCTTCTTCAGGTGCAATTACATATAAATGAACAAAAATCAAGTTTAAATACCTTACAACCCATGTGGTACAACCATGTGAACCATTAACCCCATCATGACTTGATTAATCCCAGTCCAAATTCAGCTTAGTGATATTTGTATAACAGTCCAAAGTAAACTGCTTCTTTGATATCCTTATCTGAAAGAATGTAACAATAAATAGTTACAAAATTAAAACCAATAAATACAAAGTATACATCTATAATAAACCCTTAAGAAATTTGTAAACAATTATAAAAAAACATTTTAAGATAAAACTTTTATTCAATCCCTGTGGGGAAAGAGAATCCATTCTTTTTATCCAGACTGCCTCTTTTTTAACTAATTGTTGGTTAAGGTTGCCACCTCTCTCTAAATTAATCTGCTCTAATATTGTCCACCTCACTTTGGACACTGTACAGTATGTTTTGCATAATAAAAATGTTTAGCAGTGAACCGTATTTGTTGCTATGAGCAACATCACCAATAATGTTTCACTCTACTTTTAACACAGCATGATTAATAGTCCCCAACATATCTGAATTGTAATAAGTATTGCTAAACATATACAGTACTTGGTCTACATATAGGGGCAGATTTATCAAATTCACATGAAGGATTCGAAATTAGATCGACTTTTCAAATGTTTTGGAAGACTTCTTCGACCATCAAATCGAATGATTCAAATAATTTGAATAAAATTCTATTTGAATATTCGACAGTTGAATAACATGCCCTTTAAATTTTTATTTGACTGCCTAGTTCGCCAGATTCAACCTACTGAATTGGATTTAACTATTTTTGAATGATTACAAAAATTCTCTTGAATGGTCAAAATCGTTCGAATCATTCAATTCAAACGATTTTATTGAATGATCGATTTATTCTATTCAATCGTTCGATCCATCAAATTGCGGTAAAATCCTTCAAATTCTACATTCGAATTCGAAGGATTTCAATTCGACCACAATTCGATTGGTCGAAATCAAAGGTAAATTCACCTTTGAATGCGACCAATAGTAAATCTGCCCCATAGTGTGGGCCCACATAGGTTAGAATATGATCTGATATTTTATTTGCATGCATAAGGTGAAATTTATGTGAACGCTACTTAATTAATTTTGTGAATGTTACTTTGTGAATTTTTTATCTTCTTTATTGGATGTACATTTTCCAAAAGTTTTCAATTTTGGATACTATTTACTGATTCACCCAGGTGTTAGCCCTGATAATCCATATGTTATTTTTTTTTTCTGGTTTTTTTTTCCTGAGAATAATTTGGTGAATTCTTTACTGGAAACACAATGGAATGTTATTAATGCAAAGCAATAGAACAAAAGTTACACTGATTAAAATAGCAATAATCACAAAAAAAAAAAATCACAAAAATGTAATTTAAAATTAAGCACATACAGATACAGTCACTTGGATTTGTAAGTTAAATGCGTCGTGACTCAGGGCTAATTGAAGAAACTGTGTTATCTAAAGTTATCTTAACTCATTTAATGCATTTAACCTTTTCATTAGCATACCAAAGCCCCATTGTTTTCAATGGTGAACTCTTTAATTGGATGGGATGCTGTGACACAATATTCTGTGCTAAGTGGGATAAATGAGATAGATGAGTTAAGTCACGACGCATTAAACTTACAATCCAAAGTGACTGCATCTGTATTTTGACTATTATAGCAAACAGGATACTTACAACAGATACTCATATAGGGATTATTCACCCATCGTCATATCTGAACAGCTGAGAAAGTCAAGTGTTGCTCAGAATTTATTTGCACACAAGGCAAAACTAGTTTTTTAGCCAGCATTAACAATTTATAGGTTGGTTGTCTATTCTTTATAGTTTATACTTCACTCTTATGAAAACTAGATGAAACAGATTGAAAACTATTCTAAGGACAGAGACAACAGCAGCAAAGTTAGTCAGACATCTAATCACCAGGGGATAATTGAAAATACCATCTGCCAGAATATAAATCTGATGGTTTAAATCTTGAATCTGCTTTTCCTCAGTAGTGAAAGATTTAATAGTGAATCATTATAGTTGTTACATACTCTATGGGTAATTTTCTGAAGTGCAAAATCCATTTAAAAAAATCCCCTGTGCACTGAGATGTAAAACCCATAAAACACTTGGGAGGCCATTTATCAGAAAGCTCAAACTTTCCACACTATTTTTCAGGCAAATTTTGTTACCTTGGGAAGTATTATAGAGAATTTGAGAAGTATTAAACCATATTTATTTCTTTAGTTCTTTGGAAATATACATAGTTCCAACAACTGCCTGCTATCTGATAAAAACATGATTTAACATTATTATTAAACAGTGAACTAGCATTGATTCTGTAAAAATATAATTAACTTTTAATTTATAACTAGTGATGGGCGAATTTATTCGCCAGGGCCGAATTCGCGGCGAATTCCCGCGATTCGCCGCTGGCGAATAAATTCGCGAATCACCAGCGAAATTTCGCTTGGCGAAAATTCGCCGAAAAAACGAGTCGCGCGACGTTTTTTGACGCGACGCGTCGTTTGTGACGCGACGCGATTTGACGCGACGCGCGTCAAAAGCGTCCCGCGACTCGTTTCGCTAATTTTTCGCCGATTTGCGAATTTGGCTAGAAATTCGCGAATTTTTCGGCGAAGCGAATCTCGGGAGATTCGCCCATCACTATTTATAACATCAATTTGCTTGGACAATATTTTAACAACCCTTATTAAGGGTATTGTGTGTTCCCCCCAGAACAACTGTCCACAAGTCTTTAGACTTGGCAGCAGCATGTTAAAAGCAAACAGGCAGTTGTCTTCAGTAAATATTTCAATAATAAAGACCTATTGTCAGTTAATAGTGTGTACAGTCACAGAGCCTTTCTCTCCAGCTAGGATTAAAGCTTCCTAATTTTTCAGCTGTGGCTGTGGTAATGTAAAGGGATTTCTAAAGGGGATGGCGTGAGTCTCTCAGGTCATAGACTGATCTCATGCCAACATGTAATGAAAGGCAGAGGCTGAAGGTCAGGAATAGGATTAACAGGATAAGGACTGTGCAGATGAATAGGCAGTGTCTTTGGCAGGTGCAGGATGGAGTGGGTGAAGAAATGGTGGCAGGAAGGAGCAGACATAGAGATCAGAACTGAAACAAGCATAGGAGCAAGAACAGGAGGAAGAACAGGAAAAAGGCAGGACTAGAGTAGAAAACAAGGTCAGAAGCAAGGCTAGATGTATATACAAATCAGAGCAAGGAAACCAAGAGCCAGGGATGTGCAACAGTGCTCAGGCACCAGAAGTGAAGTGAACATGTGGGAGGGGCTTGCAGATTTTTAAAGGGTAACAACCCAATTCTCATGAAACGTGTTAAAAACATGATTTTTATTGCATGATATATAAACTCCAGGACACTTCCACAGCAGACACCTTTACAATCACTCCAGCACAGACTTATTTCCACACATGCAGTTATCCGTATTTCAGGGAAACAGTTCACAGTAGGCACAACTGCCTGATGGTGGTCCGATAAATGTTCCCACCTGTATCCACCACTAACCACTAGTGCTCTAAAGATACCTCTGGTGATATCCCTCCACTATTCCAGGATAGGATCTTTCCATCCAATTTCCGTCAGAGACCCAGGTATCCTTCCTACTTAGTCCTAAACTTCCACTGTTTCCCTCACTTACAGAGTGCCCGCAGGAAACTAATTAAACTTTCCTCCTTGATGGGGCCACATCTGCCCTTACTAACTCTCCTCACTATCTTGTGCTCCTAGTGCTTGCTCACTTAGATCTTACCTATTCCAGCTGTTACCTATTCTCTATCTATCAACAATGTTGCTTATATAAAGGAGGAGGTTATGCTAGTGAATGAAGGGGCAGAAGTCTTATGGGTAGAATTCTTCACCAATTGTAAAGAGTCCAGCAAATTAATTGTAGGGGTATGCTATAGACCCCCTAATGTAAGTGAGGAGGAGGAGGCTAAGCTCCTGACATAGAAATAGAAAAAGCTGCTAGTTTGGGAAAAGTATTGATAATGGGGATTTTAATTACCCAGATATTGACTGGAGCAACAGTACTGCCAAATCAATTACTGGGAATAAGTTTATAAACTTGTTGCATGACAATTTTATGGCACAGGTTGTTGAGGAGCCTACCAGAAAAAATGCTATTCTGGATCTAGTGATCTCAAATGACCCAGAACATATAGCAAATGTGCAAGTCATTGAACCCCTGGGTAATAGTGTTATTTCATTTAATGTCTGGTGCAAAAAACAAATATATACTGGGGCAACAAAAACCATGAATTTTGGAAACACTAATTTTAGTGCCTTTAGGGCTGCCCTTCAGAGTATTGATTGGGGCATTATGTTTTCAGCTAAAACCACAGAACAGAAATGGTTGTCATTTAAAATTATATTAAATCATTACTGTTCTCAATTTATTCCCTTAAGAAGAAAAAGCTCTAAGAATCAGCCTATGTGGCTTAATACAGATGTAAAGAAGAAGATAATAGGAAAGAAGAAAAAGGCATTTAAAAACTACAAATCTGACAGAAGCTGCATTTAATGAATAAAAACACTGTAATAAATGTTGTAAATCAGCAATCCGGAAGGCAAAGAAAGGAAATGAAGAATTAATTGCGGCGCAGGCGAAAAGTAACCCTTAAAAGTTTTTTAAATATATTAATAGTAAAAAGATGCACCTTGAGAGTGTTGCTCCATTAAATAATGGTACCAGTATGGTTGTAACGATACAGAAAAGGCAAATGTGCTAAATCAGTTTTTTTCTTCAGTGTTTACAATAGAGTCTGAGTTCCCAGGCTCGCTTCATAGATGCACTGACTCAGCTCAATCTAGTCAGTGGCTGACTCAGGATATGATTCATAAATCTTTAATAAAAATTAATGTAAACAAGGCGCCAGGACCTGATAGTATACATCCACGGGTTCTAAGAGAGCTTAGTTCAGTTTAAGACCATCCCCTATTTCTGATTTTCTCAGATTCACTTTCATCTGGTATGGTGCCTATTGATTGGAGGAAAGCTGATGTCATCCCAATGGTAAAACAAGCCACAGCGTTTTTTGGGACTTAGAAAAATTGACAATTTTTTTTTTCAACCTCCTATCTATTGTATTGCTCTAGCGTAAGTGCTAACGAACAGCAAAAAGTTGATCTCAGTGAATTTGCGTAATTACGATCCTTCGCCAGTGCGCAACTTCGCCTGGCGTAAGGGTGCGAGGTTGCGCAAGTCTATCTACTTCACTAGCGTAAATTCGCCAGAATCGGTGTTTGTGAATTTGCGATTACGATTTGACGTCACGCTGGCGAATTTGCGCTAGCGTTAGATGCTTCGTGCTGGCTGTCCTTGGGGCACATGCGCAGTAGCGCAATCTCACGTACGCAGGGACTGGACGCAGAGACACTTGAACTATATTATATAGGGTTCGCGCCGTATGCAAATTAGGCTTCGCTAGCGAAATTGCGCTATGCCTAGCGAAGTAAAACTAGTGTAAATACGTTACCGTTCGCCGACCAGAGCGTAAATTCACCTGGCGAAGTGCGGCGAACGCTCGCGAAGCCTGCGCTATTGATTTTTTGGATCTTAGTGAATGTCCCACTTGGAGCGCAGAGACTTCCGTTAGTGGTTTATAATCTGCTGCCTTAAATCTATGGAAAGACCGGCGCTACATAATGGTGTGCCGCTCCTCTACTCACAGCTACACCGCCAGCTGTACACATGCCCAAGCACCATGTGACAGAGGAGCAGCTCGAGCTGTGGGATGTGTGACCCGGGGAGTCCGCGGCACAGTCAGTAAAGGTAAATGGGGGGTCGCGGTAGAGAGAGACTTCCACCAGCTCCTCACAGAGCGTCTTGCCTCTTTATTTATTGCCTAATGGGAGAGCTGCAGCCAATCCCAGTGCGCTGCCCCGCCCCTCTTTGTTGTGCTGCGCAATGGCAGAGGGATAGAGTGTTGCTGGCCGGCGGGTGACAGAGGAGCAGCTACTGTCTGGCCTCCCATAGCTGTGAAAGTACCTCCCGCTCTCTGACTCACTCAACTCCGCCTACAGGACGCCAAGGAAAAAATATGATTGGCGGAAAATGGCCATACGCACGCGAAGCGCGAATAATCAAGAGGACAAACTTTTTTTGTGGAAAAAAAACACTGGTGTGATCTATACCATAAACAAACATTGCCCAAACTCTTTAGGAAGCAGTAGTATTTTTAAAACTACTGAGAAGCACCATGGTTGTCCACTTTTTTTTGGACTGGAACAAGTCTGTTTTTATAAATGTTTGACTACATATGTTTTAGCGCCCGTTAATTTAACGGGCTTAATGTCTAGTGTTATTATGTTACTATATAATGTCTCCATTCACCGAACAGCTGTTGTTCTTCAGTCACATCATCCCATCAAGACTCCTCACCCTGGGTAGGGCACCTCCTTTTATAGCCCTTCTGTGCTTTATAGTGGCCTCTAGTGTCTGGGGAAGAAATTACACCTCAGCTAGACTAAAACTCTATTGACATCTATTGGTGATTTACACAAATTACACACAACATTTTAAGCATGCCAACATTTTACAGACAAACACATTTTTGTCATTCACAAGATAATAAAATTTTCACACACCACGCTTCCCATCTGGTTCACCCCCTTACAAACAGGGCTTATATAGGGTAGAGTCAGCCCTGATTGTTTTCCCCTAAACAACCTGGCTGCTGGGAAGGGATAGGAAAGGCCAGGTGATAGATAATGAGCATGCCTGCTAGCTGCTCACCTGGAGTGGATAAAACCAAAGGTTCCCACTCAAATCCTAGCAAAGCCTTTTTTCCCAACTACATACCTCTCCTGTTTGTGGGAGGCCATGGCTTCACACAGATAAAGCCCAATCCTACAACTCTTGTCTATAAAGGAAATCAGTATTTTCATCCCAGGCCTCTGTTACACCCTAAAGGAAAGGGTTGAAGCGCTATATTCCATCTAATGAGTTTGGGGTTTGTATCATTCATGGTGTGAAGCCATTCTAAAGGTGCATGGTCAGTAAACAATACAAAATGAACACCGGACAGATAATACTTAGTGGCTCAGTGACCTATATAGCAGTAGTTATGAGCGAATCTGTCCCGTTTCACTTCACCGAAAAATTTGCAAAATGGTAAGAATAATGCATTGAAGTCAATATGGAATTTTTTTACATGCAACAATTTTTCTCGCTCCAAATGCATTCTCTCTAGATAGAAGTGTCCTGCTAGGAAAGATAATGGAATGATCATCCCCAGCCAGTGTTTGTGACAACACTGGCCTTGAACCAACCCCCTCTATCTGAAGAAAAGAGACTTTTGTAAAAGCCAGACATTTTAGTAGGAGCTCTTTACAGAGGCACATTTATCAAGGGTTGAATTTCAAATTCTTGTGAGTTTTTTTAAAACTCCTATAAACTTCCATGAACTCAAAATTTATTATAAAAATCAAATTTTCAAAACTCAGGGAATAGGAATGACCTGAAACTTAAATCAAATTCAATTTGAGTCTTAAAAATTCAATTTGAGTTTTTTCTCTGAAAAAAACTTGCATGTCAGGAAGGCTGCAAACATCACCAATTTGATCCCTGGATGTCTCCCATTGACTTATATAGCCATTCGGCAAGTTTAAGGTGGCGAATAGTCGAATTTGAGTTCTTAAAGTGCCAGAGTATGATAAATCTCTAAAATAAAATTGGATTTTTTTTAAAAACTCACATCGAATTTGGCTATCTTACTAATTGAATTTGAGTTTTTCCCATAAAAAACTAAAACAATTTAATTAATTCAAAAGCCCTTTGACATTTTTGTGACCATTCTACTTCTGTTGGGGCACTAAGTTCAGTAAGTGGTCAAGTGATTGTAGAGAAATGAGGAATAATAACAGCAGTAATAGCCAATGAAACAAAATAATGCTGCCCCTGAAGGAGCAACCCCGACACAAAAGGTAACTAGCTGTTTATGAATAAAGCTTTGTTAATTGCTCCAGATGACCTTGCCAAGTTTTGCTGTAAACTATAACATCAACACGGTAGGCAGCAGCGTAACCTGCATGAGGGTACAGCACCTTAGCAGTGAGCCTATACAAGGTAGCAGGGTAACCATGTAGGCCAAATGACAGCTTGGTATATTAGTATAAACCACAAGTTGTTGCAAAGACAGTTTAATGTCCTCAAGAGCATTCTGCCAATAGCCCTTTTGTTATAAAAGCTCCCGCAACCAAGAAGTTCTAGAGTTCATCTACTTGTGGCATTGGGTAGACTTTAAACCTAGATAATGAACTGCTACAATTCAGTTTCGGCAAGGATAAGGTTTAATTAACCTACTGGTTTCCTTCAATCAGCTGCTGCAGGAGTCTTTTCATAGTTCCTGTCCCTATCAGCTCATTTTGATTTGAGCACACAGGTTCTATCGTTTACAGGAAGGGTGTTTCTGCATTTTAGCTTAAGGAAGTAATTCAGTTTGTATGTTAAAAGTATTTGACCTGTTTAACTTTGTCTAATCTTTTTCAAGTCCTTTGTTACAATATTTGATTCTGTTCCTTCATGTATGATCTGATTTTGTCCCCTGGTTTCTGTGCTCAGCCAAGTTCCTGGTATTGTGTGCTTTGGAATTTGCATGTATGATCCAGCTAAGTTATACATATCCACAGGAGGCACTCACAAGGCACACTGGAGTTTCCCCATCAGGAGAAATGCACATGCCCTTTGTTCTCACAATGCAATTTAAATGCCTAACAAATCACAGTAACTGATAATTGTCTGTCTGTCTCTTGACAATTTTGCATGCTTTTGATGCCAGGTAGCAAACAGTCATAGCAAATAGTGATGGGCGAATCTGTGGCGTTTCGCTTCGCCAAAAATGTGCGAATTTTCAGCGAAATGAGTCGCGCTGTTTTGAAGTGAACCGGCGAACTTGACGCGCGACGAAACGAGACGTGCAGCGAAAGAAAACACGCAGCAAATTTTTTTGAGTGTTTCGCCTAAGGCGAATTTATTCACCCATCACTAATAGCAAACAGTCTCACTTTTGCTTCTTTTCATTTCACCTTGAAACAAAGCCTGACTACATGATGGTGATGCTTGATACTGGTCTACCTTTAGTGTGGCTTATAAAGACTCTGAATCTGCTTGTTTTTCTGTGTGTTTGGTCTGCTTTATGTATATTCATTAAGTACTCATTTCACGTGACCGGTGTGGGCGGCTACAGGAACAGCACACACATATATATATTCAGGCACTTGGCCTTTAAATAAGCCACACACACACTTCTGCAGTAAATTCAGTAAGGTAAGGGACAAACCTTCTTTTCATTTGGCATGCATTGTTAAAAGCTCCAAAAACAGATTTACTCACTATATCTGTCCACTGAGAATGTAGTTTTCATAAGAAATTTAGGGGTAAATTCACTAAGATCTGTAAATTCGCTAGTGTTAGCTTCGCTAGCGTTCGCCGCACTTCGCCAGGCAAATTTTCACCAGCGCTACGCAAATTCCCTAAAGTGCGAAGTTACGCTAAGGTCGGCGAATGGTAGCGTAGTTGCGCTAGTGTTACTTCACTAGGCAGAGCGATGTTACGCTAGTGAAGCCTAAGTTGCATACGGCGGGAACTTTAAGTTATAATAAAACTATATGTTACAGCTACTACATTCCACTACACAAGCCCAGGAAACCTTTAATAAAATAAATAAAGTTGTCATATTGCCCTACATGTGCCCCCTGTATAGTTGTGTTGCCATATGTTTTCACCCTCCTATGCTAAAATACGCCAGCTTTTTTTTGGGACTTAGAAAAAATTTTACATTTTTTTTTTCAACCTCCTATCTATTGTATTGAACTTCGCCTGGTCTGACCAGGTGAAGTAACGTCTAGCGTAAGTAATGTTCAGGAAAATGTTGGTCTTAGTGAATTAGCATAATTTCGATCCTTCGTTAGTGCGCAACTTCGCCTGGTATAAGGGTGCGAAGTTGCACAAGTCTATCTACTTCGCTAGCGAAAATTCACCAGAGTCGGTGTTAGTGAATTTGCGAAGTTGCGAAAGACGTCACGCTGGCGAATTAGCGCTAGCATTATACTCTTTGCACTTTAGTGAATCTGCCCCATAGACTTTTTGTAAGAATGGGGTTATTATTACTAAATTTGATTATGGACTTTATTAGGATCAGTTGGACTGTACCTAAATACAGTTTCAGTCTAATGAAGATATGGGGTGTATATATATATATATAAATAAGCGAACTTAGTTTGCTTAATCTTTATTACCCCCTCTCTTCTCTCTCCATGCAGGAGTTACAGTCATATTTTGATATTTTTATGGACAGTTATTCAATTATTTGCGTCTGCTCCCTTTGCCAAGATAATGTATTAGATCTAACTTTCTTTTAAAATAACCAGCTCTCATAGCCTTCACAAAGAGAGACAGTTTGCTAAGTGGGGTAAGGTGAAGCCCAATTTCAGAAAAGGTACAGAAAAAAATAATAATATTTATAAAGTTAACTTTTTTAAGGAGGTAATGTTAATATTAAATTTTAATTTTCACAAAATGTTCTCCTTTAAGAGTTATGCATTAACAAACACTTGGAACAGACAATAGGAAGCACTCTTCACACTACAGATGCATATTGGATTCTTAGAATTAAATAATTTGCACACTTCTATATTGTGCAGGTGTACAGAGCTGAATGTTTTGTTGCCCTACATTACAGTACTGCCCTAAATTTTTAGACAGTTATGTATGGTCCCAATTTACAGTTGGGAGGGGAAGTCGTTTCTCTATCTTGGATTAATGTATTCTCCTTGTAGTTCAGTAACTGCCCAGGATGTGTTAAGCCACGGAGGAAGTACTGGAAAATCTAAGCTTTTTTATTCGATCGAAAACGGACCTATTCTATCGAAATAGGTTCATTTTCAATCGGATATAGCTTTAAAAAAATATTTGATAGTTGAATTTCAAAGTTTTTTCACTTCGAAATTCGACCATTAGTAAATCTGCCCCTTAGTTATAGATAATAGAAATGAGATCAAAATGAAACTGAAAGTTAAGGAATAAAGGAAGAGCTGCAAATAGAATCAATTAGAAATTATTATTTCTTTTCTATAGCGCCAACTTATTTCTTATCATTAAGAATATGTTTTTAATGCATGCAACTAAAAGTCAGGAGGAAAAAATGACAAAAAGGATGAGAGAAAAGTAAAAATAAAAGTAAGCAAATATTAAATACATGTCCAAATGTGACAGTGTTAATAACATGAACATTTTCCCAGCATTTTCTTTATAGTATTTTATAGTCTGGATTTATAAGTAGGTCATAAATAAATCTAAGGCAAGATGTATTTTAATCCTAATGAGATTTGGGATGCAGTTCATCCATTGAAGTTATTTAAATTAGATGTTCTAATTTACTTCATTTATAGCGAACACTATCCTCCCTAGATTTCTAGATAGAAATTCAGTACAGTTTGAAATTACCTGGTCTTCAATTGATTAACTTGCTTTTAGAAAGTATTGTAATAAAGTCCAATTTGTGTTAATGTTTGTAAGAGCCAGGGCTGCAGCCAATGCCATAAAGCATCAGAAGCAGTTTGCTGTGTAACTAAGAGGCCTCACAGCAGCCAGCACACTGTATGATAGTTCTCCCCAGACAGAGTTCTAGTTAAAAATGATTACAGATTAAAATGTAAAAAATCAAATGACACCTGTAAAATTCACTAAAATGTTAAAATCTCCCACAATGCAGAGGAAGGCTCTTTTGCTCTTTGCTTAATGATTTGCAAGAAGTCCTTTTCACTGGGAAACAGAAACACATTCCATATGTTAAACAGACTAACTCTCCATCTTCTACACAAAGTCAATGCCTTAATCCCTGAAAAGTTGAAAACTGTAGCAACCCCCACATTTTTTGAATGAATATATTAAGAAAGCAGAAAACTGGAAGAAATCACATACAAAATACATAATGAAATGCAATTGTATTGGGTCACATGGACACCCTGGTTAAGAGCAAATTATTGTAATCACTAGACATTAATGGGGTTATGTAATAAAAGGCACTAAGTTTGCCCAAGGGCAGTAACCTATAGCAACCAATCAGCAGGTAGCATTCACTAGTCACCTGTTTAAATGCAAGCATCTTATTGGTTGCCATGTGTTACTGCCCCGTGGCAAACTTAGTGCCTTATATTACATATAGGGGTAAGCCCGTTAAATTAACGGGCGCTAGAACATATGTAGTCAAACATTTATAAAAACAGACTTGTTCCAGTCCAAAAAAAAGTGGACAACCATGGTGGACACCTAGAGTGCTTCTCAGTAGTTTTAAAAATACTACTGCTTCCTAAAGAGTTTGGGCAATGTTTGTTTATGGTATAGATCACACCAGTGTTTTTTTTTCCACAAAAAAATTTTGTCCTACAGAATTTCAGAGGCGACTCTGCCTCAATGTTACTTTTAGAAAAAGAGCCGCCCGACTTTGTCAGCTCAGCATCCCTGTTGCCGTAGCAACGTCGGGGACATGCGCTGAGTGAGCGGGTCTCGCTTCTAACATCGCGAGATTAAAGATAGGAACAGTTGGCACCGCCCCCGCCTCTTGATCATTCGCGCTTCACGTGCGCATGGCCATTTTCCGCCAATCATATTTTTTCCTTGGCATCCTGTAGGCGGAGTTGAGCGAGTCAGAGAGCGGGAGGTACTTTCACAGCTATGGGAGGCCAGACAGTAGCTGCTCCTCTGTCACCCGCCGGCCAGCAACGCTCTAACCCTCTGTCATTGAGCAGCACAACAAAGAGGGGCGGGGCAGCGCACTGGGATTGGCTGTGGATCTCCCATGAGGGCGGGGCTTCTAGGCAATAAATAAAGAGGCAAGACGCTCTGTGAGGAGCTGGTGGAAGTCTCTCTCTACCGCGACCCCCCATTTACCTTTACTGACTGCGCCGCGGACTCCCCGGGTCACACATCCCACAGCTCGAGCTGCTCCTCTGTCACATGGTGCTTTGGCATGTGTACAGCTGTCGGTGTAGCGGTGAGCAGAGGAGCGGCACACCGTTGTGTAGCGCCGGTCTTTCCATAGATTGAAGGCAGCAGATTATAAACCACTAACGGAAGTCTCTGCGCTCCAAGTGGGACATTCACTAAGATCCGAAAAATCGCTATCGCAGGCTTCGCAAATTTTCGCCTGCGCTACGCAAATTCACTAAAGTGCGAATTTACGCTCTGGTCGCGAACGGTAACGTATTTACGCTAGTGTTACTTCGCTAGGCATAGCGCAATTTCACTAGCGAAGCCTAATTTGCATACGGCGCAAATCCTATCCTATATAATAAAGTTCAAGTGTCTCTGCCTCCAGTCCCTGTGTCCGAGGGATTGCGCTACTGCGCATGTGCCCCACGGACAGCCAGCGTGAAGCGTCTAACGCTAGTGCAAATTCGCCAGCGTGACGTCAAATCTTAATCGCAAATTCACGAACACCGACTCTGGCGAATTTACGCTAGTGAAGTAGATAGACTTGCGCAACTTCGCACCCTTATGACAGGCGAAGTTGCGCACTGGCGAAGGATCGTAATTACGCAAATTCACTAAGATCCACTTTTTGCTGTTCGTTAGCACTTACGCTAGAGCAATACAATAGATAGGAGGTTGAAAAAAAATTTAAAATTTTTCTAAGTCCCAAAAAATGCTGTGGCGTGTTTTACATTGTGGGTGATAGTCTGAAAAACATCGTTTTTTTGGGGGGTGTTACCCTCCTTCCCCCCTACATTTCCTGACATATGGCAACACTACTATATAGGGGGCACATGTAGGGCAATAGGACAACTTTATTTTTTTTGATTAAAGGTGTCCTGGGCATGTGTAGTGGCTGTAACATACACTTCTTTTTCAGACTATCACCCACAAGCGTTTTTTGGGACATAGAAAAATTTTAAATTTATTTTTCAACCTCCTATCTATTGTATTCTATCTACTTCGCTAGCGTAAATTTGCCAGAGTCGGTGTTCGTGAATGTGCGATTACGATTTGACGTCAAGCTGGCGAATTTGCGCTAGCGTTAGACGCTTCGCGCTGGCTGTCCGTGGGGCACATGCGCAGTAGCGCAATCCCACGGACACAGGGACTAGACGCAGAGACACTTGAACTTTATTGTATAGGATTGACAGATTAGTAATATATATATATATATATATATATATATATATATACATTCTGCATACGGCCCCCCTAGGCTACTCCCTGTCCAATGCACCTGGATGCGGGCAGATCCAGGCACACATAATCTCTATGCTAGGTTGGTTTTGGTGTATGGCACACTTAACCCAACCTGGCATAGAGCTGATCATACTGAACCCCTAGGCTATAGTAGGGAAGCCTGTGTGTCAGTCCACCCCTGATTGTAATTCTCAACCTCAGCACTACAAAGTAACAACTTATCGTTGACAGTTGTAATAAATAAGTTGTTGGTGGTTTTCATAAGAATTTAATCCATTTACCCCCTACCTTTCTCTTCTGCACCCTCCCTTGTTTAAAAATAAAGAAAGAATATATATTTTAAATAAAAAAAATTATAGAACTGTAATTGTAGAAGCACTGATTTCAGAACACATTGAATGCATGTTCCTACAGTACCTCTACTGAAGCATGGAGCTACTCTAATGAAGGAAAATTGCCTGATCATGTTTAGTGCTTTGAGAACAGACAGGACAGATGAGCACTTCATTGTGTATATTGCTGTGTACTAATTAGTATTAGTATGTACTGTACCCTAGGAGCCAAATGTGTCACTCTGGGGTGGGTTGTCTGCTTATTTTTTGTCTGGTTGGTTTAATACTGGGAGTATTTATGTGAGTCTGAACTCCATGCACATTTTGTTGTCTGCAGTACTAGCCAACCAGAAGAATCAGTGCATATTGTTTTTTCCTTCTTGATTTTTTTGAAAAATACCCCTACATCTTGGTTATAATTTTCTACTACTAGAGGCACCTACACAAGCAATTAACGTTGCATTCAGCTTGCAAATATTCTGGAGACATTTACACATGAATAACACATGATATATCTGTAGAAATAAGTAAAATCAACTGGACTTGCTGTGTTTCACCAGTCATTCAACTGGATTTCTCAATTGAGAATAACTTGGGATGAATGAGAATGAGTGATGAATGAGAATCTTCACAAATGAATAACACATGAATTTGGTACTTTACTTCTCCTGATGTGTTCTGTGGGCATAATAATAATTATCGTAGATGTAACTGGCTCATAATTTATCCTTGCATATTTTTTGGGGGGAAGTTATACATTAAATATTAAATTTATGCTGCCATTGCTTATAGGTATTTATCCTACTTTGCAATATTCCTATGAATAAACATAGATTCTTTCTCAGCTTTTATCATAGTTTCTTTTCTGAACGTAGCTAAAAATAATATTGGTATTACATATAGATCCAACAAAGTCTTCTGGGGGTATTGTACAATAAGCTGCCATTGGAGTTGTTGTGAAGTCTGTCAACCAAATTAGCTTTCCTAAACTCAAAAGTCACCCTCTGACTATACTGCTACAAATAAGAAAATTAAATAATGTATGTATTACTCTAGTTAGATGTTAACTTGTTAATATTTGCATAAGTAAAAACCAAACATACTGGGCATTAAACTTGTACTCCATACCACAACCCTGAAAAAAACTATTTTTGAAAACCTTAAACCTGGAAATGCATGTACATAAAAGTCCTGGCAAGTAGTACTCTTACAGGTACGAAAAATACCATAACAAAGAAACATCTAACAGCAAAAACTAGTGTCTGCCACTATAATAATGCTAAAATATTACAGGGCAAAATTGATAATAAAATATTGTATAAAGTACATCACATAGCTGGGGAGACCAATCACTTATTATTTCAGCACTTGTGACCCACTTACAGTACCACATACTTACAGTACATATAAGTTGTGTAAAATATAAAATGTCATCCAATAGATTGTCACATGTATGGTTAGTGATCCAATATCACTAATCATATTTTAAGAGACGCCTATAGTCATTATATCATCAATTGATAATGATTCTTAACCATTTTGAATACAGTGTATTGCACTTCTCTAACCAAGTCTCAAGGCCATTGCAGAGGATCCAGCAAGCCATGTGGATTCTAAGGGGGATATTTACTAAGTATGAAGTAAAAATTTGACAAAAATTTTAATTTTTTAAATTCAAATTTCAAAGTAATTTTTGGTGTGCTTCGACTATCGAATATCCCAATATTCAAAGTAAAAATTTTTTACTAAATTTGAATTTTTAAAATTTGAATTTCAAAGTAATTTTGGGCTGCTTCGAACCAAAAAAATTTGCGAAATGGCACCGGCGTCTAATTTTTTGGATGCTTTCACACATTTGCGCTGGCGTCCAAAATAAACGGGCACCGGTGTCAACAAAAGGGACATCCCATGGCTTTTCGCCAGGTGAATTTTCATGGGCGTTTTGCGAATTTATTCATGGGCAGTGAATTGCGGGAATTCACCACGAATTCGACCCAAGCGAATAAATTTGCCCATCACTATTAACCAATATACTTATTAATTGGATTTTTAGGAAAAATATTCAAACTCTGAAATTATTTTTAGAATTCCCTAAAGACCAGTAAGTAAATGTATTTCTACTGTAAATATAGTAATGTTCTCATTCATAAAATTATCTAGCTACAAACTAGCATAGATTATTGCCAAGGGGGGCATTGATAGTTCTAGATATTTTGATTGCATCACTATAGCAAACTTCTCATATATGCTTCATTTATTTTGCAGTCTCAGTTGACATGTTTGATCTGCCCCGCTGACTTTTTCTTTATACAGACTGATGGTTATTTTGAAACAGTAATTACAGTTAGTTGCTTTGAGTTATTTGTAGTAGTATTTTTCATATCTGACATTAAAATGACTGAAAGTGTTTAATTTTCTCAGTGAACTAAGATGCTTAAAGAAAAGATCGATGGACTTCTGATTAATGTATGTTGGAAAATCCATTACTTTAGGGCAAATTACGTAAATATCATTATTAACATTTCTGAAATGTGAAGTGCAATAACATATTGTTACTTCAAATGTGTCATTTCACATTTGAAAAAAAAATGTAGTTATGAATAGAATGAAAACTCAATCATAGCTCATTTGTTTTATTAGAAATATCCTAAGCTAAACTTATAGACACATCAACTGTAGAAGCATAAAACAAGGTGAACTGGGTGAAATGGTGGTAAGCATCTTTTGTGAGGAACACATGCTAAACAATGTGCCTAGATAAAACATGATAATGTAATGGTTAGTGGTTTTCTTAAGCACTTGAAACTTCTCTTTCAGACATTGGGCGTGCACTGTTCCAAGTGCTAAGTCTCCTTCCTTTAGATGGAGAGCCACACAGACCACACGAATACCAGATCTGTTAATGTTTAACAATCACAATCAGTTATAAATATGAAACAAAATGATCACACTATCATTACCCTTCTCGTAACATGCAGGTGATTCGAACAAGCAAGTTAGCGTACATTGGCAGATGCAGGCTTGAATAGGGACCTGTACTTATTTACCACTTTATTATATAGAAGGTGGCAAGGACAAGGACAACTTCACACCAGAATTTTTATTTTGGGCAGAAGTGCTCCCTACATGATCACTAAAAGTGTGCTCATGTGACCTTAGTACTCTTACACTTCTGCCTGGGGTCTTAATAAATAACCCCTGAAGTTACATAGTTAAATTGGGTTGAAAAAAGACAAAGTCCATCAAGTTCAACCCCTCCAAATTAAAACCCAGCATACACACACACCCCTACACTGTTTCACACAAACCGTATATGCCCATAGCTATACTAACTGAAGAGTTTAGTATCAAAATAGTCTTTGATAATATGTCTGTCCAAAAAAATCATCCAAGCCCCTTTTAAAAACATCAACAGAATCAGCCATCACATAACCAGGCAGTGCATTCCACAAGCTCAATGTGCCCACTGTGAAGAACCACCTACGCTGCTTCAAATCAAAGTCCTTTTCTTATAGTCTTAAAATCATCCAAACCCCTCTTAAAAGCATCAACAGAATGAGCCATCACAACATCACCCCGCAGGGCATTCCACAACCTCACCGTTTTGACTGTGAAGAACCACCTAAGCTGCTTCAAATGAAAGTCCTTTTCTTCTAGTCTGAAGGGGTGGCCTCTGGAGCGGTGATCCTCTTTATGGGTAAAAATGTCCCATGATATTTGTCTATAATGTCCTCTAATGTATTTGTAAAGTGTAATCATGTAAAGTGTAATCATGTCCCCTCAGAAGTGCCTTTTTTCCAGAGAAAACAACCCCAACCTGAACAGTCTACCCTCATAACTTAAGTCTTCCATCCCTCTAACCAGTTTAGTTGCACGTCTCTGCACTCTATCCAGCTCATTTATATTCCTCTTAAGGACTGGAGTCCAACACTGCACTGCATACTCCAGATGAGATCTTACTAGGGATCTATAAAGAGGTATAATTATGTTTTCATCCCTTGAGTTTATGCCCTTTTTTATGCAAAAGAGAACTTTATTTGCTTTAGTAGCTACAAAATTAAACTGCCCAGAATTAGACTACTTGTTATCTGCCAAAGTGCCTAACCTTGCATTTATCAACATTGAACCTCATTTGCCAGTTAGCTGCCCAGTTTCCCAACTTAAATCGCTCTGCAGAGTGGCAGCATCCTGCATGGAACCTATAGTTCTGCACAATTTAGTAACATCTGCAAAAATAGAAATCGGAGCATCCTTCGTTCCCTATTTTACTCCACTGCTACTTTCAATGCCCACATCCAGGTCATTAATAAACAATTTGAAAAGCAAGGGATCCAGTACAGAGCACCGCGGTACTATACTAACAGCATTGTTCCAATTAGAAAATGTTCCATGTACCAGCACTCTTTGTAGTCTATCTTTTAGCCAGTTCTCTATCCAGGTACAAATACAATGTTCCTGGCCAACATTCCTTAATTTAACCTGTAACCTGTGTAACACTGTATCAAATGCTTTAGTAAAGTCTAAGTAAATCACATCCTTTATTAATCCTTCGAAAAGCTTACCTACAACCAACATCAGACTAACTGGTCAATAGTTTTGAGGCTGAAGTGTTGTGTCTAACATTTAGAAGGGCTCTGTCACAGCAGCTTGCTGTGAGATGACAAAGGGTAGGACTCACAAATGAGACACCCCTAGGGAAAGAAGCTACATTGTTAAAAGTTTCTCAGAGTTTAGATGGTTGCCAGTCGGCACTTGGTAGTTCTGCCTGCTAGTGATGCCAGAGTTGGGCATCTGGAATTCTTGGCAACCAACTTTGTAAGTCAGAAAGGGAACAGCCCCTGTTGCAAATACTGAACAGGGATTGATTCTGCCAACCACAAATACAGCTTCCAGAGGGGGCAATCACGTGACATTCTGGGAAGGCCATTATAGAGACCAAACCAAACCTGAATTGTGAAAATGTCTACCACAGCTAATACTGCTGGGTCAATGGGGTGCCATTTGGTGAGCATGCCCAGCTTAGTCTTAGACTTGGGGCCGACTATGTGTAGTGTGTTACTATCACACAGAGGGTCCTGGCTCTGTTTGCTCTTACATTGGGGAGTCAATTACCTTGGGTGGACTGGAATGTGAGACTGGCTACACTTAACATTAAACAGATAAAGCAAAGGTTATCAGTTAAAATACATGGGGAGCAACAGCATTGGTGTAACTAGATGTTACTGGGCCCCACAGCTACAGTAATTCAATTAGGGCCCCAAAATATTGATAAGGTGTCCTGTTCTACCACAATATATTAAAATTGCCCAATAATAAGAGCCTCACTGTGCCCCCTATGCTCCTGCCCCCCCCCCTGTAAGCGCAGGGCCTGCTTCCTCTGTAGTTACACCCCTCAGTGCAACAGTTAGGCAAGGGGCATTGGGAGACATATAAGCAATAACAATAGTTAGCATTTTTCCTCATTCAATAAGGCAGTAACATTTGTCAAATATTGGTTTGAGTAACAGTATTAACATGCAAATCAGTTGCTTGTAAAGTTGCAATGCTCTAAGTAAAAATGCCTCAAGATAGGTGCTGATTTCAGAGTTCCCTTGCATCTGGGCCCTCTGTACTTGTGTGCAATTGTGTTCACTACATTAAAGGAGGCTGAATGGGCATGGTGTAAGGTATGTTTACAGTAGGTGCATTTAAGTACAAGTAATATTGTGCTTGTGTTCATAAATGAGCACTATAATTTACTGGATAACCACACCAACCATGTTGGTGTCATCTTTAATTGTTTCTTTTTTTCTCACTTGTGTGAGATGGTTATAATTTGTTGCTGTTATTGTTGTCATGTATACATGAACACAAAAAATAAAATAATTTTAAAGGAATGTGAGGCGCATCAGTTTTTGGGCTTTTTTGTTTAAACCCTACTTTAAGGTTCAACATTGTATTAGGACACCACTTAGTTTTTAAAAATGCTTCAGCTGCATTAAAAAAACATCATGGTATTAACCAATATTTGGACAGCAAATAAGGGTTGGACCTAAATTGGAGCATGCCTTGTACCACAATACTTCATGTGAGTTTGTGCCAGTATGGTTTTATGCGTAATAGATCTTGCCAGACTAACTTAATTTCTTTTTATGAGAAGGTAAGCAGGGACCTCGATTCTGGGATGGCAGTGGATGTGATTTACTTAGACTTTGCTAAAGCATTCGATACAGTGCCACAGAAGGTTACTAGTTAAATTAAGGTATGTTGGCCTGGAACATAGTATTTTCACCTGGATAGAGAACTGGCTAAAATATAGACTACAAAGAGTGGTGGTAAATGGAACATT
>CM044441.1:77892802-77907742 GCA_024363595.1 Xenopus borealis
CGCCTCTTCAGGACTTCGCAAATGTTCGGCACTTCCGCATTCTGCCGCAGGACTTCAGAGAGGTGATCGCTCGCTACTGTGCTTGTATGGGGGCCTGGGACACTTGTCCCCCCTGCCCCCAGATGGGCCTGGCTTTCACTGATGGTATGGAGGTTGAGCGGAAAAGATTGGGAGACTTAGGCCTTTCAGAAGCAGTGATATTGACTCTTCTTCAAGCTAGGAAGTCTTCAACCTTCAGAACTTACTACAGAGTATGGGAGAGGTTTTTGATCTGTCAAAGGCTCTTAGAAGGCTCTGTTCTAAATTTACAGCATATTTTGGATTTTCTGCAAAAAGGTTTGGACAAGGGTTTGCAATATGCAATGCAGTTATCAAAAGATTTTTTTCATGGCAGCACTAAAATTGCAGCCTCCAAAGAAGTCTTTTTCTTCACCATGGGATTTACCTCTTGTCCTAAAATCCTTCCCCTTTTGAGCCACTGGATGAAGCTTCTGTCTGGAATATACTGTAATCTTAAAGACCTTTTTTTTAGTGGCTATAGCCTCAGCAGCCAGAGACAGTTTTTTGCAGGCCCTTTCCATGGATCAAGAAGTTTATATTAAAACCAAATTTTTCCTTCATGCCAAAAGTCATCTCTACATTTCATTTGGATGCAGAAATTACTCTTCCGGTTCTCTCTGCTAGCATGGCTTCCTCTTTGCCTAAAGTCTTAATATTATGGTCACTGTAGCTATAATAATCATAAACAATACTAATAACCCTGTCACGACTGGGATGGAGGCTAATAATTTCTCTCTTGCGTGTACTCTCAATCACCCCCATATAACCAGAGCTTTTCCAGTTTATAGGGATAAACTAAAACCTATCTAGGGATTCCCTATCAGAGTGGTAGTAACCCTAAGTGCAAAATTTCTGGCATCTACAGTAGATGCTGATTGTAACAAACTTTCAGCTATGCATTCATTTTACCGTAGCTGTGGCCTCTAAATGTGTTAGCTGCCGTACTATGTTACCTTATTCCACCAAGGGTAGCATAACATGTGCAGGACCCATAGTACCAGACCACCAGCCGCCTGCACCTTCCAGCATGGTGGGTAAGCCTGATTGTATGTTTTGACCCAGGTATCTCAATGTCCCACCATTGTCCGCTGTAGCATACTGTATGCAGGAACCAGGTAACATTTGCAGGATCCATTGTACCAACCACCAGCCTCGTGTCCTCCAGCATGGTGGGTACACCCAATTGTATGCTTTAATCCAGGTATCTCTATGTAACATAACACCTCCTTACGACCAACGCTCTTAGAGAGGAAACATCCAACCATGGGCCACTGTAACACATTCCTGATCCATGCAAAACTTGCAGGATCCATCGTACCAGCCACAGCCCTTGTATTCCCCAGCATGGTGGGTACGCCAAAAAGCATAGTGGTTATGCCAGATTGCATGCTTTGACCCAGGTATCTTGATGTAACATAACACCTCTCAGAGAGAAAACATCCAACCATGGGCCACTGTAACACATGCGTGATCCATGCAACACTTGCAGGATCCACCATACCAGCCCCTTGTGTTCTCCAACACAGCCTATCCAGGCTGTGGAGACCAGCGCAATGACAGCCAATCCCTGATATGGAGCCTCTTGTTCCAACAGCCCACCCATGCTGTGGAGCCTCATGCTCCAGCTGCCCTTCCACGCTGTGGAGCCCCTGCTCTCCACCAGCCCTTCTACGCTGTGAAGCCCTGCACTCTAGCAGCCCTTCCATTCTGTGGAGCCCCACGCTCTGGCAGCCCTTTCATGCAGTGGAGCCCCCACTCTCCACCAGTCCTTCCACGCTGTGAAGCTCCATGCACTGTCAGCCCTTCCTTGCTGTGGAGTCCATGCTCCAGCAGCCCTTCCACGCTGTGGAGTCCATGCTCCAGCAGCCCTTCCACGCTGTGGAGCCCCGTGCTCCGGCAGTCCTTCTACGCTGTGGAACACGTGCTCTGGCAGCCCTTCCACACTGTTGCAACCCATGCTACAATTGCTTTCTGCCCAGACAACCAAAACTAGGCTATTTGAAAATAAAGATTAGCTTGTACTGGGGAGTAAAAGGATCAGCTTAAGTATAGTAAACCTACCTCTCTCCCCGACTCACAAAGGGAATCTGCAATAGCAGGCCCATATGATATAATATTGGGGGCTGTTAATTCAATATAATTACCCAGATACAGTGAATAATTGCCTCTAACTCTTCAACTGTTATACTAGCTGAGTGAAACTGCAAGCGACTATGTGCTAAGTGTATGGTACTAGTATTATTATTATTTTATGCTAATATATATATATATATATATATATATATATATATATATATATGACATATATGACATCTGTAACTCAATAAAGCCCAGTAAAATTAGATGAGACTCTGAAGACAGGCTGCTGTATTAGGTAATTATAGCTATAGAAATACGGTGCAATACGCAGACTTAAAGCAAAGCCCAAGAAAATTATTGTATTCAGGCTGCTCTACTCCCAGCTGAGTCCCATTGCCCTAACTGTATATCCAACTACAGCTCTCTGTATACTCTAATGAGTAGTGATGGGCGAATTTATTCGCCTGGGACGAATAAATTCATGTGATTTTCTAGTAGACTTAAGGCATGAAGATACAAATAACGGAAAGATCCATTATCTGGAAACCCCCTGGTCCTGAGCATTCTGGATAACATGTTCCATACCTGCATTCCGTGAAATAAATTTTTTTACTGTGTTAATGACACATAGATGACACAATGGCAATTCCATGTATAAAACCCCCCAGAACTCATAGCAATATAGCATGGTGGCCATTCTATGCATAAAATCCCCAGAACTTATTTCAAGATGGCTCGTGGCAGCTCCATGTATGAATACCCCAGAACTTATATCAAGATGGCACATGGCTCAAGATGGCATGTTTCAATGACATGTATAAAACCTCCAGACATTATATCAAGATGACAGTGTGGCAGATTCATAGTTAGTAACAAAAACAGTCCAAGTACTTACCAGCACTTGGCTCTTCTGCTGCTCTGTTCCTAGCCCCCCTTGTTCTCCCCGGTGCAGCCTGGCCCTGGACACAGGATGTTCAAAAGCTCTGTGATTAGAGCCAGACCAGAGCTGTCAGAGAGGGGGGTAGAGCAGGGACTACCAAAACTAAGATGAAAATTGGTGTCGCAAGCGCGTGCCACTGGCTACATTATGCACAGCGTGCCACCAGAGGAGCATGCCTTGGAGAACCTGGTGATATGGACATGACCCACTATTGGGTTGCAGGCCCAAAATGGGGTGCAGGGGCAAGGACCCTGGTGCAGCTGCACCATGCTACACCCCTGGTAGTTCTGCCAATGTTTCACTATATTAATATATTGATAATGGGTTGAGTGCAAGAGGGTCTCATATTTGTCAATGTAAATTTTGTGGACACAACCTCATTGCACCCCCATGGCCCCCGTCCAAAGTGTGGACTTTGAGCAGTGAAATTTGCTAAACAAATCAAGTGTTTGCCATATCTTATTATTACCGACTACAAGTCATTGTAGACAGCCACGAAATGTAGTTCCATAAGGAACTACATGTTTAATGCTGTCCTTAAGCCCCATCAGTAAGAGTTCATGTAACCACGGATGCTATCAGAAGGCAGTAACAGGGGCCCCCCCGAGATGCCCAGTGATGCCATTCTATGCTTTCTTCCAGTCTGTGCCAGGCAGGCAGTTAGTGACTTGGCAGATAAAAATTGGCACAGCAAGCGAACGCCACTGGCAACTTCAGTGCAGCATGCCACCCATCGACGTCACACTCAGAGCGCTGCCTGGAGACATGAAGTTCAGGGCAAAACCGGAGGAGTATGCCTTGGAGAACATCGGGGTGCAGGGGCGCGGTTCCTGGAGAAACTGCACCTCTTACACCCCTGGTAGTTCTGCCACTGATTTTTTTGTTGTCACATGAAAACCTTAGATTATTGCCTGGAAACCAGCACAGATAACAGTGTCAAGAAACATCTTCAAATTGTTAAAAGCACATCTGCCATTTACACCTACATGACCTCAGCATGTTTTAGATGGAGTATTTTCATATTCAGATTTTTAGCAGCTTTGGGGTATAATAAATCTCTAATGTTTTCCCCTCTAAAAGTTCTATTTTTCCTCTTAAAAAACAAATCCTTTTTAGTTCAGCATGCAGAATTTCAAATGTATTTCCCAAGGTTCTTAACTTTCTCACTAGAGAGGGAAAACTGGAAGACTGTCTGTAACCCAATCTGATGCTATACATATATATATATATATATATATATATATTGATACTGACACTCGCCTCTCCTTTATGGCGTTAGGCGGGTGCTAAAAGCAAGTTATATATATATATATATATATATATAATGTAGAGAACAAAAGCACTCACGGCAAAAGTCTAATTAAAGCAAATACAATGTTTTACTGCATCACAACAATGGACATCAATGCGTTTGATCCACTAGGGACCGTCATCAGGATGTGCATACAAAAAAAAAAAAAAAACAACTAATACAAACAACTACAACTAATTAATCACAGTACATAATGCATCACATACAAGGGCATTGTGCATACTCAATCAATTAATACTGTCATTATTGCTTATACAATAGCAAAACATACAGAAATAATTCTAAAAAACATAATACTCACTATATTGCAGTGAATTGGTGTAAAGTGTTTCTAAATCAATAAATTATGTGTATCAGTTATATCCTATATATTCTAAATTATACAATGTTGCCAATAATGATTAACTATCTGTAAGATGTAACCAGATGAAGTGGCAATGGGCCATTGTCATATATCAAAACAATCAGTGAACCTCATATCATTGTATATATAATATGCATAAAATGCCGTTCCTAAAGAATTAAATTATATTATTAAAATCAAGCTCATCATTATACCAAACAACTATAGCTCCTCAAATTCAACTCTAACCAACCTGGGAGGGTATATAGGGCTTTCTTCATAGAAAGCCTATTTGGATCTTAAAGCTACATAAGTCTTTCCCCCAATCTCATCTGTGAAGAATCAAATAGTAATCAGCTACACTATCCATGCTTAAAGACCCTTGAATTTGGCACCAAACAAATGTGCACCTAGATCTGTCCAAGTTCAAATTACTATAATATATAATGGTTACAAGTTATATCAGAATGTAGGATGTTAAGAGACATCTTAATATCAATATCCAAATTAGGATAAGTGGTATCCACCCTATAATTCTCACCAGCTAAATGGGGAACTATTTCTAAAATTCAGTATACATAGCACTCCAACTGTCTGTCTCAGGTTCAATTTGGGTTTTCATATTAATATGAAAACCCAAAGCATTCATTTCCAATTCAAAATTGGGTTCCAACCTACCTCAGGTAAATCAGAATTCCAAAGATGACCTGAATAATTGTCAGAATAAATAAAGTCAATCCTGATATGTATATAATATACACAATTCACATATTGACATAAACCTCCAGAGCTAGGTGCAAATTAAATAAAGCATGCAATTGTATACATCTCATTTAGTCCTTGTGGTGAAAAAGTGTTCAGATTATGAATTCATTTGTCCATGCATTATAATAAGTCTGTCTCTGTCCCCACCCCTTCTAGGCAGTGGAAATGAACCAATAAGCATATAGTAGGTGGACTATGTTGTTTATTTATAAAACAACACATTTTATATAAATAGTGTGTCTGCTTTACCTGTAGATAATCAATTCCTGATACTCATTCAATGGTTATTCATTCTCAACCTGATGAGAGTCAAACATTTGACAACATAATATAATCCACATGGACATGTAATAAAGTACAGTATACCACGTATTCAGAAAGACAAATAAGTCTCTGTTTGATATAAAATCTCTTGCGTCTCTTGTCAAGAAATGTGGAAACTGCAAGTGCAGCAACCAATACATCGATCCAGGTTTCAAAACTGGCAACCAGTATCAAGCAAATTAGTAATGACTAATAAATCCCACAAGGATTTCCCTTTACAGAATCCACAAGTCGAAGGTAGAGTCTCTGTAAAGGGCAAATTAGAATCCATTTGCATAATTTGCCAATTCTGTTAATTTGCCAATCTCTTAGGTGCATAATCAGAGACACAAATCAGCCCTTTATTATTCTGCTTTCTTTTTCATGAGACATTGTCCTGAAGTATAGTCCATGCTCTGCATAGTTTCTTCTCTAAATGTGTGTGTTGGTAAACTCTGTCAACAAATTTCTCTATCATCTCTTTTGTTTGTTCATGGGCAACCTCAACATCTGAATTATTGGGAAAAACTTGAAATAGAATTTGAAATAGATCTCAATAAAGCTGGAGGATGAAAGCTGTCTGTTTCCTTTCAGAAAAGAGTTGTGCCAGCCCCCACACCATCACGAAAAATGTAAAGTGAATTTAACTGTAGTGGGCAACAAATTAAGTAACTGGACATACGACTGGACTCCAATGTTGTCCCCATGGCGAAAGAAAGAAACATCATCAATATACCTACAGTAAAACAATAATCTATCTGAAAGCTCAGAACAGATAAAACATTTTCAAACTGAATGAAACTGCTCCTCCTACTTTTGTATTCAATTCTCCTGATCTGATTATCTCCACCAATCAACCAACTATATAGTCTCTGGTCTCTGTAATATTGTTCCACCTTCACTAATTTAGCTTGTTTTAAAAGCCACTTGTTCTTGTTGATATAATTCAGCAAATGAGGTGGTTTCAAGATTGGAGATCTCAGAGCAGAGTTCAATTACAAGTAACATCTGATCTAATTAACATTTATTCAAAGTGCCACACCAGCAGTTACAAAATACGGGATTGGATCTACCTAGACTCAGAACATTCCACACTCTAAAGCCCCTAAGGGATCTTATGTTGCCAAAAATAATCAGAAAAAAAATAAACCATGCAAATATAAACCAATCTCCTGCTTTTTGAGACCATTCAGCTGGTTAAATATATCTCTAGGGAATTTATGAGATTGCCGATTCAGTAAAAAAATCTGTGTAGCATCCTCTTGTAAGTTCACGTGTAGTATCTACATCAAGATGAAGTGCCTTACTATTTTGCTCCATCCTTGTGAAGGCAGGCCAATTATGTAATGTATGAGGTATGACAATATGTACAGTTTAACCCTCTAGCATGAAATGCTCAGTCTCTGTCACTGTTAGCCAGATGCAGACTGGATCCATAGGCCATTCTCTTACAGGAGAGTATGATTGTGCTTAGCAATTAGCATCACAATGATGAGCCTTCCTCTACTGTTCCTTTTATCAGCTTATAGAAATGATCTGGCTAGCACACGGAAATCTAACTCCATGTAGCTCGACCAGCATGTGGGGAATGCTCAGTTTGTATAACTAGACAGTATTATATACCAGCACTCACCTCTCCTTAGAACTGTTTACTGGGTTTCGACCAGATCCCTGTAGCATTCTCTTGCAGGAGAGTATACTTGCTCATAGTGATTTACATAAAAATAAGGTGCCTTACTCTGTTTCTCCATCCTTGACATTGTGGATATAATCCACTGTGTAGCGTTGGGAATCCAAATCAATATAGCTGAACCAACTTGTGGGGGGTGCTCAATCTCGGTAACTAGACAGTCATATATAAAGTGCTTGATACCACCACTCACCTCTCCTTTATGGCATTATCCAGGTGCTAACAGCAAGTAATATATAATGTAGAAAATAAAAGCACTCATAGCATTATCTTAAGTCAATTACACAAAATGGATGGGAGAGAAAACCCACAAAATGGGAAAAGATTATGGAAGGTGTTCAGCCACTTAGTAGACCTTTATCCCAAATTTATAAATTGTTAATCCAGGCCAGAGATCTTCCCCAAGCCCCTTGCATAAAGAATTGGGAAAAAGAAGCTGGTATATTGCTAGAAGACAGACTATGAGGAAACATATTTATAGCAGTTCACAATAGTTCAGTTGCATCTAGAACTAGAGAAACAATGTATAAGGTGACTACGATATGGTACTTTACTCCAGTCCGTCTAAACCAAATGTATCCTAATTATAGCGATCTATGCTGGAGATGTGAACTAGCCAGAGGAACATACACTCATATATGGATTGGATGACCGAAGCTTAATGACTTTTGGCGAGAGATCATCAAAGTTATAAATAAGCTTACTACTATCGATACAAAACAATTGGATCCAACACTTATACTGTTTCACTTTGACACAAATTCTTATAAGGTCATTAATGATAAACTCTTCCTCCATCTAATTCAAGCAGCTAAGGCTATCATCCCATGTAAATGGAACTCTATAGCTCCTCCCACTTTTATAGAATGGCTCAAGAAAGTCGAAGACATACGCAAATTAGAGGAATTAGTTTACATTACAGAAATGAGAGTGACAGATACTGGGAGGTTTGGAAACCTTGGGTAAGATTTATTCGATCTTTTAAAAAATAAAGGTTAATAGGTAAACTTATTGCTTACATAGAAATACCAGGGAGCCTCGGATTCTACTCGGACTATAACTAGAGACTATATTATATTGTAATGATTGTAGTAACTAAACTGTTAGCTGGACAAGATTAAAAGGCATAATTAAGTATCATTAATCAAAAATGTATGTACATCACTTTCATCACCATGTTACATATTTTTGAAGGTGAATTTAAATGTTGTGTTTGTAAATATTTTGCCTCTTACCCTCCCCCCCCTTTACTTTCTGTATCCCTCCCTTCCTACTCCTTTTTGAAAAATGACAAAATAAACAAAGATTATTCAAAAGCACTCATAGCAAAAGTCAAATTAAAGCAAATACAATGCTTTACTGCATCACAGAAAATGTGGACATTGGCATGTTTTGATCATCTGGGACCATCATTAGGATGTACATACAATAAAATACAAACTGCTTAAATACCCCCACCCTCAGTTACCCCTCAAGTGCTACATGCTTAGTACAACTAATTAATCACAGTACATAAAGTGCATTGTGCATAAGCAATCAATTAACACATTGCTTAAAAAATATCAAAATATATGCAGCAAATGTATTTTTAACCCAATAAGTTATGTGTATCAGTTTTATCCCAGTAATCCAATCATACAATGTTGCCAACTTATTAAACATGTGCAAGACGTAACCAGTTAAAGTGACCAATGTGCCAAACTCATATATCAAAGCAATCAGTGAACCTAATATCATTGTATAATACTAAACATAATATGCACACAATGCTATTCCTAAAGAATAAAAACCTATTATTTTATATAAGTATTATTATGGTGCAATCTAATAATTCAATACTGTTTTAAATACAGGTTCTTTGTGATATATTTTTATGGAGAACTCCAATGCTCCAGGTATTGTTCCCCTTTAGCAAAATGGGAAAAGGGTCACTTTGGTTGGTGATCTTCAAGGAAAAAGTCAAATAAGAAATTACTTCCACCAAACTAAAATGCAGCATTTTTATAGAAAAGTTTTAAGAAAGAAATCAAATATATTTAAATATCCATCTCACAAAAAAGCTGCTGAATTTAATGCATTCAGCTGACTTTACTTATTTACTTTTGTGTTAAAATAGTGAATAAACATTAGATCTATGGTTTGCATTCAAATTCAGCATTTTGTAAATATGCCCTACAGTATGTGATGTTCTGGTGATTTAGTTGGCTAAGTATATTATAGTTTATTGCTTATTAACAAACAGAATTTATTGCAGATAATTTGTGGTATTTCTGATATACAGTACCTTGTTGTTCTTCGTTTGCCAGAAGGTAGTTCCAGAAATGCACACAAAGTTATTTACAAAATGCATTGGTAAGCAGTAGTGCAGGGAGATATATCAAAAGTTTAAAAGATAAAAAAGACATATGGCCATCTATAAAGAATACTGAATGCAGGGCCAGAGAGTTTAAAGTGATCAACCATTTTTTCATATCAAAGGTGAACTTCACAACACGTAGTACAAATATTATGCTATTTAGTCTATAAATAAAAACATTTGCTGCCTCTGTCTATTGTGTTTATACGAAAGAGCACTAGGGCCAGCAAAGGAAAAAAATTCTAATTAATTATGACTTTTAAAACTCATAATTATGACTTTAAATCTCAGAATTCTGACTTTTGAACTCATAATTATGACTTTAAAAAGTCGAAATTATGACTTTTAAACTCATAATTATGACATTTAATCTTATGACTTTGCCTTTTAATCTCATAATTATGAATTTAAAAAGTCAAAATTATGATTTTTTTATCTCATAATTATGAATAATTCGATTAGAATTAAAAAATTAGAAAATTCTTACAGTGCTGGCCCTTTAAAAAAAAAAATCGAATCCAACTATTCACAACCTTAAGGCTGCTGAATTGCCATTGTAGCCTATAGGGGACCTCCAGGAAGCTTTCCTGTAAAATCTAAATTTACAAAAAATTACAATGTGAACAATGCAATAGTTTGATTTGAACAATGCGATAGTTCGATGGGAACGATTGTAATTTGATCGAAAATGACCCCCCCCATGGTCTAATTTAGAATTTTTTTTTTTACTAACCTTAAGGATTTAAATGCTGGGGAATTCCCTACCACTCAGTTGAACAGAAGAAGCCTCTTGGATGAGTGGTGAAATTCCATATCTGTCTTTGGATTCAACTGAATCTCAATAGTAGGTTTCAGATTAGGTCAATTCAAACCTTAAAAGTGACCTTAAATATCTTGACAAGTGAAAGCAACGATTTTATTGGTAACAGATTTGAATATTTGCAAAGTGGGATTTGCTTTGGGTTTATCTTTAGCCACATGTTTTGTGGAAGATTCAGTGTGCATTTCAGCATTTGCGACTATCCACCTGGCATCCATAACAGGTAAGTAATACTTTTCTGTCAAAAAACCACTAAAAATAGTCTACTCATACAGTATGTTGTTTAATTACAGTGTACAATAATTTCTGTATTACAGCATGATGACTAACAAAGTGTGGGTAAACAATGATTACATTGCTGAATTTTCTTGCATCTCTAATTGTTTTTGCTCATTTATTTTAGAGACACGTAGGACACAGTACTGGATTCCCAATCTGTACATTCTCAGCAATTCCCTGACTGAGAGTTTTAGCCTCTGCCACTGCTGTTTCAATTAGGCCATGAACTGTAATCAGTAGCGTAACTACCAGGGGTGCAGGGGGTGCAATTGCACCAGGGCCCCCACCCACTTGGGGCCCATCTGAGCCACGAAAATAGTTATGGTAGACAGTTATCTAGGGGGATATTTTACAGCACACATGTGATCAACACTCCAGCATGCGATTTATAGAGTTAAGGGCCCGACAGGGGGGCCCAGGTGCCTATCCTGTACTGGGGCCCACCAGGGAATAGTTACGCCACTCACTGTAATAGTCTTTGCAAGGGGTAAATCCTGCTCTAGGATCAGTCTCTCTCTAGTGTGTGGTGAATTTGTTTTTTTTAATATTTGGTCTCTTAGCATTTCATCAGTTAGAGTTCCAAACTCACAGGTAACAATCAGCTTTCTTAAAGCTGCTACAAATTGTTCTGTGGATTCGCCATTACATTGTCCACATTGGCGGAATCTTTCAGCTACCACATTTACTCTTGGCACGAAAATGTTCTTTATAGCCGTAAGTGCAGTTTCATAAGTCTCATCAGGTAATGGTAATGTATAGGATGTATGCTGTCCCTCTGCTCCCAGGCAGTGAATAAGTAGAGCACGATTTCTAGCTGCAGAAATCTCCCATTGGTCAGCAGCAATAATGTTATTTTAAGACATAGGATCTGTTGTGTTTGGTAGCCGAGGATGAGGAGAGTATAACAGTGCTTTATTAGCAGGTGGTGCAGCCATTACATAACAGCAGTAAGTCTTACTTTCACTTTCAAGTTGTACAGAAAGTCCTATGTATGCACAGTGCCACCTGCAGGCCATTTGTATAAACACCACATATTCCCCCTATAGTAGGAAAGCATTTGGACAAATATATAAACAGTAGCAATTAAACCATATGTATCGTAAAGCAATATATATACATTCTTTACATGACATAGTCCTTGGTCCATGCAGGTAGTTTCCTGATTCTCTCAGTATGCCTTATAGGTTCACTTTCCTCTGTCCTATTGCAGTTGGCATCAGGAGTAGGAAAATGTCCTTCATCAAATGGAACATCTCCAAAGTCATATCTAGCAGGAGCAAGACGACTTGCATTCCATATGCGTCCATCAGACAGTTCATATGTTTATGGTCCTCGCTGGCGTCTCACTTCAAGTGGTGTAGTAAATTTAGATTGTCCTTGTTTCAGTATTCCTGGTTTCTTAATTCTAACTAAAGATCCAGGCTGAAAGTGCACTTCTCTTGCACCACGTTTTCTGTCAGTATAAGCCTTGCATTTGGCTTGGTGATGTTTCACAATGTCAGCAGTAGATGATTTTGTAGGAATAGTCTTTGGTGGAAGTTTGATGTCTGCAACATGTAACTTAATGCGCATCTGTCTGCCATGTAATAATTCAGCTGGAGATGATTTGGTTGTTGCATGGCATGTTGCTCTGTAGTTATGCAGGAACTCTGTTGTAAATACTTTCCAAGATTTCCCAGTAAGATTTGCTGTCTGTAGTGCTTCTTTCAGACTTCTGTTGAATCACTCGATTTCTCCATTTGCTTGCAGGTAATACACGGAAGATTTCCTATGCACAATATGCCTCTCTCTCAGAAATGATTCAAACTCATATGAGACAAACTGTGGTCCGTTGTCTGATATCAACTCCTTTGGATTTCCTTCTCTGCTGAAGACTGTAGACAGAAATGTAATTACTGTAGCTGATGTTACATGAGAAACAAATGCAATTTCTGGCCATTTATTGTAATAGTCTATCTAGGTTATAGCAAATCTGCAGTCTATAGGAGCGTCTGCAAAAGGACCCACAATATCAATAGCAAGTTTTTCCCATGCTGTATCAGGAAATGGCAGGGCCGGGAACTAGGGGTAGACAGAAGAGGCACTTGCCTAGGGTGCAAAGTTAAAGGGGCGCCAGGCAAGTACCTCTTCTGCCTGGCTGCCCCTAGTCTCTATCCCTGCTAGGTGAGGATTTTCTCATCCATATCGACCTGCGCACCCAAACCAGCACAGGATTACCTCTTGTACTCCTCTCGGCGCGTCACTAACCCTCGCACCCCTCAGGCACCTCCCAGCGCCTCGCACACCTCCCACCGCATTGCTACCCCTCGCACACCTCCAGGCACGTCACTCCTCTTTCCCCTGCCCACCAAATGTGCCTCTGAGTGAGGGGGCGGAGTCAAAGAGTATTGCCTTGGGCGCGCCAGTGAGATGGCCCGGCCCTGGGAAATGGTACTGGCTGCAGTGGTGGTGTATGTGTGATAGCTGTTTTGTCGTGATTCTGACAAGTAACACAAGAATGAATGGCAGTTACCACATCAGCATCCATTGCTGGCCACCAGTACAGTTCTCGCAGTCTTTGTTTTGTACGTACAATTCCTTGATGACTCTCATGTGCCAGTTTTATGACCTTTTCTCGCAAGGTCTCTTGTACCAATAAACGGTGAGCTCGACGGACAACATAGTCATCTACTAAGGACAGTTCGTGTCTAATCCTGTAGTAATGTTGAAGATCAGGACTGAGTTTCTTCTCAGCATTTGGCCATTTGTTTTGTAAGATATCTCCAAGCATTTGGCCATTTGATTTGTAAGATATCTCCAAGCAGTAAAAGGTATGGTAGGCTCACCAGGGTTTGGGAGAAAAGCTGCAAGCTGCTGCAAGCTGCCGAAGAGACATCTCTTCGCTAATTTGTTGTGTTTTGATAGCCAAGGATGTGCATGAGATTTGGGGATGCTCCCCTCCTATTGAGAGGGGACATTATATTACATTTGAGAAAATGTAATAAAATTTGCAAAGCAAACACATTCATGCACAAATAAGAAAAAAATGTGCCTGTTGCAATGTAATATCCTTCATTAGGCTTTTATAGCACTGAGAATCTTAATTCAGCATTACATACTTTTAAGACCTGCTTGAAGGTGAAGTAAACTTTTAGTGCAAATGTAACAACTTATTCCTTAAAGGGATACAGTCATGGGAAAACATGTATTTTTCAAAACACATCAGTTAATAGTGTCGTTCCAACAGAATTCTGCACCGAAATCCATTTTTCAAAAGAGCAAACAGAGTTTTTTAATATTTAATCTTGAAAACTGACATGGGACTAGATATATTGTCATGTTTACTGCTGTACTGCAAGTTGGAGGGATATCACCCCCCTCTCTCCCTCTCCCTCTCCCTGCAGCCTAACAAAATAACAATGGTAATGTAACCAGATAGCAGCTCCCTAACAAAAGATAAGAGCTCCTTGTAGATCTAAGGATGTCACACAATAGTAAAAGCCAAGTCCCACTGAGACACATGCAAGAAAGCAGTTCCATTCTAAAGTGCTGGGGGTACCTGCAATACTTACAATATGTCTAGCCCCATGTCAGATTTCAAAATTAAATGTAAAAAAATCTGTTTGCTCTTTTGAGTAATAGATTTCAGTGCAGAAGTCTGTTTGAGCAGCACTATTAACTGATGTGTTTTGAAAACAAAAAACATGTTTTCCGTTGACAGTATTCCTTTAAGAAGTTTTATTACGTGTACTGTGTACTAATCGAAACCACTATCCACTATCATACGAAGGGCAAAGGGTTTGCAAATGGAAATAAGTTCCCATTGAGATCATTTATTTGCATTGCAACTGATTTTTCTGTTTCATTCGTATTGCAACTGCAATCCCCATATATGGATATGGATATCTAGTGTTCCTACCCACTATGGTAATCATTTCAAAGGTTGATTCAGTTCTCCAAACAGGCTGCTGGCTGGAAAAAGCAACTCAAAACAAACAAACAAACAAACAAACC
>CM044441.1:77913175-77925467 GCA_024363595.1 Xenopus borealis
TTGATGGACTCGGTCTTTTTTCAACCCAATTTAACTATGTAACTATGTAACTATGTACAAGAGCAATGACTATAACCAAGTTATAGATGTGGAGCATGATTGTCCAGAACATTATATAATACCTGCCTGCAGAATTACATTATCAGGAAGTTGGAAAACACAGTCTAACTAATTTCTCCTGCTCCCCTAAGAACTTCACTGTTGCAAATGAGTTTAGACACTTTCAAACATGATTTCTTCATTAATTTATAAGTACTGTACCTTTGCATTGCAGATACAGTATGTCTCCTTTTTCCCCAATACCATTCTAACAGAAGGATGATACCATCTATATTTAAAGGAACAGTTCAGGGTAAAAATAAAAACTGGGTAATGTCATGGTCGGCACCCAACACCAGAACCAGTACCAAGCACCCTGGTCTAGGCTTGTGCTTCACCAGTTAAGGGACTGCCTTTGGTTCGGGATGAGCCCTCAGCTACTCAGATGCCAGTCAGTAAGGTCAAAGGTCACGGTACAGGCAGGAGTAGGCAGATTTGTAGTCAGACAGGCTGGATCGAGGCAGGCAGATAGCTAGTATAGTCAGGCAGGCAAAGGGTCAAACTAGGGAATCGATCAGAAGGGTTGAGGCAGAATCAGAGTCAAAATCCAGGCAAGAGCAGGCAAACACAGGTTATCAGGATAAATAACAGGGTCAGGAACAAGCTGGAAACAAGCTCAGAGCACCATGTATAAGAACCTATCACGGTCAATGCTATAGTAAAAAGTGTCCCTTTAAGTAACCTTTTGAATTTGTGCCATTGGGCGCTGACGTAATCAAATCAGCGTGCATGCGGTATAAAACCCAGAAGTGCGCTCTGCGCACACACTAAGGAGTTGCCGGCAATAGAAGAGGAGCGGCGCGGCCACCAGACCACCAGGGTAAGCCTTTGTTACATTACCCCCTCTCTTGGGGGGGGCACTGGACCCCCAGGCTTCCCAGGACACTTAGTGTGGAATTGCTTCCTGAGGTGATCAGCCTTGATGTCACTGACTGAGACCCAAGAGTTCTCATCAGGCACATAGCCTTTCCATCTAATTAAGTCCCGGAGATTACCTCGTACCAGGCGAGAATCGAGGAACTCCTGAATCTCAAATTCAGGCTGACCTTCGACCAACACTGGGGGAGGAACAGACAAATGATGCACATGAGTAGCAGGTTTCAGGAGGGAAACATGAAATGAATCTAAAATTTTTAAATTAACAGGTAACTTAAGGAGGACAGAGGAGAGGTTAATCACTTCAGCAATGGGATATGGACCAATGAACCTGGGCCCCAGTTTGAGAGAGGGTACCTTTAATTTAATATTCTTAGTGGATAGCCAGACAGAGTCACCAACCTTATACTAGGGCGCCTTTCTATGGAATTTATCAGCAGCTACTTTCTGGGCAGAGGTAGCTGCAGAAAGGGAGTCGTGTATTTTAGACCAAATTTTAGAAAACAGAGGATTTAGCAGAAGGTACAAGGGAAAGGAGCAGAAAGCTCACCAAAATTTCGAGACAAATTGAACTCCCCTGTCAGAAACAATGTTTAAAGGAAAACCGTGCAATTTAAAAATGGGAGACACAAATAATTTGGATAACTCTTGGGCAGAAGGGAGGTGTGGAAGAGGGATGAACTGGCCCATTTTGCTGAATCTATCAACCACCACCCAAATCACAGTATTCCCCTGGGATGGGGGCAAATCCACAACAAAATCCATAGAAAGATGAGACCAAGGTTTTTCAGGAATTGGCAAAGGCATTAACAGACCTTAAGACAAATTATGAGATGCCTTAGATCTCTGACAGATAGGACAGGAATTTACAAAGACCTTAGCATCTTGTTTATAAGTGGGCCACCAAACATGATGGGATTTAGCAATACCTAGATGAACCGCCATCTTAGAATTATGAACCTCCTTTAAAACATGTTTCCTAAGCTCCTCTGGTACGAAAAACCTGCCAGAGGGAGTTTCTACAGGAGCAGTAGATTGAACAGGAGATAACAAAGAGGACAAGTCAGTCGCCAGTGTTGCTAGAATTGGTTCACTTGGAATCATGGAAGTAGCCTCACTGGAATCAGAGGAAACTGGTTCAAAACTCCTAGAGAGAGCATCAGCCTTGGTGTTCTTAGAGCTAGGCCTATATGTTAAAGAAAAATTAAACCTAGTGAAAAATAATGCCCTTCTAGCCTGTCTTGGATTTAATCTCTTAGCAGACTCTGTGTAAAGGAGATTTTTATGGTTAGTACTTTCCAAAAGGTGTCACCATTCCTCAAAGGCTTATTTTATAGCCAACAACTCTCTCTTACCAATATCATAATTCGCATCAGCAGGTGAAAATTTCCTGGAGAAGAAGGCATAGGGATGAATTTTGTTGGTTATTGGATGCCTTTGAGAAAGGACTGCCCCAGCTCCGACCTCGGAGGCATCGACCTCCACAATGAAAGGAAGAGGAGTATCAGGATGAAGAAGAATGGGGGCAGAACTAAATTCCTTTTAAGGAATTCAAAAGCTTGTACAGCATTGAGGGGCCAAATACTAGGATCTGCACCCTTTTTCATTAAATTAGTAATGTGGGCCACGATTAGGAAAAAAATCTTAATAAATTGACGATAGTAATTTGCCAAACTTAGAAATCTTTGAGTTGCACGCAACGAAAGGTGTTGGGTCCAATCCAGTACAGCTCTCACCTTACCTAGATCCATCTCAAGACCCTCGCTGGAAATATTAAACCCCAAAAAATTAACAGAAGTAACCTCAAAGATATATTTTTCCATTTTTGCATAAAAGTTATTCTCCCTTAGTCTATGTAAGACCTCACAAACATGATTTCTATGTTTAACCAAGTTAGAGGAGAAAATTAAAATATCGTCAAGATAGACCACTACGAATATCCCCAGCAGGTCCCGAAAGATGTAATTGACAAATTCCTGGAACACTGCGGGTACGTTACAGAGACCAAAGAGCATTACAATATATTCGTAGGGGCTGTCCCTGGTGTTAAATGCAGTTTTCCACTCATCCCCCTCCCTAATACGTATGAGGTTATAAGCACCCCTAAGATCAAGCCTGGAATAGATCTTAGCACCCTTAACCTGGTCAAATAATTCTGAAATTAAAGGGAGGGGGTAGCGGTTTTTTTTGGTGATGTTATTGAGACTCCTATAATCAATACAGGGGCGTAGTTCACCATCTTTTTTCCCAACAAAACATCGCAGGGGAACTAGAAGGCCTGATAAAACCCCTCTCGAGGTTCTCCCTGATGTAATCTTTCATTGCCTGGGCTTCAGGCAAAGAAAGAGGGTAGGTTTTACCCTGAGGGGGGATAGACCCAGGAACAAGATCAATTGGGCAGTCATACTGCCTGTGTGGGGGTGAGACTCCTGCAGCCTTTTTGGAGAATACATCCGAGAATTCAACATAAGGTGCTGGTAAACCCTCAATTGTTGTAGTGCCGGTAAACCCTCAAGTGTTGTAGTGCCGGTAAACCCTCAAGTGTTGTAGTGGCCACTACTGGGGAAATGCAAACACCTCCACATTGAGAGCCCCACCCAAGAACCTCCCTGTTTACCCAATCAATACGTGGGTTGTGTTTTTGCAACCAGGGTAAACCCAAAATAAGTGGAGAGGAAGAACCTTCAATGATAAAAAAAGTTCATCTCCTCGCAATGCAAATTATTAATACACATAGACAAGGATAACATCATTTTAGACACAATACCTGACCCCAAGGGTCTTTTGTCCACCGTTTCAAGGGGGAACATAAAGGAACCAAAGAAATATTAAGTTTGGCTGCAAAAGCAGCATCTAAAAAATTCCCTTCTGCTCCTGAGTCTACGAAAGCAGACATTAGAATAGAGCCCGTGGGCCAGGTTAGTTTGACTGGTAACAAAACTCTTGAGGCAGATTGGGGAGAGGAAACTCCTGCGCCCAAATTGAGCTCCCCTTCTCCATTTAGGCTTGGGAGTTTCCCCGCCTCGTTGGACATTGATTTAGAAAATGACCTTTTCCCCCACATTATACACACAGACCTAAGGAACTCCTTTGTGTATTTTCCTTAGGAGTTAAACAAGAATTACCTAACTGCATAGGTTCTTCCCGAGGTAAAGTTACAGAGGTTACACTGGTAACCAGGTTAGATTTCATGTTGGTAACCCCAGAAAAATTGGAAGAACTCCTTTCACCCTCTATCTCCATCTGTCTCCTGTCAACCTGGATGGCTAGAGACATGAGGTCATCCAGATTGGAAGATAAGGGGTAATTCAGAAGGCTATCTTTGATAGAGTCTGACACCTCCGCATTTTGTTTTCCGTCGTGCAATTTACAGGATCAGAGGCGGGCAGTCTAAGGGCCCAAATTTGGGGTTCACCCTGAAGCAGGGTCATGACAAATCTCACTTTCTCCTCACCAGATGGGAATGAGTGAGGGAAAATGCTAAGATACAATTTGCACGCCTCTTTAAGGGTAAGGCGAGACAGGAAGATTCGGGGAGATTTGTCACCTGGCGACTAATCACCTCTTCTTTGGGGTGACAAATCTCCCCGAACCGCTTCCCACTGCCTTCCAGCGGCTTTAATGAATATTATATATTCTATATAACTATAGTTAGTGAGGCAAAAATGTAATGTATAAAGGCTGGAGTGACTGGATGTGCAATATAACAGAATACAACACAACTTCCTGCTTTTCAGCTCCCTAAATCTGAATCAGTGACTTGAAGGGAGGCCACATGGGACATAAGCGTGAGTTTGCAATTGATCCTCAGATTCAAAAGCAAACAGTTATGACCAATGTGGCCCTCCCTCAAGTCACTGATTGGTGACTGCCTGGTAACCAGGGTAAGCAGTCAGTGTAAACCAAGAGAGCTGAAAAGCAAGAAGTAGTATTCTGTTATGTTAGACTTTCAATCACTTCAGATGTTATACATTACATTTTTGCCTAACTAACTATATTGAAAACATTTTTTATTTTGCACAGACTATTTACCCAGTTTTCTCTTTTATACTGAACAATTACTTTAAGGTAAATTTGTTAAAGCTAAATCTGTATATTAGGTAAAATGTTGGATGTGTATGGTGATGGGTGAATTTGTCCCGTTCTGCCGAAAAATTTTCTCGAAAAATTTGAAAGAGGGCAAAAACTTTGTGAAACATAAATTTTGTGCAAATGCATTGAAGTCAATGGACGTCTGAAAAATTTTGATGGCCGACAATTTTGACGCAAGCGACTATTCGCAAATGTATTTGCTGGCAGCGAAATGCTGAAATTAGCTGCGAATTTGTGCCTGGCAAATCTATTTATTATATAAAAATCCCTTTCACTATCTGTTCATGAATATTGCTATTTGATTATTTTCAGCATGCTTTCATAAAGTATTGCCCGGGGAGTGAATAAGGAGAGCCTTAGAAATGATGATATAGGTTTCAGTTATTACTAATTAAACAGTGTTTCCTTTGTACAGTATGTAATCCCACCATCTTTCTGTATTCAACACAAACAAAATATAGCCAAAAATGTTGTTTACCGTTATGTTAACTTTTAGTTTATTATAGAATGCCCTATTCTTAATAACTTTTTACCTGGTCTTCTTTTTTAGTAGTTTTATTTGTCTTCTTCTTTTTTTTCCCAGCTGTCAAATGAGGGTTACTGACACCAGCATCCAATAAACTATTGTTCTACAATTTTTGTGTTGCTAGTGTTACTTTTTATGATTTGCAATATCTTCCTGTTAAGACTTGTCCATCCTATTTTCCAATCTCTCAATTCTAGGGTAAATTAGACCATAGAAACCATATAGCTGCTCAGCAAAAAATCTAAATAGATAAAAAAATTAGAAAACCACAAAACACAGCAAAAAAACCCCAAATCTTTGAGGCTATTTCTCTGTCAGGGATATAAAGGTTTAACAAGGTACACGACAATCTGTAATGCATTTGCATCTTTGTGTTATAAACTACATTAGTGAATAACATTATGGTTGTATGATCTGTCCATAGGAGTCAATGAACCCTTTCATTGTAAAATACAGTGATAGATGCTAGTGGTGTCGCCATTGGGCCCATGAAACACAAAGCTCCTTATGTAATAACATATACTGGGACATAATTATTAACATTAGAGACAAACATCACCAAAGATGTTGCCCATAGCAACTAATCAGATATTTGCTTTTGTTTCCTAACTTGTAGGTGACTGTTTAAACCTACAGTGGTGTGAAAAACTATTTGCCCCCTTCCTGATTTCTTATTCTTTTGCATGCTTGTCACACAAAATGTTTCTGATCATCAAACACATTTAACTATTAGTCAAAGATAACACAAGTAAACACAAGTAAACACAAAATGCAGTTTTTAAATGAGGGTTTTTATTATTTAGGGAGAAAAGAAATCCAATCCTGTGTGAAAAAGTAATTGCCCCCTGAACCTAATAACTTGTTGGGCCACCCTTAGCAGCAATAACTGCAATCAAGCATTTGCGATAACTTGCAACGAGTCTTTTACAGCGCTCTGGAGGAATTTTGGCCCACTCATCTTTGCAGAATTGTTGTAATTCAGCTTTATTTGAGGGTTTTCTAGCATGAACCGCCTTTTTAAGGTCATGCCACAACATCTCAATAGGATTCAGGTCAGGACTTTGACTAGGCCACTCCAAAGTCTTCATTTTGTTTTTCTTCAGCCATTCAGAGGTGGATTTGCTGGTGTGTTTTGGGTCATTGTCCTGCTGCAGCACCCAAGATCGCTTCAGCTTGAGTTGACGAACAGATGGCCGGACATTCTACTTCAGGATTTTCTGGTAGACAGTAGAATTCATGGTTCCATCTATCACAGCAAGCCTTCCAGGTCCTGAAGCAGCAAAACAACCCCAGACCATCACACTACCACCACAATATTTTACTGTTGGTATGATGTTCTTTTTCTGAAATGCTGTGTTACTTTTACGCCAGATGTAACGGGACGCGCACCTTCCAAAAAGTTCAACTTTTGTCTCGTCGGTCCACAAGGTATTTTCCCAAAAGTCTTGGCAATCATTGAAATGTTTTTTAGCAAAATTGAGACGAGCCTTAATGTTCTTTTTGCTTAAAAGTGGTTTGCGCCTTGGAAATCTGCCATGCAGGCCGTATTTGCCCAGTCTCTTTCTTATGGTGGAGTCGTGAACACTGACCTTAATTGAGGCAAGTGAGGCCTGCAGTTCTTTAGATGTTGTCCTGGGGTCTTTTGTGGCCTCTCGGATGAGTTGTCTCTGCGCTCTTGGGGTAATTTTGGTCGGCCGGCCACTCCTGGGAAGGTTCACCACTGTTCCATGTTTTTGCCATTTGTGGATAATGGCTCTCACTGTGGTTCGCTGGAGTCCCAAAGCTTTAGAAATGGCTTTATAACCTTTACCAGACTGATAGATCTCAATTACTTTTGTTCTTAGTTATTTTTAACAAGGGGGGCAATTACTTTTTCACACAGGCACATGTAGATTTTGAGTTTTTTTTCTCCCTTAATAACGTAAACCTTCATTTAAAAACTGCATTTTGTGTTCAATTATGTTATCTTTGACTAATAGTTAACGATTTTTGATGAGCAGAAACATTTAAGTGTGACAAACATGCAAAAGAATAAGAAATCAGGAAGGGGGCAAATAGTTTTTCACACCACTGTAATTGCTAATGGACAACAATACCGGTCATGTTTGCCTCAAATGTTCATAAATATTCTCTAAAGTTTGGCAAGGCAAAGTGTCCCATAGCTATCCCATAGCAACCAATAAGATATTTGCTTTAATAGATATGACCAGTTATTATTTCCTGCCTACTGGTTGCTGGTAGCAATTTTATAGAGTGTGGGTAAAAGCTCCCCTTTCATTCTTATTGTTTTGTTTTCTTCAAACAGAGCCACCACAACTTCCTTTTCTTCACAAGTTAGGATTAATCACTCTGGAAAATCAATCAAGTTTTCTTTTATTAATAGCACTTCATGTTTTGGATCAAACAGATGCTTCCTCAAGTGTGTAACCCAATACAAACAAACCCCAACCAACAAGCATATCAGTTCCACATTGTGACCAGACAACATAAATTTCATTACAACATTCTTTTTTTTTTTTTAAAGGTACATTTTATTGTTTTAACCACAAAACAAAACAACCCAAAACAGAAAATAATAGACATTTTACAGTTGTGATTGATATAATAGTTACAATTTGAGTTGGTGCGCGTGTGGATACAGCGTCACGGCAATAACTGGCAACGTTAATAAGTGCAGTAATATATAGCATATACATGTATGTTACATGTGTAACACGAGGTCTCGGTCACCCAGGCTTCCCACGCTCTATTGAATTTTTCTGGTGCCCCTCTTGTGTCATATGTTAATTTAATTAACGGAAGATCTCCATCTGTCAGCCTTCTCCAGAAGGGTATGGTAGGAGGGGTAGTACCCATCCAGTGCATAATCACAGTTTTTTTTGCGTAGAACATAAGGGAGCGTAACCTAGTTCTAGCAGCATTGGTTGGTATTACATTATCAATGACTCCCCGTAAGCATAACGCAAGAGTTTGGTGGCTAGGGACTTCATTATCTTGGTCCAGAAAAATTGGACTGGGGGACAGGACCAGATCATGTGGATAAAGTCAGCAACTGGAAGACTTGACTTGATGGAGTGTCTTATATTGTATCAGTCTGTCCCTTATTGAAATTAAGAAACTGTAGGCTGTTTCTGTTGCCTCCTCCCAGATTTAATGGTTAAGGTCCGGAACAGTCTGTGTCCATAGGAGGTATGCTTTATCAAAGGGGGGTTTGACCTTTGCCATGATGTTTTGCTATAGTCTAGACAGTAGTTTAGCAGGGGAGGGTTGGTATAGAGCATCCTCTATAATAATCGTGGATATTATTTGGTTAAGTGTGTGGAACTGCGCCTGAAAGGCATGTCTGAGCTGGAAGTACCTAAACAGTTGAATTTGTTGACCGGGATGTTGCTCTTGTAAGGCTTAGTGTGGGAAACTGCCCATTTGGGACTAAGTCAGACGAGTATAGTACACAAAGTCATGGAGGTCATGTAGGTGAGGTAGTAGTGAATTGCCCCAGAAGAGAAGGTTAGGTGACAGACCTGGTACTGGGTGTCCCAGGAGTTTTAGCGTCATGGACCATGCTTTGTGTGGGTTGGCAAGAGTGCTTAGGCAGAGTCGTCAAGTCAGAAGGATGCCTGTAGGGATATGTACCAAGGCCCTCCATTGAGTGGAGAATGGAAGCTTGAAGGATCATATTAGGGTTGTAAGGGTTGGGAGAGAAACACCATTGCAGAAAGTAAATCTGGGAGGCCAGGTAGTAGAAGTAGAAATGTGGGAAGGCTAGTCCCCCTTTCATAATAGGGGCTGTTAGTCTTTCCCTGTTAATTGTTAATTTTATTAAAAAAGGATCAGGGAATGTTTAATAGGATGTTGTGGAATACATACAGAAGTTTAGGTAGATAGATCATTTTAATGATATTTACACGCTCCAATAGTGTCAGTGTGAGATTTGCCCAGTGTTTAAAGGGCAAGGAAAGGCAAAGAAATAAAATCCCATTTTTACTTTTCTTTAATGAAAAAGAAATATATCTCCATTATACTTTAATTAAAAAATGTATACCGTTTTTATAAAAAACCTGACTGTATGCAGTGAAATTAGGAAAAAATAGGAATTGTTAGACGGTCCCTAACTTCCGACAGGGAAACAATCATACTTATGAACAGCAGGGGGAGCCCCTGCCTTACTTACCAGCCATGCAGAACTCAAGCAGCTTTGTTTTTTGATCATTTATGACGATCCCTAAGCAGCACAGATCACACTGAGCATGTGCAGGGCCAGAGGCAGGCAACTATTTTTAACAAAGTTACAAGATGGAAGCCCCCTGGGGCCAACTTTGAAAGCATAAATAATTTGTTTGATTAGGATTGTGGTGCAGTAAGTTTATGTTTATGTTTAGTATACACAATACAGCATTTCTAGCCTTATTCTATTTTACACTTTCCTTGCCCTTTAAGAGTACCGGAGTGAGAGAATCAATGATAGGGTCTAGATTGTGTTGTATAAAGGAGTGTGAGTCTGTGTGAATATGAATACCCAGGTATTTGAAAGAGTTTGTCCACTTCAGGTATAGACCTGGGGGTGGTAATTCTCAGCCCAGAATATTTCCCAAAGTTCTGGACTGTGGTCAGAAGAGTGGAAAGAGAGTTTTCTGAGTCACCTAGGTATATAAGGAAGTCATCTGCAAAGAGGGACACCTTTTCTGTAATGTTAGCTTATTTGAGCCCTTTTATAGATGGACAATCATGTATCAGAATGGCTAGGGGTTCAATTGCCAATGCGAAGAGGACAGGGAGAGGGGGCAACCTTGTCTGGTTCCTCTTTCAAGCCAGAATGGTTCCGAGATAACGTTGTTCACTCTGATTTTGGCCTTTGGGGATTCGTAGAGCAGTTTAACCCAATGTATAGTAAATCTATTCCTGAGACCAAATTTGTGGAGTACCTGCCAGAGGTAGTCCCACTCCACTGCACACTGAGTCAAAGGCTTTTTCTTAGTCGAGGGCACAACTGCTCTAGTGTTGCTGTTGGTTTGTGCGATATTTGGAAGTTTGTAAAGAGGCATTGGATGTTAAAGTCCATTGCCCTTCCTGGCATAAAACCTGATTGATCTCTTTGTAATTGATCTGTGATGGCCTGTGTGAGTGGTGTAGCTAGTATTTTCGCTAGTATTATCACATCAGTGTTAATAAGATGTGAGTTAAGGTGGGGTCCTGCCCTGTTTTGGTGTTTTTGGGATAACTATTTTGAGCGCTTCTAGAAAAGATGGTGGCAGGGACCCACAGTCCCAAGCAGTCTGAAAAGTTTCAAGAAGATGGGGAGAGACTAAATCCTGGGGGGAGCCCGTCTAATCCTGGGGTTTTATTGGAGGGCAGCGCCTGTATTGCTGACCTCACCTCCTCAATAATGATGGGTGCATGAAGCCAAGCACTCTCTGCTGGGGATAGTTTATGGCTATGGAATATAAGAATTCAGTTAGCTGTGGTATGGTGCAAGGGGTGGAGGATCTATAGAGGGATTTGTAGTATATAGTAAATTCTTCAGCTATTGATTTTGTGTGTCATAGTGCCATCAGTGGATAGAATTCTTGGAGGCCTGTTGTTGTTTCCCCAGTATGGCCAGAATTCTACTGTTTTTGTCCCCTTGATACAGCTGTGAGCTGTAAAGTAGGACTTTTTTGTGGTGGAAGTGTTTTCCCTAGCTAGGGCTGCTTCAGCCCGATGTATCTATTCATACATGTCTGTGGATGGAGAATGGAAGTGGAGCTGTTAGTTTCTAACAACCTTTGCTCTGTTTTTTCAACTCATTCTTTGGCAACTTTCCTAGTTTGAGCAATGAGTGTGATGAGAGATCCCCGTGTGGCGGCCTTAGAGGCTTCCCAGACCATGTTGTGAGGAAATTACCTGGTGGTCTAGTGGGGAGACGGCAGGGACGCCTGCCGCGCAAAACTTCCTCTTCCTGCCCGAAAATATAGGGCACGTACACCGGTTTCTCTCTGCTTTATGTGCGCAATCACGCTGGCATGATTACGTCCGCGCGGTTGGCGCAAATTAAAGGCATATTTGAAGGGGTTTTGGGTTTCCTTCTTTGCCCATGATAGGTTTAATCCTGGTGCCTGTACCTGTGCTGTTAATCTTCTGTCTGATCCTGATACCTTTTACTGACCCTGCCTGGCTTTGAATTTTCTGTTTATCTGTATCCTGACCCATGCCTGTTATTTGACTACTGATACTGCCTCATCCTTATCTGATTGATCACCCAGTTTGACCCTTTGCCTGCCTGACGACTCTAGCTATCTGCCTGCTATCTCGACCCAGCCTGTTTGACAATGAATCTGCCTACTCCTGCCTGTACCGTGACCTTTGGCCTTAAAGACCTTCTAGACAGTCTATACAGAACTCCTGCCCTGCACCTCTCGTTTAAGTCCAGGTGGCATCTGAGTAAGCTGAGGGCTCATCCCGAAGCCAAAGGCGATCACACTACTGGTGAAGCACGAGCCGAGACCAGGGTGCTTGGCATTTATTCTGGTATTGGGTGCTGACCGTGACACATGTCTTGTGAGGTAGACCCTAAGTTTAATTCCAAATATTCCACTTAGGTTTTTTGTGTGATTCAGTTATGTCTGGGATCTTAAAGGAACAGTAACATCAAAATTTTTACACAAAAATTCATTAGAATAGAACGAAAAAAAAAACACCAACACAAATTAAAATTTAAAATAG
>CM044441.1:77928352-77940399 GCA_024363595.1 Xenopus borealis
TTTTCGTTCTATTCTAACGAATTTTTGTGTAAAAATTTTTGATGTTACTGTTCCTTTAAGCCAGAGAGGGCCATCTTTGGCAGTTGGGGAAGCCACTGTAGTAACATTTGGAGAGGGGAACGATCGGATAGGGATTGTGGTAGATAGGAGAATTGTTGCACCAGAGAACGATCGGATAGGGATTGTGGTAGATAGGAGAATTGTTGCACCAGAGAAAGTACCTCTGGTGTTGTGCAAGCTAAGTCTATGTTTTGTGTGGTAGAGAGTGACAAGAGTAGGCTTTAGTGTACGGGTGTTTCACATCCAAGAGACCTAGAGCGTTTGCCCAATGTGTTCAGTGTGTGGGGCCTGTAGTGGTAGAATCTAGTCTATTGTTGGACAGGGTTATATCATTTACATTGGTTTTTCCCCTATGAGATCAAATAGGGCAATATTAAATGGAGGTGGAGCATACATGTTCACCACCATAAAGGGTTTATTTGCAATAAGGCAAGCCATTATAATATATCTGCCATATTGGTCTGTTATTAGTTTGATCAATTCAAAAGGGAGTGTTTTCATTACAACATCCTTAAAGGGGTTGTTGACCTTCCAAACACTTTTTTCTGTTCAGTTGTTTTCAAATTGTTCCCCAGAAATAAAGAATTTTTTTCAATTACTTTCCATTATTTATCTTTTACTGTTTTAACAAAAGTGGGTGACCCCCCTCCCAGAGCTGCTTTAGAAGGTGAAAAATTACACTTTACACTTCAATATTAGAAAAACTGTTACAAATAGACAATAGACAGTAATTGGAATAAAGTCGTTATTTCTGGTGATCTATCTGAAAACAACTCGTTGTTTGAAGGTGGACAACCCCTTTAATGTAATACTGACCTCCAGGGACCTGCTCCAAAAATACATGATAACTTATGGAAGTAGTTACAATAGTTTCTATACAAACAATGTTGCAAGTGTTTCATACATACATTACATTAATTGCATTACAACATTCTTAATGCAGTACTGCCCTCCAGGGGCCTACTACAAAAATACGCAACAAATGAAGGCAATAGTTACAATAGTGTTTCATACCTGTTTCATTCTAACTGTATATTCAATGTTGTAAAAGTTCATTTTCCTGTAATAAATAAATAAATACATTTATTTCATAAAAAAAAAAAAATAACATTTCAGACTGTGTGCATCATTCAGAAAATAATTAATCATCATTGGTCTGTATTACAGAGAGATGCAGTACTTGGGAAACCCTGTAGAGACTCCCCATTATTTTTTTTTATAAAAGAGGCCCAAATTTAGCAGGTAAAGTAGTGAAGTCTGATGTATATAAAAAACAAAACACTACTAGATTTTTAAGTACACCCAAAAAGGGGAAGTTTCCATGCCTCAATTGCGGCTGATGCAATTCATAATAAAAGGGGATTGTGTGATCCACCCACTAAAAGGTACTAAAATATCAGTTAAACAATACTGTACATGTTACACTGATTATATAGTGTATGGTTTAAAATCATCACGATCTATAGGAGATAGGCAGGGAGGAGAAATCAAGCACCACACAATGAATTGTCACCGGATCGACTTTTTTTTTAAAGAGGAGCAGAATCAGAGTATTGGTAAGTTATTTCTTAATAAAGACAATGCAAATTTGAACTGAAATGTGTATTGGTGATTTTTTTTTTTCATTAGGGGAAAACAAATTTTTTGATGTTACTCGTCCTTTAAAGTTGTTCTCGATTAAAACTTGTGACTGCCTCCTCATCGGAATTCCATTGTTACATATTTACATAGCTAAATTGGGGGGAAAAAAGGCCATCAAGTTCAACCCCTCCAAATGAAATCCAGCATCCATACATACACCCCTCCATACCCTCACATAAATTATATATACACATATCTATACTAACTATAGAATTTAGTATCACAATAGCCTTTGATAATATGTCTGTCCAAGAAATCATCCAAGCCACTCAGCCATCACAATATCACCCAGCAGTGCATTCCACAACTTCACTATGATGCTTCAAATGAAAGTTCTTATCCTCTAGTCTGAAGGGGGTGGCCTCTGGTGCAGTGATTCTCTTTATTTACCACAAAGCCCCCTGCTATTTGTCTATAATGTCCTCTAATATACTTGTAAAGTGTAATCATTAGGGATGCACCGAATCCACTATTTTGCATTCGGCCGAACCCCGAATCCTTCCCGAAAGATTTGGCCGAATACCGAACCAAATCCAAACCCTAATTTGCATATGCAAATTATGGGTGGGAAGAGGAAAACAATTTTTACTTCCTTGTTTTGTGCCAAAAAGTCACGTGATTTAGCTCCCTGGCCCTAATTTGCATATGCAAATTAGGATTCGGATTCGGTTCTGACAGGCAGAAGGATTTGGCCGAATCCGAATCCTGCTGATAAAGGCCGAATCCTGGCCGAATCCCGAACCGAATCCTGGATTCGGTGCATCCCTAGTAATCATATCCCCAACCTTGACAGTCTATCCTCATAATTTAAATCTTCCATCCCTCTAACCAGTTTGGTTGATATCTCTGAACACTCTCTAGCTCATTTACAACACTCTAAAGGACTGGAGCCCAAAACTGCACTGCATACTCTAGGCGAGGCCTTACCAGACACCTATAAAGAGGCATAATTATGTTTTAATCCCTTGAGTTAGTGCCCTTTTTAATGCAAGACAGTATTTTATTTGCTTTAGTGGGCATAGGATGACATTGCCTGGAATTAGACAACTTGTCATCCTCAAAACCACAAGATCCTTCTCAGTTAAGGAATTTCCCAACACACCGCCATTAAGTGTATACCTTGCATTTATATTATTTTTGCCAAACTGTATAACCTTGCATTTATCAAGAGTGAACCTCATTTTCCAGTTTGCTGCCCAGTTTTCCAACTTAGTCAAATTACTCTGCAAAGTGGCAACATCCTGCATAGAACCTATAGTTCTGCAAAATTTTATATCACAAACAAAAAAAGAAACAGTAATTACAATGCCCTTCTCCAGGTCATTAATAAACAAGAATTCATGGGCTTGGTAAAAAAAAAAAAAAAACTCAGTAAATCATATCTTAATTGGCTCGAGACCAGGCAAAAAACAAATAATGTAGTGTACAACTTTAACTAAATATGTTTTTTTTTTTTGTTGTCGCAGAACTTTAAATATAATTTTGCTTTCTATTCCCCCTTTTACATATGATTACAGAAGATTATATATATGTATATATGTGTATAAAGAAATAAAATAGTTTGAGATACATGCATACATGATATATGCATTTTTGAGTATTAAAGAAGAAAATATGCAAATATGCATTTTTGAGTATTTCAGAAGAAAATATGCATTTGCAACTAAATATATACATTTTAGATCAATAATCTCAATAAAACTTCATAATCAAAAAGTCAACTTAACATCCTAGGTTTAAGATTTTTTTTCTACAGTACATCAGATAAATATAAAATGGTTCTGCAGATATTAAATACTATTAGAAATGATCCAGCAGATGGCAATGTTTACCTTTGCAAGAATGTGGCTAAATGGATAGCATATGAGCTGAAACTTCCTGACTTTTCTTACAATGGGAGATGTTAATTCAGTGTTGCTCCTGAGGCTGTCACATTTACAAATAATTTGCATAATATTTCCACCATGGAGATTACAAAATGTGCTTCTTCACAAGTAATGTCACATTAACGTAAACTGATATGTTAAAATAATCCCAGTTAGCTTCTTCAAGAACTCTTTAATATCATCCAATTTGTGGTGTAATGGAAAAAAAAATATGGTAATGGGAATTTAATAGATTACAGAGGTAAAATGGAAAGAATAGACAATCGCATTATATCACATAAATACAGATTTCTGATTGAAGTTCACAGTTTTGATAAATAAACAATGAAAATTGGACTATAAAAAATTGTCAAGCCAAATTGTCAAGAGAATTCTGCATTATGACATTTGCAACAAAAAAATGGGAGCTTTGTTTATTTTTATGTTTAATCTCTTATTTTAAATTCTGCATTTTCATCAGCATTATGAGTCTGTAGGTATGACCCAAAGTCACACAAATGATCTTACCAACTGTTGGTCACTAAGGAAGCCTTTATAAAGACATAAGTCTGTAGCTGTGAGAAACCCAGCAAATTTCTGGTGATGAATAGCTTCTCCACTCGCTAGGTTATTCTCTAGAATGTAATTATCAAGCAGAGACACTTTGACAGCGAAGTTACATAGAATAGCATTGGAACTGGAGCTATTTTTGTGACTACAGATATGTCACTACTATAAATCTAGGTCATTGATTTTACCAGAAGATAAGACCCAATTATACCATCTGATGTACACATTTTCCATTCTGGGCCAGCTCTAATTTAACTGGCACCCTGGGTGAAACTGACACTGGATCACACCCCTATGAAAGTATTGCTATTATACAGCACATCATGGTTATTGTTCCTGTATTGATACTAAACATCCTTTTAAGGAAAAACATTAATTATCAGTAGAAATGTATATTTATAGATCAGCACATGAGAGAAGCTAAGGTGTGCATTCACACACAGATGCACACACATATACTGATTTGCATATATCTTTAGATGTTAAAACAGAAAGAGAGGCAATTTTAAAATATTATACTTTCAATTCACAAAAAAGTAACAGGGCTATATTACATGCAAACATGATTTCAAGACTTCTATCACTACTCGATTGTATTGAATAAGGGTCCGTAAGAGTGTAAGAGATTATTCCAAAAGTCAACATTACTACACAAACACTTTGTATATTAGTAGCATTGCTAAAATGTATGCTTAAAGTTCACCTAAGATGAAAATAAGAGCAGTTTAAAATGTATAATCAATTTCAGACATCCCTCTTTAGCAGCCAGGGATTAATTAAAGGGTATGATCTAAACTCTGTTGTTCCGCCAAACTTATTCAAAATGTTCTGGACTACAAGTTCCAGCATTCTCTACTATATCATTAAGAGTTAAATCATGTGGGTTATTGTAGTTAGGATAATAATCAGGGTTGCATAATTTAGAATGTTAAGACACATCTCACAAACATGAAACACAACAAAACTGTACTGCTTTTCTCTAGTTCATGAGTCAGTCAATGCAAAAGAATCGTACAGTGTAAATAAAAAAACTAAGCAGTTTTTAAGCACAATACAATTAACAGTAACATGTCCACATTCCTCATGTTTTATTGCAATGTAATATTGAAATAAATCAAGATTCTGTAAGTTATGAATATATGGGGGTTATGCAATAAAAGGCACAAGTTTTCCCAGGAAGTTTGCCTCAACAGGTAGCATTTACTGGCCACCTGTTTAAAAGGAAGATCCTTGTTAGTTGCTATGGGTTACTGCACCTGGGCAAACTTAGTGCCTTTTATTACATATGGGGGTTAGGTATGTATTGGTAGGGGAAAAATAAAGAGCCCCAGAACATGTTAGGTCTGGTATGAAAAAAAAAGGTGTCAAACTGTACCATTGTAGTTAACCATAGCAACCATTCATCACTGTTTATTTATATAGTGCCAGCGAGCTACACAGAGTTTTACATTTATTTATAGGGATCTTACTATAATTTAAGAAACAAGGGTTACAGTAAAATTAGGATCAGAGAGCTTACAATCTGCTTTTTCTTTAATTTTCTAACTTGCAGTAGACTATTCAAAGCTAACTGCTCTTTGATTGTGATGCAGCCACTTGGATTTGTGTGTTAAATGCGTCATGACTCAGGGCTAATTGAAGAAACTGTGTTATATAAAGTTATCTTAACTCATTTAATGCATTTAACCTTTTCATTAGCATACCAAAGCACCATTGTTTTCAATGATGAACACTTTAATTAGATGAGAGGCTGCGACACAATTTTCTGTGTTAAATGAGACAAGTGTGAAGTCTGAGTTTAGTTATTCTGTTTCAAATTCACAATCCAAAGTGGCTACATCTATATGTTCCTTATATTTGATCTTGCTGCATGAATCCATATTAGTGGCAAAACAACACCATTGGGTTTGTGTAATGGTTAAATAATTTTTTCAAACATAAAGAAAAGGGATACAAATTGCAGAAAGATCCCATATCCCTAAAACCCCAGGTGCTAAACATTCTGGATAATAGATTGTAAACCTGTACCTTGATTGCATTTTATTTTTCTGATAATTACCAATTAGTTTTCATTTGAAAGAGGAAAGGCAATTGTAGCCCGTATAAGGTTCACACCACGGAAATGACATACAAATGATTTTTTTTATGCCATGTGCATTATTCTGACTCCAATTGCTGTGTTAATGACTGATTTCCCAAATGCTGGAGTGGATGTACAAATGCTGTATGTCAAAAGGAATATTTTCCTTCCTAACCTTTGTAGCAGCTTCTCACTCATGGAAGACAGGAACACAAAAGGATGATAGGAGGAACTGACATCACACATAAGGGGTTAATAGAATAGAGAGAATAGAATTCTCTCACTAGAATTTTGTTTCAGGTTAACTTGCAGAACAGGTAATCTCTAACACTTGTGCTTCCTTTTTCCTGTCTATTTCTAATCAGTTTTCTTTTCTTTCTGATTCTCTTTCATGGTTTAGAAATGCAAGATTTGTATTCATATTGCAAACTCCCACAGAATCAATGTATGTAATTATCTGTTTATTTTAAGCTGTGACATTTGCTCTTCAGATGTTTTATCTTTAAAAAGATGCTGTTTTCCACTGACACAGCTTGATGCAAAGGTATGCAATGTGAAATGACTTGAATCAATATAAATTGTCATGCCTCACTGTGTCCTAATGAAATGGATATAACTTATTTCTGTTTTTAAGTTGACACATTTGAATTATTTTCAAACTGGCAAATATCCTGCTGATAAATGTTGGATTGAATCCAGTCACTGTGATTGTCACCTGTCGTCTTACAAATAAGACACATATTTAACAGTAACAAAATACCTGCCATTTTTTGTCATTGCTTTTGATTTGACTCCAGATAGGTACAATTACATTTTGGTCACATATCACAGTGTGCTGTGGATTCTACCATCATGAGTAAATTTACATCCTATCAATATGAATGTTTATTTGGTGATTTGTAACATGTAATCAAAATCAGATATACAGTATGTGGAAGCAAAAAAGGTGGTGAGGAGTAAGGAAGAAAATAGAAGCTATAAGTTCAATTCATAGGCACATTACACATTTGAAATACTGGCAGCTGTGGTGGTAAAGATCTTCAAAATATTTGGGGTGCCATAATCCAAGAGGCAGTGGAGATCTTTTTCTTGCGTATAATACACAGGAAATCCAAATTATTTAAAGCACATCTACCTCTTGGAATTCAAATTGTTTTGGAGTGAGGCAAAGTTGGTAATTATTTTTCAAGAGAAAGTCCCTATCTATGGGGCATATCCTGCTTAAAAGGAGAAAGGAAAAAAAGATGGCAATAAGAAAAAGCATGGCAGATAGATGAAAAGTACAGATATGGAATAGCGTTGACACTCTATACCTGACTCTGAAATCCCAGAGACACAGTCCACACTAAACCCTCAGCTTCTCTGATTCTTCTCAGGATGATCTGGCAAAACGCTGAATCACTGACAATCCAGTGTGGTCAGTACCTAGCCCGCAATTTGGAGCAACTTGCTAATATCCTCCACGGAGATCGGCAAGCAAAATGTAACTATAAACAACAACCCTAGATCCCAGAGAATGGACTGTTTCCTAAAGGAAATCTAGGGGCCAACCCCCCCATCAAAGTTCAAGTTATAAAGTGTTATGGGTACTAGACTCACCCAAGTTCCGGGGGTGAGTAGGGAGGGACGGGAGGGTATATATGTTGAGTTTTTATGTATGCATGTTTTGCAGACGACTCTAACTAAGCTGAGCATTGTGACAAACAGACAAATAGTGAATTGCATGTCTATGTTTTTGATGTATGCAAAAGGATGGACACCTCTTCTGACTGGGCACATGTACCCCTATATCTATCATATCTAATATATCAATTCCCTCTGGGAATGTGAGGGGCCTTAACTACAAATTTAAAAGGACCCTAATGTTTAACTACCTTAAAAGATATCCCCCCTCTATTCTTCTCCTCCAGGAGATGCACCTCACTGGACAAAAATTCCTAGCACTCAAAACACCATGGGTGGGGAGGCACTTCCACTCTACCTTCTCCTCACATTCAAGAGGGGTCACAGTACTAATCCGTAAAACTTTGACATTTGAGCTACTAAAACTACACCTAGATCCATATGGTAGATTCCTGATCATGCACGGCCTAATTGCCAACAAGCCTATACTACTAGCTAACCTATACATGCCACCACCATTTGCGGTGCCCATCCTTGACTTAATGATATCCAAAATATCTGAATTCCCTCCTGCTCCCCTTTGTATTATGGGTGATTTATAGCTTTTACATCCCAGGATCTACTGCCTCTAGTGGATCAAATCCATTACCTACCTCAATCTCTCTCTGACCACGCCCCGCTCCAACTTACCCTTCGTTGGTATCCTGAGGCCCCGGACAAATTGTGGCGCCTTAGCCCCAAACCTATGTGGAGTACTGGGCCCCCAGCCCACCCTGTGGAATGCCTCCAAAGCAGTCATGAGAGGAGCTCTGATGGGGGCAATAGCAACTGCAAGGAGAGATAGCATGGAGCAGGTTAAAATTGCAGAATCTGAGCTTTACAATGCCCTAACAGCTGGAAGATAGAGATGGTGGGGAGCACCTCCCGTCTGGAGAAAAGGTGATGGTGTGCAAGATCAATTAACATATATATATGAAACAAAAAAAAAGGGGGAAACAGAAAAGATCTACAGAACTGCACCATCCCATCTAATTATCTACAGCCCCACTCGAAGTCCACAATTAAAACTTAACTTTTAATAATGACCGTAAAACCATCCAGAAAATAGAGCATGGAAAAATGCTTAAAATCAGAGTAAGGCAGGGAAGCAGGCTTACAGCTATTGGGCGGGTGGTTAGTGTGAGACAGCAATAGGGTGAGGGGGTATTGTAAATGTGAAAAGTCAGCCGTCTCGTGTGATAATATAAGTTATATCGCAGGCATACATACCTGACTGGCTGTGGATAACTGAATCACAGCAATGTATTGTATTTGAGAACCTGTCTCCCATGTGCCTCAGGCACCAACGCTGTCTGGTTAGCGTATATACAGTAGTACTATCTAGCTTGTGCCTCAGGCACCAAAGCTGACTACCTAAAATGTGTCTCGCCGTACTATCTAGCTTGTGCCTCAGGCACTGTATCTGACTATCTACTGTGCCTCAGGCACGAGTCTAACAAAAATTGCGAGCGACCCTTCCACCCCACCAACCCGCTCCGTTGCGGCACCCCCCGCTGCGGATCCCAGTCATATAGTAGCAGACAAACTGAATAGGCCAAAGTCCCTGCCTAACTGTAACTAAAATTGCGCCGACGTGCGTTTCACTCACTACACGTGAGCTTTATCAATGCCCTAACAGCACATATACTAAATTCGACCCCGGCCAATCACAGTGACCTCCTTAAGGCGCAAAACTCAAATCTCAGAACCAAAGTATTTTTGATCAGGGGGACAAAAATAGCAAGCTTCTGGCTTTCCTGGCCAAACAACATGGGGCATCGACACCATCCCGATACCAGCTCTGTCTCCTAATGACCAGGCATTCCTAGAAGCTCCCATCACAGCTCAAGAGGTGGCTGAGGCAATCGCCTCCCGACCAACAAACAAGACACCGAGACCCGACGGCCTCCCACCAGACTGGTATAAAACCCCCTCAGAGCAAATTGTCCCTAAATATCTAGAAACAATAGAAACTGCCTTTTATGATAATGCGTCACCCCCTTCATTCTCAGAAGAGCTCATAGTGGTGATCCCCAAACCGGGTAACTACCCAACCCGCTGTTCTTCTTACTGCCAATATCACTACTCAACACAGATGCAAAAATGCTGGCCAAGATTCTCACCGCTCGCCTTCAGCAGGTAGTTCCAGACCTCATACACCCTGATCAATCATGGCAGGACGCTCCACTGACATCAACCTTTGTAGCCTTTTTACCAACCTGCAAATAACACATGCAGAGACAGGATCTAGAACAGTGGCCTCCCTAGATTCCACAAAGGCCTCAGTGGAGTGGGACTACCTCTGGGAGGTCCTGACCCATTTTGGGTTTGGACCCAAATGTATAACATGGATTAAACTTCTATATAAAAACCCCACAGCACGTATTAGAGTCAATGGCCTTATATCCCATCCATTCTCACTTAGTAGAGGAACGAGAAAGGGCTGTCCTCTCTCCCCAGTACTATTTGACAATCCCCACAAATCAAAGGTCTAAAATGTGGCACCTTACAGGAAAAAATACCTAGCTGACCCTAACGAATCCCTCACAGCCCTTCTTGAACTGGTCAACCAATTTGGCTCATTCTCTGGCCTACGTGTTAACTGGGAAAAATCAGTCCTATTCCCCATAGATCCCAACCAATCTCGGGACCTACAGATGCAGCCACTGGGATTTGTGAGTTAAATGCGTCATGATTAATTGAAGAAACTGTGTTATCTAAAGTCATCTTAACTCATTTAATGCATTTAACCTTTTCATTAGCATACCAAAGCACCATTGTTTTCAATGGTGAACTCTTTAATTGGATGGGATGCTGTGACACAATATTCTGTGCTAAGTGGGATAAATGGGATAGATGAGTTGCATGACATCTGCCCCAGATGTCATCTGCATGACATCTGCCCCAGATGTCATGCACCAGCAGCGGACTTCTTCCATTTGATAAGGGAGTGCCGTTATGTCCTTGGTTTCTGGACACAAGTGATAAATTACCTAGCGGATAATCTAGACTTTCCTAGGGTAACTAATCCGACTGTCTGCCTCTTGGGATTACTGGAAGGAATTATTCCTGCCAAATATCCCTGACTTTGCTATTGCATCCTACTATTCCATAGCTCTCCACTGGATGGGCAACTCCCCCCCTCTCTTGGTGCTTGGATATGTTTTGTTAACAAAATAATACCTCTCTATAAACTCACATACAAAGTCAGAGGAACACCAACTAAATTTGACAAAATCTGGGGTTCGTGGTGTGAGATCGATCCGAACCCCCCATAGCAGAACCACGCCAGAGATCAATCCCCCCAATCCGACACAGAGGCAGGTGGTTTAGTTTGCCTAGACCCTATCTGAAGACCTGATTAAGCCAATACCCTGATTCTACATAAAATAATTGTCCTTCTGAGTTTAACTGCAAAGATCATCACTATATGCTCAATGTCACTATGTGCTCCTGTAGGATTATTTGACTACAAATGAGATTGTCTGCTTGTAATGTATTGTCTACATGTTTGTCTACATGTTTGATATAAACTTACCTTTAAAAAAAAAAAGTACAGATATGGGATTAGAAACCCGTTATCCAGAAAGCTCTGTTATCAGAAATGCTGTCTCCCATAGACTCAATTTTAGCTAAATAATCCAAATTTTTTCTCTGTGTAATAAAACTGTACCTTGTACTTGATCCTAGCTAAGTTATCATTCATCCTAACTGATTTCAAAACCACCCCATTTGGCTTATTTAACATTTACATGATTTTCTAGTAGACAAAGTATGATGATCCAAGTTACAGAAAGATCCATTATCTGGAAAACCCCAGGTCCCAAGCATTCTGGATAGCAGTTTGTCAGGATCGCGCCGCCCGGAGGCTTACCTTTAGCTCAGGGCGGCGCGTCCTCTTCCCACGGCGGCATATCCACAATGGCGGCGCCCATAGCCGCCACGTGGATATGCGGCGCCGGATAGTGACGTCATCGCGTCGCGCCTGACGCGTTGACGTCACTGCGCTCGTTTTGGCGCGAAATTCAAGTATTTAAAGGACCATTGGACGCCCAATTATAGGACCACATTGCCTTGATCCTGGGTATGTTATAGATCCTGTTCTAGTTCTTTGATCCTGATTCTTTGTAATTTTGCCTTGCTTGGACCTTGTTTATTTTGTTCCTGTT
>CM044441.1:77960256-77988936 GCA_024363595.1 Xenopus borealis
TTGATGGACGCGAGTCTTTTTTCAGCCTAACTTACTATGTTACTATGTTACTATGTAAAACACCCAAGATATTGATGCCAAGGGTCTTATGAACCATTTGATGCCAAACATGCATAGATTTAAGTGTACAAAAGGGAGAAGTGTACAAAATAAAAATAAAAAAGGTCAATCTTTACTAAAATATGTGTGCAAGTATATACATGTATGCAAGTGTATGTAAGTATGTGCAAGTGTTAAAAAAATGGGCACTTACATTTTTGTTGCAGGAGGGTTGTTGAATGTAATCCTGGAGGTCCTGGGGGTCATGCATGCTGAGCATTGCACAGGATGAGGTGCATGGACGGCGCAGCAAGAGGAGGAAGTTGGGAGAGCAGCAGAGTGCGTCTGCTGCTCTTCCAACTTCCTCCTCTTACTGCGCTGCCCATGCACTGGAAGTCAGCCCTGCAATGATCATGTCACAGGATCAAAATGACAGTGCCCTAGCCTTGTTGCCCAGGTGGCTGTCGTTCATCCCAACTCTCTGTGGAGACGGCAAAAGCCGCCAATGCAGAGAGAAGGGCTCAACTGCAGAGGGACAAATGATGTATGTCCTTGACAGTCTGAGCCCTTGTCTGCCAGCACATATGGCTTAAGCTTAGGTTTAGCGTTAACATCTGCTCTGGAATGTTATTAAATATTGTGTCACAAAAAGCACTTTGTTTAATTACATACAGTATGCTGTGAATGTTTAAAAAAGCCAATTGCTCACAAACTTTGCAGTTAAGTCTTTGGGGTCTTTAGTCAGTCGAAAAGGATGCAAACATAGTCACTAGCGTTTGCAATTGTCTTTGTGCATTTTTGCGGTAATGAAACATATAACATCCCCCCCAGTCATTTAACCTCTGAAGTATAATGTTAATTATAATGCTTTAAGAGGATAGAAGAATAGAATAATGCAGTGTCCAATATCCCCAAATTTAATTTTCCACTGTAGCCTATTTCTAATTCACCTTTCTTATTCCAAGCAATGACCTTGGGTCTCACCGTATCATAGGTTCTCTCATATAATAACTGTTCTTGCGGCACTAACAGTGTTTTAAAACACTTAAACTTGAAGTTCAATATGCCAATGGATGCCAATAAAAGTAATGAGACAAATTGAGAGTTGACAATTCAAATCCAATCCTAATTTCATTTTAATACCATTGAATAGCAATGATCTGAAACAGACACGTATTAATGTTTGTTTGGAAAGGTTTCTTGCTTCTTTCTTTTTTTGGCTAAAATATAATGAAAAGTCACAATATATATTAAGTATTTGTTTTACAATCATGGAACACTTTTCTGAAATGCATGTAGATTGTGACAATTGTTCCCTCGCAATTCCAGCATTATAATGTATATTAGCTAAATAGCAAGGGCCAGAAGCATTTGCACTTTTCTAATACAGATGCTTTCATTTTATTTGCATGTTTTACTTTTCGAATAAGGCTCCTAAAACAATGTTAGCATGTATTATATTAAATAATACTCAAGTTATAATTGCAGCTTGTATGTAAAACCCATTGGGTAATCCTATATTGAAAATTGCCATTTTAAGTACTAACGACCTCCTCTTGGAACCATACGATTCACAGAGGATACAAACAAATCAAAAAATAGATACTTGTTAGGTCACATCAGCCAATTAATGGACAACGTTTTGTCTTTTACTCCCACTCTTCTTCCTATTCCCTACCATAAGAGCTCAATTATTTCTGGACAGGTGATCTCTAAAGCAATACAGAGCATGTTATAAAATGGTGACTCAAGATAAAAAACTACTAAAAAATCTACTGGTTAAGTATTCATTCTGGGGGTAAATAATGAGGAAACTCATTTAAAGTAAATATAAAGCATATTATATTCATGAAATGCATTTCTAAGCTTCGACATGTAACATGTTTACAGGTAGGTATTAACTTTTTTTTCAGACAGCTGCAGGTAAGCAAAGAAAATAAATGTAACTGGTTGCCATGCTAAGTTCTACATGAGGAAGTGCACTTCTTGCTTTCCAGGGGTTGACTGAAAACTCATATTATACTAGAACACACATTACTATAGTCCAAAATGCTTTTACAGTGCCATCAAACTTACATAGTAGCATAGTAAGTTAGGTTGAAAAAAGACACGTAAATCAAGTTCAACCTTTAAACTTTTTTAACCTGCCTAACTGCTAGTTGATCCAAAGGAAGGCAAAAAAAACCCATCTGAAGCCTCTCCAATTTGCATCAGAGGGGGAAAAATTCCTTCCTGACTCCAAAAAGGCAATCAGACTTGTCCCTGAATCAACTTGTAGAATGAGCTATCGCCCATAACCCTGTATTCCCTCACTTGCTAAAAAGCCATCCAACCCCTTCTTAAAGTTATCTAATGTATCAGGCTGTACAACTGATTCAGGGAGAGAATTCCACATCATCACAGTTTTCACTGTAAAAAACCCCTTCAGAATATTTAGGTGGAACCTCTTTTCTTCTAATCGGAATGGGTGACCTTGTGTCAGCTGGAAAGACCTACTGGTAAATAAAGCATTAGAAAGATTATTATATGATCCCCATATATATTTATACATAGTTATCATATCACCCCTTAAGCGCCTCTTCTCCAGCGTGAACATCCCCAATTTGGCCAGTCTTTCCATCATAAGATTTCCTATACTTTTTACCAGCTTAGTTGCCCTTCTCTGTACCTTCTCTAATACAATAATATCCTGTTTGAGTGATGGAGACCAAAACTTTTAAGGCATATTCTAGATGGGGCTTACCAGTGCTGTATAAAGTGTAAGAATACTCCTTCCAGCTGTGAATCAATGCCCATTTTAATACATCTTAAGACCTTGTTTGCCCTTGATGCTGCTGATTGGCATTGCTTGATACAGCCAAGTTTATCGTCTACAAATGGTGATCCCCAACCAGTAGCTCGCGAGCAATATGTTCCTCTCCAACCCCTGGATGTTGCTCCCAGTGGCCTCAAAGCAGGTGCTTATTTTTTAATTAATGGCTTAGAGGCAAGTTTTGGTTGCATAAAAAACAGATGTCCTGCCAAACATTCTCTCCTGTAGGCTGCCAGTTCATAGCTCTTATTTGACATCCACGTGGACTTTTTCATGCTTGTGTTGCTCTACAAATCTTTTTTAAATTTAAATGTGGCTCACAAGCAAAAAAAGGTTGGGGACCCCTGGTCTACAAGGACTCAAAGGTCTTTTTCCATAATGGATTTTCCTAGTGCAGTCCCATTAAGGGTACAAGTGGCTTGGATATTTTTGCATACCAGGTACATGACTTTACAATTATAAACACTGAATCTCATTTGGCACTTAGCTGCCCAATTTTCCAGTTTGTCAAGATCCTGTTGCAAGGATGCCACATCCTGAATGGAAATAATTGGGCTGGATAGTATTGTGTCATCTGCTAACACTGATACATTATTTACAGTACCCTCCCCTAAGTCATTAATGAACAAGTTAAATAAAAGGAGACCTAATACCATACCCTGAGGGACCCCACATAGAATGCCAGCCTAAAACCAGAGCTCTGTAACTCATCTCTCCGATCCAGGCACTAAGCAGCAAAACAGCATGGGGAAATCCCACAAACAGAAACCGGAGGTAGAAAGGACAGCGGCAAGAAAGCTTCAAGCCGGTTCTAACGATATAGCGCCGCTGTTTTTTAAGAAAAAGAGTACGTTCATTCCAAAATGGCGCCTGCTGCACAAGCAATGGAGGAGGAAGCAGAGTCTAACGCAGACCCCTCTGAGCAGGAAAGCGACATGAAAGGTGAGCCTGATCTGCAATCTTATATAACAAAACTCCCCTCTAAACACGATAATAAAGTGATATTGACACTAAAAAATTAAATTTAACATATGAATGTACATTAATTGTTACCTATAGGTCATGTTGATCATTTTGTTTTTGTATATAACTGTTAGCTGAAAGTTCTAAGCCTTACTCTCTGACACCCTGACACTCTTACTTTGCCAACCTAACAGTCCCATCTCAGTCTGTTAGTTACAGTTTGTAATGATAACAGATGCCGGGTGCACAAATATGGCAGCCCTCTTATACAGGAACATGGGGGATCAGACAGGTAATGTAAAAGCATCATGCAAATACCTTATGGCAAAGTTAGAAGTAGCTTTCAAAGCCAGTTATTATAATAGAGGTAAAAAAGAGTTTGACTTCAGGTGTCAGAATCTCTCTGCAGGAGGTAACTTGCACTATCAAGGAAGAACTCCAAGATATTAAAAGAGATATCACAGCACTAGCAGCTCGTACAGAAGATATTGAGACATTACTAAACACTCCACCAACCAAAAAACGATGTATGTACATATGAAAAAACAAGATAGCATTATAGGTGAGCTACAAAGACAGCTGGAGGATCAAGAGAATAGGAGCAGAAGGAATAACATTAGGATAAGGGGTGTCCCTGAAGAGGTGGAAATCAACGAAATCCAAACTACGCTGTTACAGATTTTTAACAGTATATTGAACAGAGAAATAAATGCGGATATAAAGATTGAAAGAGCCCACAGGGTACAAAAACCAAAAACTGCATCCCTTAATGCACCAAGGGACATACTTTGTAGCATACATAGTTTTTCTACCAAAGAAGAAATACTTGGTAAAGCTAAAGAAACTAACAATTTAACTTATGATGGCAAAAGCATTAAACTATTCCAGGATATATCCAGAACAACACTGGTAAAAAGGAAAATGCTGAAACCCCTTACAGACATCCTCAGAGAAAGGAATATAATATACAGATGGGGATACCCATTTTCCCTAACTGCAAACAAAGATGGAAATACAGCAATTATTCGATCCGTCTGACACGGAACAATTTATCAAAAAACTATACTTACCTAACATGGACCTACCAGGTTGGTTACCTGACACAACAAGAGCACCGGAATTGGACTTTGGCATACAAGGGGAATGGACTCAAGCTAATACACCTAAGAGAACACCAAGGACCCCTAGGACACCAAAGGACAGAAGAAGATCCCCACAGGACTGACTACTAGCTTCTTGAACTCCAGCAACACGGGACTAATTAAGAGAGACTTATTCACATATCGCAGCAATGCATACTTAAAAATGTCTTAGTATGGTCATTTGACCAAGGAGAAAGGACTATACCAAGAAACCGAACTCTTTATCAAACAAGGCCAAGATAAGTATAAAAAGTCTTGATTGAAATGTTATTATAAGTTCTTTAATGTTCATACAACGTAGATTTATAATGGAGTTTACTAAATATATTTTGAAAGTTAGTGACCTGAATGGGAAACTACCCATTGCAGGTAATGGTTAAAAGGGTCAAACTGGTTCTCCCCTTAAATCATCCCCTTCTCCCCACAGTACTAAATACTGACACATTTAAAAATCACTAGTTGGATCGGAGGCAAATGGGTTTAATAATTTCAAGGTTGACCTAAATGAGAAACAAAGCATCCAATCAACCACCCACCCCCAAGAAAGAGGTGCATAACACCCTCACCGCTGTAAATACAACCCAGCTATGGGGCTCTCACCCCTGTAAGTCTACTTACATTTACATTTCTCCCTCAACCACCACAATTTTCTCCCGCTTACCTCTAACTACTCAATCCTTATCCTAAATCCAAACCCCCACTTACCTGGCAAGCTGACAGCAAGTTTCAGCAAAATGAGATTTAATGGCACCATGTCTGAGTCAAAAAATAGGGAATGTACAGTCCAATCCTTTAATGTTAATGGTATGAATGAACCAGTAAAGAGGTCTCAAATTTTTGGGGAATGTAGAAAAATAATGCTAAGATTGTAATGATTCAGATATCACATTTCAAGGAAAACCATGTACCTAAACTGAAGGTTAAATCCTACCCACATATCTATATGAGTAATAACCCTGCTAAAAAATCCCTCTGAGTTATCACTTTAATTCATGAAGACTTACCCTTTCAGCACATTGAATCCCTGGCAGACGATGAAGGGAGGTTTATTCTAATTAAGTGTAAACTTGCTAACCAGAAATGTACACTTGCGAATGTCTATGTGCCTAATTCAGGTTAGGTCACATTCATTAAAATGCTGGAAGAATTTAGTGAAGGGCTGTTAATATTGGGAGGAGATTTTAACTTGACACTAAATCCAGCTATAGACTCCTCATCAAAGAAAAGCAATGTTTGCTATAAGGGCCTCAGGGAGGTAAAACAACTTCTTCGGGACATGTATTTGGTGGATACTATGGAAAGTAATGAATCCTACAACAAGAGACTACACACATTTTTCCAAACCACACAAGTATATTTCAGAATTGATTACATTTTTGTGACAAAGCAATGGTTGCATTTATTTTCTCAAACTGAAATAAGATCATCTTTCATTTCACACCATTCCCCAATAATCACAACGTTCCAAATCCCACAAACACTAAAACATGAGTTTAACTGGAGACTCAATACCTTCCTACTGCACACTAAAGAAAAGAGGGAAGTGATAAAAAACTGGATAAGAGAAATAGTTCAATTGAATAGTTCCATAGAAACTTCTCCGGCCTCTTTATGGGAGACTTTAAAATGTGTGCTACGGGGTAAATTGATAGCAATGGGAAGCAACCTAAAAAAGAAAAGAAAAGTGAAATTAATGAATTAATTAACAACATAACACTATTAGAACAAAAGCATAAAAAATCACAAGTACAGATAGAGTCACTTGGATTTGTAAGTTAAATGCGTCGTGACTCAGCATTAATTGAAGAAACTGTGTTATCTAAAGTTATCTTAACTCATTTAATGCATTTAACCTTTTCATTAGCATACCAAAGCTCCATTGTTTTCAATGGTGAACTCTTTAATTGGATGGGATGCTGTGACACAATATTCTGTGATAAGTGGGATAAATGAGATAAATGAGTTAAGTCGCGACGCATTAAACTCACCATCCAAAGTGACTGCATCTGTAGATGAGATTCTAGACACCCTGGATAAGAAAAGGTTACAACTAAAATCACTACTAGATGCTAAAGTGCAGAGGGCTTATTTAAGCAGTAAACAGAAGTTTTACGAACTTAATGATAAATGCACAAAACATTTCGCAGGAATTCTTAAGAAACTTCAACCTCAAACACACATTATGTTGATTAAAGACAAAAATAACTTAACACAGCACAGTACGAAGGACATAGCGGAAGTTTTCCAAGATTACTACCAGACTTTATATAGACTTAACCTATCCTTGCCCTCTGAGGGAAAGATGGAGGAGATGGATAACTTTATATTACAAGCAGGAGTACATTAGGAGTACATTAGAACAAACATTTATCTCCTTTCCCTTAAAAAATATAATTTGGACAAAAGATAATACCCCTCTTAGAGAAGCTCTTACTCACCTTCTGATCAGAGCTACAATTACAACCTGGCAAAAGAATAGGGGGATCTATAATCTTACCAAATCCCCTTATTTACTTGCAACATTGCAAAACAATCCTGATTTCCCCCCAGGGATGGAAAAGGGGGCCTTTAGGAGATGCAGCTTCTGGAAAGGAAGAGATACCAGAATGAGTGATTTTATTGAGAAAGACAGAATGATCTCATTGGCAGCTATTCAAAAAAGATGGGGCTCTCATCCCAGGGATTCCTGGAACTATAACCAGCTTCATGGATTTATAAAATCATACATCTTAAATAATTGGTCCAGACAGATAACCCAATGGGAGCAAACCCTGACTTCACAAACGAAAAACACTAAAATGCTATCATTTGCCTACAAATTACTAATACATGAAATCCCGAGAGCCACCCCATCATTTTGTTTAGCCTGGGAAAGAGAACTAAAAATGAAAATCCAGGAATCGTCTTGGAATAAGATTTTTAAGAATATACATAAAGCATCCAGGGCCTCAAGAACAACCGAAGCGATATATAAACTGATAACAAGATGGCAATACACGCCAGCTAAACTTAGCAAAATGTACCCCAACATGTCAAATAAATGCTGGAGATGCAATGCAGAGAAGGGGACACACATTCATACTTGGTTAATGTGTCCAGTACTGAAAACATACTGGAAGGAAATCTTAAGTACCATACACAAGGTTTCAGGAAAAGAAATACCACTAGAAAATCATGCCTTAATAATGCTTAACATGCCTGACGACTCTAATAAGAACCTCCTCGACCCTCTAACATTGCATCTCCTACAAGCCGCGAAAGCTCTGATCCCAGGGAAATGGAAAAACATTCAACCTCCCACTTTCAGAGAGTGGGTACATAAGGTTGAAGAAATTAGAAAGCTAGAAGAATTAACACATATACTTCACAACAGCAGCCCCACATTTTGGAGAATATGGACTCCGTGGATAACATACATTAAGGAGAAGGGTAAAAGTTAGGAAAATAATTCTGCATTCTTGAACACAATTTAGCATTGTATAATGTGAACACCTGTACCTCATTATGTACGACTGTAAAACCATACCAGTAGTGACTTGATGTCAGTGAAAGCCAAAGATTTTATAATATGCTATGTAACACAAGCTTGCATGTTAACTTTACCCCCCCTTTTTTCTTTTTTCTTTCTGTATCCCCATTTATGAAAACAATAAAAAAAAAAAAAAGCTTTATGAAGCAAATCCTGAGTCAGCTACTGACTAGATTGATCTGAGCCATCAGTGCAGCTATGAAGTGAGCCTGGGAGCTCAGACTCCTCTATTGTATACACATGTGCCTTTTCTGTATCTGTTACAACCATACTGGTACCATTATTTAATGGAACAACACTCTCAACCTGTATCTTTTTGCTATTAATATATTTAAACAACCTAAGGGTTAGTTTTCCCGTCCACCGCAATCCACTCTTTATTTCCTTTCTTTACCTACCATATTGCTGATTTACATCATTTATCATAGTTTTTATATTCATTAAAACACCTACTGTCCCCACAGACTTGTAGTTTTGAACTGCCTTTCTATTCTTTCTTATTAACTAAGGCTATGACTGATTATTCAGAATGTTCCAAATTATGGAATGACAATCTCAAATAATTATTTTTTTAAATGATTTCCCTTTTCTGTAATAATATAAACATGTCTTGTTTTTGATCCCAACTAAGATATAAGTAATACTTTTTAAAGACAAAACAACCTAATTGAGTTTATTTAGGGGCATATTTTTCAAGCCTCAAATTTCGAAGTGAAAAAACTTTGAAATTCAAGAAATCAAACTTTTGGTTGAATAGTAGCATTTTCGATAAAATTCCAGAATTGATTAGGACATTTGATTGAATTTGATTCCAAAATCAAAGTATTTGTCCCAAAAAACTTGGACTTCTCCAAGTCCACCAAAAGACTCCATATAAGTGTTTAGTCAAAGTTTTTAAAGAAACAGTTCATGATAAAATTCTAATTTATTTTAAATGATTTTTTATCAATTCAAATCAAACTTTTTTAATTTGATTCTAATTTTTCTCAAAATACCCCAAAAAATACTTTAAAATTAAAAAAAAAATTAAATTTGAATTTTCACTTTGACCCTTGATAAAGTTTCCCCTTAATGTTTAATTTATTTCTTAGTAGACTTAGCAACATATTTTTATGCTGTGTAACAGGTAAAAACACCACACATCCCAGCCTTCACAGTGTAAAACAATTGTGTAACATTTTTACATGTTTTTCCTTACAGTGACTTCCACCAGAAGCTATGTAAATTAACGGTTGCAAATCTGACATTCATATGGCATAAGATTACACACACCTTGGTAAATTCATCTTTCCATAGTTATGGAGATCCAAATTATGGAAAGATCCCTTACCCAGAATACTTGGGACCTGGGATTTCCAGATAAGGGATCTTTAACCACTTTAACCTCTTTAACCCAATGATAAACACAATTCTAAACTCCCCATAGAAATAAAGTGAATTTTTTTGTGGTAAGAAGGTAGATATTCTTCTCTATTGTTAGGCAAACCTTATATGTATTTCGAGAACCATATGCAGGGTACAACTGAGGTCTGACACCAGTCAAAAGAAATTATCAAATATAGAAAATTGGAAAAAGGAAACCCCAGTTGTAATTACGAAATCTAATACATCCCAATAATTAGGTACCAATAATGAAATCTTAAAGTATAGTGTTAATACATTAATTGAAATGAGTTCATTAAACACACTCTCCAGAGAAAATCAACTCTCTAGTATAACCCAAAACAATTCGGATGATTGAATATAGAAATTCCTATTAAATCAATTTTAAAGTGCTGGAAATGCAAGTGTGCCAGCTCAATTCGTTTAGTGATGTGCAAAATAAATATAGTGCGGTGCTAAAAAAAGGGGAGCTTAAAAAGGGATGAATTTATAAATAGATTTGTATAACCAGCATAAGGAGGTAGGTTAAAAAGCCCTGTTGTTAAAATTCATTGCGAAAAGTATTTGGAAAATTGGAAAAAACAGAATGGTGGAGTTGTCCCAAAGAGAAATACAGATGCAGTCACTTGGATTTGTAAGTTAAATGCGTCGTGACTCAGGGCTAATTGAAGAAACTGTGTTATCTAAAGTTATCTTAACTCATTTAATACATTTAACCTTTTCATTAGCATACCAAAGCCCCATGGTGAACTCTTTAATTGGATGGGATGCTGTGACACAATATTCTGTGCTAAGTGGGATAAATGAGATAGATGAGTTAAGTCACGACACATTTAACTTACAAATCCAAGTGACTGCATCTGTAGCTGCCTGTATATGTTTCTAAGGCCTGGGACACCACAAAGTAAAGGCAGGTCAGGGAACCGAGACTGTGGCCTTTGTATTTACCTTGCCCTATCAATTAGGAAGAACTGACTAGACCTGAAAAGCCACAAATCAACGGCCCCTTGGAAAGGAAGGAAGAGTTTGGAGAATCACAGATACAACAACAGGATCGAACCGCCCCCTTAGTGTTAAAAAAGACCCAATCAGGCAACGCGCCGACGCGCGTTTCGCTAATGAGCTTTGTCAAGGCGAAAAAGACTTTTACCATTGCGCACATTTAAATAGGACTTCTGCATTAGCGTCACTGTGGGGATCTCGCGAGACTTCGGCCCATCTATACTAACGTCTAATTGGGCTAAGCGTGTGGTGACGTAAACTACTATGGCGAGAGCATATTCCCTCCCGAGACGTCACCTAGCTCCGCCTGAAAACTAGATTCAGCGCTTTCTCGTCATTGGGGCTCCTCCTTGTACTGACACTCCAGGCGTCATCCAATTCCATGCCTCCATAACTACGTGTCAGTGAGACTGTTCTCCTCCCCTCTGTAACCCCTTGTTTACTGGCTCTAGATATCCAGCAGCCAGCCCAACTACAGAAAACCGTTCTATATTGTGTGCCACAATGGTTTTTGTCATTTGGATTCTAAGTCCCTTGAATACAATTGAATTATACTATTCTGTAAATAACATTAAATTAAATCTAGCAATCAAAATTTATTCATGTATTCCAATTAATCTAAAAGAATCTAAAAGAAAGAGTTATAAGATCTCTAATCCAATATCAATAATTGGATATATTAAATAAAAGCAGTGAACAGATTGTTTTCATTTATTCCATTAGGGGAAATGGTATTTAACTGGAAGATCCAGTAGCTTTCTCGTTTGAGTAGGGCTTGTTCTAGATCTCCCTTGTGTATGCCCAGCTCAACTTTTTCTATGGCCCAAAACCTCACAGTTGATGGATTCATATCGTGGCATTTTTTAAAATGCTGAGCAACTGTAGACAGTATTTTTTCAGTTTTACACTGACTTCCTGCAGTTCTTATTGAACTGCAGTGTTGTTGTAGTCTTAGCTTCAACATTTGAGTTGTCATGCCTATGTATTTTTTTCGGCAAGGGCACTCAATACAGTAGATGACCCCCTGAGTTCGGCAATTTATATAACTATTAATCTTATGTTCTTTTCCAAAGCGATCTTCAAAGGAGTCTACTTTCAGCATTTTGTGGCACATATTGCAATTGCCACAAGGGAAACAGCCTCTATTCTTTTGGCCACTCTTTGAGTCCTGTCTTTGAAAATGACTCCTTGTGAGGATATCTTTTAGGTTGGGGCTTCTTTTATATCAGATAGAAACCTTATCCTGCAATAAGGTCCCCAGAGTCTCATCTTCTAATTGTATTGGCCAATGTTTATTAAGGATGCCCTGGATCTGGGAGCTATTGTTGTTGTATGTTGTGATGAACCGTACAACATCATTTTTGTCTTGTGTTTTGGTTTTGATTTTGAGTAACACAGATCTCTCTCTGTGTAATGCCATATTGTATGCTCTCTTGATTACCTTGCCTGAGTAGCCTCTAGTTCTGAGTCTCAGTTTTAGCTCTCCTGCTTGTAATTTAAATGACTCTAATGTTGAGCAGTTGCGTCTTAATCTCAAAAATTGATTTTTTTACAGGATGTGGATGAAAGCTAGAGCAACTCAGAAGGGAATTAGTGGCTGTAGATTCTTGGTCTGAATATGCCTCTCCTTATCTATCTCAATCTGGAGATCTAGGAAGGAAATGATTTGAAATATCCATGGTAAGTTTGATATTAAGATCATTTTTGTTGAGTATTGTGATAAATTCTACAGCTTCTTCCTAGGTGCCTTCCCAAATTATCAAGATGTCATCGATATATCTAATCCATTTACGGATTTTAGAGTAATGAGGTGACAATGCGGGACTCTGGACCACTGTTTGTTCCCAGTAGCCCAAAAATAAATTGGCGTAAGAGGACGCGCACAAAATTTTCCCCTTAATGTATCAATGTGTTTTTGTCTTAACACTCTAGGGCTGATTTAGAAAAGCACAAATTTGAGTTTTTACCTCAATTCAAGTTTTTTTTCTACTTAAACTCATAAGCTTGAATTTTAATTTCAAATCTAGTATTTATTAGCCTTAAAAAATGGAAAAACTCAAATATACAACTTTTTAAAAAACATTTACAAGCTTGCAAGACCATGTAGAAGTTGTTCATTCACTCATCTTGGCTTTTTACCTATTTTGTAACATTCCAATCTGTAATTTAAGTGTTTCTTAATTAAATTGGAATTTAAAAAATTCGAATTTCAATGTAATTTTGGTCTACTTTCACTATCAAATAGCCCAAAATTAGATTTGAATTGAAAAAAAAATAGAAAATTCAAATTTCAAAGTACTGTCTCTTTAAATCTTAAAGCTGCCAAATTGCCATTGTAGCCTATGGGGAACCTCCTAGAACCTTTTAAGTCCTTAGAAATAAAAGGATTCAAAATCGTTCGAATCAAACAATGAATTCAAACGATTCAAATTATTTTTCAACCAAAAACGGACCTATTCAGTCAATTTTCAAACGTGCCCTTTAAAAAACAATTGATGGTCGAATTCTGAAGTTTTTTAACTTCGAAATTCGACCCTTAGTAAATCTGCCCCAAGTGTCACAGAATATGTCAGTATAAACACACCTTTTCTGAAAGGCCCCAGAGGCTGCAACACCACCAAGCAAGAGGCATCACACCATGAAGACCAAGGGGCTCTCCACACAAGTCAGGGACAAATTTGTTGAGAAGTACAGATGCAGCCACTTTGGATTGTGTGTTTGACACAGAATAACCAAACTCAGACTTCACACTTGTCTCATTTAACACAGAAAATTGCGTCACAGCATCCCTTCTAATTAAAGTGTTCATCATTGTGAACAATGGTGCTTTGGTATGCTAATGAAAAGGTTAAATGCATTAAATGAGGTAAGATAACTTTAGATAACAGTTTCTTCAATTAGCCCATTGTCATAGTCATGACGCATTTAACACACAAATCCAAGTGGCTGCATCTGTACAAGTCAGTAGTGATTGGCGAATCTGGGGCAATTCACTTCACAAAATGCCAGCGTGTCTCATTTTGGTTGTTGTCGTCCGTTTTTGGACGCTGGCATCCTTTTTTTGGACACCGGCACCCATTACCGGCATTGAAAAAAAACAGACGCCGGCAATGGGCGCCTGCATCCAAAACGTGATGCCGGTAAATTTACGCCCAGGCGAAATTTTTCTGGCGTTTTGTGAATTCATTCGCCGGCCGCGAATCATGGGAATTTGCTGCAGGCAAATACATTCGCCAGTCACTGCAGGTCAGAGTTGGGTTCTAAAAATATATCCAAATATTTGATGATCCCCCAGAGCAACATCAAATCCATTATCTTCAAATGGAAAGAACATGATACCTCAACAAACCTGCCAAAAGAGGGTTGCCCACCAAAACTCAAAGGTAACCCTGAAGGAGTTGCAGAGTTCCACAGCAGAGACTGGTCTGTTCATAGGACCACAATACATCATATACTTAAGTGGTCAAAAAAAAACATTACTTCAACTTAAAAATAAGAAGGCACATTTTGAGTTTTCCAAAAGGCTTGTGGGTGACTCCCCAAATGTATGGAGGAAGGTACTCTGGTCAACTGAGGCTAAAATTTTACTTTTCAGTCACCAAGGAAAATGCTATGTCTGGCACAAACCCAACACATCCCATTACACCAAGAGCACCATCACCACAGTGAAACATGGGGGTGGGGTGGCACCATTATGCTGTGAGGATTCAGCAGCAGGAACTGGGAAACTGGTCCAAGTTGAGGGAAAGATGGATGGTGCTAAATACAGGGATAATCTACAGGGAAGATTGCTGTTCACAAGCGAAAACCATCCATCCAACATGAAAGAACTGGAGCAGTTTTGTCTTGAGGAATGGGCAAAAATGGCAGTGGCAAGTTCATAGAGAATTATCCAAAGTGACTTGCAGCTGTAATTTCCACAAACGGTAACTCTACAAAGTACTAACTTTAGGGGGGTGAACAGTTATGCATGCTGAAGTTATTTTGTCCTATTTGTTGTTTGCTTCACAATAATAATAATAATAATAATAATAATAATAAAAAATCTTCAAAGTTGTAGGCATGTTCTGTAAATGAAATGATGCAAACTCTCAAACAATCCATTTTAATTCCAGGTTGCGAGGCAACAAAACATGAAAAATGCCAAGGGATGAATACTTTTGCAAGGCACTGTAAATGCATACATTCTAGTTTTTTTCACCAATTTTATACAATTGAGTTTGTTGTATTCAATTTTTTTTTATTAATTGATTAATTAATTCAAAGTAGAAAAAACTTTAAAATTATACAAATTTGAATTCTGATATATACTGTAGGCCTCTAAAAGTTAGATGTTTCAATTTCTTTCTCAATTATTTAGCACTGTTTTGGAAATTCTTACTTTCAGTCTTGGTCTTAGGCATTGGCTTAATGTAATGTAATTTATCCACTATGATTTATCGTTTATGATATCAACTCATAACATTCAAAGTTGTGGCTTTTTTACATGACCTAGTATATGATATAGTTTCCACAGCATGCAATGCTGAGTCCAACTAATAAGCCAGTTCTGACCTGCAATAAATTAACAGCATTCTGATATAGGTGATATATAACACATCATCAGTCTGTTTATAGTATATCATGAAAAGGCCATCAATGAAGCTTGGCTAATACAGTATTTCCACCCAAAATCCATTATAAATATTTTTTGCAAATGTGTAGCAAATTTAGTACCCAAGTCCTTTAGAAACAAGAGGTCCTATTATAAGTAAAAACTTATTTTTATTCACTACCTTGTTATTTGGTAACTATACCTCACAATAGATTCATGGGATTTTGGGGGATGATTGCAGGTGCATACTTTAGGATTTATGAATAGAAATCTATCTGTATACCTGTAATCTTCAAGCAAATCTTTTATTCCCAGTAGTAATATCTATTGCACAGGCTAGTGCAATTTATTATATCATGCCATATGATACTCCACACTGTTATTTGCTATGTTTAGGATTATTATACCATTTAAAATCAATTCATACAATTGTAGGTTAAATTCATTGTGTATATAAAAAGTGAACACAATAATACACAATGAATACACAATGAATTTAACCTACAATTGTATGAATTGATTTTAAATGGTATAATAATTTCTGAACTATTTTTGTAGTTCCTTTTTACCATTTAAGTATTTAATGACCGGTATTGATCTTTGTAACAATTTTTTAAATATTTTTTTGTAAACAGTTGTTGGGAATCAAGCACTTAGCACTTTAATTTTTTTCAAAAATGATATCAATCATGAAGGTCTTGTGGTAGCTTTATAATTAATGATTTTCTGTATCTATATTCAATGAATTGGCTGATGAATTCTCTCTGAGCCTTAGCCCAATTGTTGTAAGCACTAATTTTTACTTTTTTCATTAGAGCAAGTGATCGGGGGTTCATTACTTCTTTATCATTAATTAACTCATTGATTAGGTAAATCATACCTCTGACACTTTTAAGGTGCACTCTCATTTGTCTATATAAGATTAGATTAATTTTCCCTTTTCACATTTCTACAAGTTTGCCATAAGGAGGATAGTACCATCTCATCTGTACCCAACTCTTCCTCTGCTGCAGAGAAACTGCTGTAAAAGTGCAAAAAAAACATGGTGTTCAGTTTTTTTTTTTTTGTATTTTGCACACTTCTTTGCAATTTTTAAATAACTCCAGTATCCTAGAATTTGCTGCAAAGTTTTAAGTTCTGGTATTCAAGCTGTGCAAAATAAAGTAGACTATGGTATCTGGAGATTTTTTGTATTGTTTTTAGATAAACTGTGTAGGCTCTATAGACTAGACCTTTTCTTCCTATAAACTTTTATATATTCTGGGAAGGGATAGAAGGCTTATAAATGTTTTACGTCAAAAGTAGAAAACCAGCATTGCACAGAGCCACATAAACCGCACAACATTTGTCAGTCAATAGAACTTTCTATCTCAGTGATCCTTCAGGTTACATTCTCTATAAAGAAGTAGAAACACACAAGTTTACACCTTTGGGGTGATAAAAAAAGGGGCAATGTCAATAATGTGTCTATTTGTTCATTTATACACAAAACCATGGTCTGTATATATTTTGTATAAGATTCTTTTTACATCCGTTTTATAAGCCTATGCCCCCTAACTTCAACATATAATGACAAAAATAATGGTTGTCTGAAGTGTTTGCAATGCTAGCAGCTTGAGAAAAGTATTATCTTCACACCTTACTTTTACTGTAATTTTCCCTTCAAATTGAGCCAAGTTTCTAAATATTCCAGTACTTATATTTTCATCTTATGGATGTTATTTCCTTCATGGTTCATATTTGTAGGGTGTTTCACATTATCAATTTTATGCTGGTAGACAAGGTTTGTTCCTATTGTAATGGTATTGTGCTTATGTGAGTGTGTTGTAGTTAGCATACTATAACTAGATGTATATATATATATATATATATATATATATACACAATATCAAAATAGGGGGGTTGTGGGAGCACTCTAAAGGCTTTAAAATATATATATAAGTATTATAAATGCTAATGCATATGCACCCAAAACAGGGGTTATTTTGTTACAAAGTTATGATCATAAAATTGATAAGCCACCATACTGTACCACGTCAAGTGAAAAAACAGTGAAAAAACAGCGTTCAACAGACATTAATTACAGGAAATGCTAGAATGCACATAAAAAATAAAACTAGTTAGGGAACGCCATTCGGGGTCTACCTTGACGTGGTATGGTGGCTTATCAATTTTATGATCATAACTTTGTAACAAAATAACCCGTTTTGGGTGCATATACATTAGCATTTATAATACTTATATATATACTTTAAAGCAGTGATCCCCAACCAGTAGCTCACGATCAACATGTTGCTGTCCAACCCCTTGGATGTTGCTCTCATTGTCCTCATAGCAGGTGCTTATTTTTGAATTCAAGGCTTGGAAGCAAGTTTTGATTGCATAAAAACTAAGTATAGTACCAAGCAGAGCCTCCTGTAGGCTGCCAGTCCCAAAGGGGCTACCAAATAGTCAATCACAGCCCTTATTTGGCAACCCCAGGGACTTTTTCATGCTTGTGTTGCTCCCCAACTCGTTACATTTGAATGTGGCTCCCGGTAAAAAAGGTTGGGGACCCCTGCTTTAAAGCCTTTAGAGTGCTCCCACAACCCCCCTGTTTTGATATTGTATGTATAGCTGGAAGCTGTGGCATAGCTTCAGTGGTTGTAGCACCCCATACCCCCCCCTTTAAACTAGTGGTGATCCTATGCTTTTAAAATTGGGCATTTATTTTGGGAATATCTCTCCTTTAAAAGCCTGATTGCTGGCTGGGGAGGATTTAGCCCTCAGTGAAAAAACTGCGTTCAACGGACATTGATTACAGGTAATGCTAGAATGCACAAAAAAAATAAAACAAGTTAGGGACTTTCAGGGTTTACCTTGACGTCGTATGGTGGCTTATCAATTTTATGGTCATAACTTTGTAACAAAATAACCCCTTTTTTGGGTGCATATGCATTAGCATTTATAATACTTATATATATATATATATATATATATATATATATATATATATATATATATACTTTAAAGCCTTTAGAGTGCTCTCACAACCCCCCTGTTTTGATATTGTATAGATATAATATATATATATATATACTGTATATATATATATATATATATATATATATATATAAAGTATAATTATATAATATATATATTATAGAAGGTTTACAGTTTTCTTCTAATTGTCACATCATCTTTTCTTTTATTGTTCTTTTCAGCTTTATGATGTAAAAATTAAAACTTAGGAATGCAAAAAGATCCCCAGCAATATGTCCTTGTCTTTTTTAAAAGTTATTTTCTTCATTTTGCATTAAAGGGGATCTAAACCTCAAAAATATTTAATTACAGGGTGCTTTTCTGAGCATATTTGCAAATTTTCGGGTTTTCCAGTGGTCCCATGAGACCCCATGACCCGTATTGGGAAGCAGGGCATGATGAGGCTTAGGAGAAGGGCCTATCCCCACCCACCCCGTGGTTTGCTCAGTCCTGATTGGTGCAAAGAGCAGAGCTGCACAAATACTTACCATTGGGTGCCGGGATGTGGAGAAGCCGAACTTGAACGCGTGCTGCTGGAGTTCCAGGAGGCGGTGAAGCAGCGTGAACCTCATGGCTCCAGGATCCTCTTCATGGCGTTGGGGGACAAACAGACAGGAGACATCCAGTGAGGGGGACCAGTCTGCCACAGAGGCTCAGTCCAGAATCACCACAGGGGTCATCATCCGGGGCCCGGATGTTGTGGAGAACAGGAGAGGACCACCACATTGGGTCAAGGTGGCAGAGGAAGCAAGTGGCAGTCGTTCCGAGCATAGGAAGAGGAGGGGTCCAACAACGGCAGCCAGGTAACTGTGGCAAAGCCAGGCCCTCCGGGGTGCATCCAACCTAAGTGGGCCCAGAGTCAGCACATCACTGGCTTCTCTCCCCCCAGGTCACCAGTTAACGTCAGAGGGGTTAGCGATAGGGGATCAAGACCACTTGGGGTCGGCGCATCATCAGGGGTGCCCAGGAGCACCAGCATAAGGGGAACCACAGGTCCCCCCCCACATCCCATAGCCCTACCAGAGGGATGAGCAGTAACGGGCCTGCTTCACCCTCAGGGGAGGCCCAGGAGCCACAGTCCTGGGGGGGAGAGGGGGCCACAGGGCCTGCTCCAACCTCTGGGTCTCACACTACCACTGCAAAGAGCAAAAGATATGGCCCTTGTTCACCTAGGGCCAGCAGGGAACAGGTGCGGCAGTCCATGGGGGGTTAGTGGGAATACAAGTCCCATCCTTTCCCCCTGGGTCCCGAACCCCCGCCAGAGGGAAAGTTCCACACGGGCCCCATTCCCCTTGGGCCGGTGGGTGACGGGGAGTTCCCAGGATCAGCAGTCCATGGGGGGCAGGGGGAATGCAGAGCCCTCACCACCCCCTTGCGCACATTCAAGCAGCAGCAAGGGGCGCAAGAGGGCTACCCGGGTCACCAGTTCACGGGGGGTAAGGAGATTGGGAGATCCACCACTCCCCCCAGGTGCAGTACAGGCAGGGGTCCTCTCTCTACAGGCAAGGGGAAACAGTCAGCATCACTGACAACACAAAAGGGTGCCCAAGGTCAACCTGGGCAGGGGCATGGCAGAGGTCGAACGACCAGGGCACATCTGTCTGGCCAGGGAGATGAGGCGGCCAAGGAGGAGGGAGCAGGGAATTCAGGCACCACTAATATAGATAATATAGACCGGGCACCCCATGCGAAGGACAGGCTCCACCACTTGGGAAGGGAGTGGGGGACACAGCAGTAGGGCCAAGATGACTAGGCCAGGGGACGCCAGGAGCAGTGGTATGAAGAGCAGGTCCAATAGCAGGTGGTCAGGGTGGGATCAGTGGTGACCATCTAAGTCTAGGAGTTCCCGCACGGGGGGGGGAATAATATGGACCAGCGAGAGGTACAGGGAAAGAGCCATCAGCACCAGAACCCACCGCAGGAAATGGGCACGCTCTTGCATGTCTTACAGGAATGTTTTCAGTGAATCCAGTGGAGACCGGGACACGAATGAAGGGTCAAGGAGCAGACGGGCATCTAGAGTCAACTCCCCCAGACGAGGTGCAAGGTTACACAGGTGCCATTCATCCAGCAGGCATGGAAGAGCCAGCAGAAGCTGGTCAGGAGCGATGGCTGCATCCTCCGGAGTGCCTGTGGTGCCAGTGGTCATGGCAGGGGTAGGTGACACGGTGGTGGCAAGTGTATGTAGGGACCTGGCCCTGTGGGAAAAAGGGGAAAAGCACCCAGAAAAATGCTCTTCACTGTTTTCTTCTGTTGATGTGGTGTGGGAAGCATTCAGAGTTTAAGGTGGCCTCACCTGGTGGTGATTCGACGAACAGTTTCGTCAGCGTTTGGCAGTAAATCCTACCATGAGGTGGGATCAGATGGACATTACCTTCTGGTACGCGACGTGCGTAAAAATTTGGCGAAACGGGATAGATTTGCCCATCACTACCCTCTGGCTCAAACTCATGATGGCACAGAAGGCATCCCCCTTTCAGAAGGGGGCCGGGGGGGAACATGCCACCTCTTTTGCACCAATTAAGCCAGGTAATGGTGGATGTTTAACGACAAAACACAACTGTTTGGGATATAGGGGGGCACAGTCTTATGTTTTGAGGGTTTCCCAGCTTGGAGTAATCCCTAAGAAGGACCCTGGGAAATTTCAGTTGATCGTACCCCAAGGGAGGTTCGGTCAACGATGATACAGACAGGGACTTGTTTAGGTTTTATATACTTCCTTTGACCAAGCAGTTGCAAAGGTGCAGGTGGGCAGGCTGGGGGGCCCTTATGGCAAAGGCCGACATTGAAGCTTCTTTTCTACTACTCTCCATACACCCAGACTGCCACCACTTGTTAGGTTGCTGGTATGAAGGAGCCTTTCTTGTGGACTTTTGCCGATGGTTTGCTCTATTTCTTGCGCCTATTTCAAGGTGTTTAGTACATTTTTGGAATGGGTTGTGCCGGCGAATAAATTCGTGAAACGGCAGCCAAAATTCACCTACCAAAAATTTGCTGGCGTAAAAAAAAAAAAAAAAGAGACGTGCACCGAAAATTACGCGTCAAAAATTTATAGCCAAATTCGCAAATTTTTCGGCGAAATGGGATAGATTCGCCCATCACTAGCTGGGGTGCCTTAACTTGAATATTCATGTGTCTTGTGGAGAGGGGAAAGAACGTCATTGCTGACGCAGTTCCTCCCTTTCAGTGGGAACGTTTTTGACAGGTGGCACCAGACGCCAGAAGTCATCTATGGAAGCTCGGGAGACCAAATTGACATGGGCGGACTATAGTAAGGTGTGGGCTGAATGGCAACAGTTGGAGGAATGTTCAGGTGGCTTCCAAACAACGGAGGATAGGAACCAAGTATGTCACTTGGCTGGCAGAGGCAGGCAAGTCGGTGGAGGTAATCGAGCAGCGTATGGCAGCTTTGGCATTCCTCTTTAAATTGGCAAGGACAGGGGATTCCACAAAAGACTTTCTAATCAAGCAGACTATCCATGGCCTTAAGAAGGGAAAGGCCTTGTGGGAAACTAGGTGGCCAATCTCCTTTGACTTGTTAATAAAGCTTCAGAGAGTGATGCCAAGTTGCTGCAGTTCAGTTTTTGAAACTTTGCTATTCCAAGCGGCATTTGTGCTGGCCTTTTTTTGGTGCATTTCGGGTGGGTGAGTTGGTGAACAGGAGCAGAAAAGTGCCAGGAGGGCTGGGGGTAATGGACCTGAGCATCTCAGACTCTTCAGTGCAGGTACAGCTTTGTAAGACGGATATGTGGGGAAAAGGAGTGGACATGGTCTTGTACAGATTGGATGGTGGATTAGCTTGTCCGGTGGGGGCAAGGTACCTTGATGTGAGGCCCAACATTGGGAAATCTTTGCTCATTCACGAAGACAGGTCCCCTCTAACATGATTCCTATTTTTGAGGGTGCTATGGAAAGGCTTGCAAGAAGTGGGCGTGCAGCTGGCCGACTTCAGTACGCATTAATTCAGGATTGGGGCGGCAACCAAAGCGGCGCATTTGGTTCTGGGCGATGACATGGTAAAAAAGATTGTAAGATGGAAATCAAAGTGGTTCCAGGGATATATATGGCCAGGATTGCTGGTCTAATATTTAGTATGATGTTAATTTACTGTTAATACTTGAAATCTTTAGGTTCATGTTGCTATACATGCTTGGTTGTTTGTCCTGATGTTATTAAATATTCTTTGGAATGCACATGTTTTAAATGTGGTTGGTTTGATTTACAAACATGCACTTATGATTTTGTTTTAACAGGTGATGCAATTTCCGTGTGATTACTTGGACATTCCTACATCTACTGGACCAGACAGCGAGCCACACTTAAGACATCTGGTTCACAGCTGGGCTTTCCGGAAGGTTGGGTGAAAATGCATTGGTTTGGTGTACCAGGCTTGAGGTGGCATGAAGTATGGCCTCTGTTGCTACAGAATGTCAGGTCAGGTAGGTGGCCAGATGTGCTAGTTATACACGCTGGTGGCAATGACATGGGGCTGAGGTCTCAGAGGGAATTGGTGTGGGAAATTAAATAGGATTTAGATAAAATCCGGCAAATGTTCCCAGATTTAGTACTGGTTTGGTCTGAGATGGTACCACGTTTGGAGGTATGCCAGGAAGAGGGACAAAATGGACAAGAGCAAGGGCAAGGTGAACAAGTTGATGGCCTCTTTTGTGAGAAAGTTTGGGGGAATTGTGGTAAGGCGCACAAATCTAGATGATAAGATGCAAGCTTATTTCAGAGAGGACAGGGTTCACTTGTCAGAGTTGCGTATGTCCTTTTTTACCTTGGCCTTTATGGGGGGCATAGCACGGGCCCTAGGTCACTTGGATGGCCGTCTGGGCCGCGCTTAAGGTTTCAAGCGACCACGCTGGTGGTGGAGGGTTCCTTTGCAGGGAGCCCAAGGGTAAGTTAAAATGAGGTATTTCACAATTAGTGGAAGTAGCCTGGTAGGCCTTGGTCCTCATGGGGAGATTTGCCTTGCTGTATGAACCAGAAGCTCATTGTGTAGTTTATACTTCTGATCTAATTTTGAAAAATTTTATGGTGTTGTCCCAAGATTTCCCACAGTCTATACAACTAAACCTTTCATTTCCCGAACTGAAAGGTTTGTGAGTAGGTTTGTATATATAGAATAATACTAAAAGTTTACTCCAGAATCAACTATTACTGCACTACATTGTTAACCTATGTTTGTAAAAGTAGTTCATAATATATTCCCAATACAGCAAAAACATCATATTGTATTGGAAAATAATTGTTGCTTTATTTTAAGGTTTCACAATACTTGGTTGTAAATTTTTTAGTGATGCTGCCTTGAAGGAAAATGGTTAATTATGCCTTTTACACATTCTGCTGAAGCAGATGGATCGTCCTTAAGCTATTAATTGTATTGCCAAAATATTCTTTGAAGCAGAGCCTGGCATATTTTATTAAACGTCATTGTAATTATCAAAGCATTTTCAATATCTCTGGATCTCCTGTGCCTGTGCTAGTCAATACTCATCAAACTAAATTTAAATGGATCCTTGTTTGATCTTGGCAACTATAAAGCAGACTTTCTTAAATCTTAAAAAAACTGTCAGCTGCCCTGAGTAATCTTATATAACATTAAAAGAGGCATACAAAAGAAATACATGTGGCAATTGATTGAGACAATTTTTATCTCAATTTCAGAAATGTTCAGGATGTTTCTACCTACTTAGGTGATAAGGAAATAAACTGCTTCTTCCCCTGACATCACATCCCTCTCTGACTCTGCCCTTGGGACCAGCCATCTCCTGCTTTAATTCAATCCTTCTCACCTAAACGCAGCTACATTTCATTCTGCCCATCTCTAACCTAGACCAGTGTTATCTGGCTGTTTGTCATTCAGATCCTTTATCATGCAGCCCCTGCGCTTATAACTTAGGGCTTTCCCAAATGACTATTTATGACAGCAAAACTGAAATTAAATATATTCACAGTGTAACACCCCTTGTTGGCACTTATTTAATTTTGATTTTTAGAAAATGAATGTTTGAACTCTTTAGCCTATATTTACAGTATCTACAGTATCTATGCAGTGAGGCTCAATGGCCCTGCTACGGATGTACGAATAGATGATGGCACAGGGGACACAATTATACATTTATCAAGTGGTACAGCATGCATATGTTGGATGAAATAAAAAACCGCTGATGGGCTTCAGTTGTCCTTTAATAATGTTTTACTTTGGAAAAAAGGTTGCTTTTTTCAGAACCACAGTTTATGTATAAATTACTTAAAAGTGATGAAAAGAAAAAGGTCACCTCTCAAGGTGTATTTTACAACAATACTGCATATTATATTGCTGAACTATATTTATAACACAAAAGGTTATACTCACAAAAGCTCTGGGTCAATCTGAATACAAATACACATATTTGTTTTGGCATTTCAAATCATACACTTGATTCCTTCTCAAAAGTTCAGTTCTATTCAATTCATGTGAATAGACAACCACCCTCTTTAAACCTTCTTTTAAAAAAAATAAAGAAAACATTATGGTCACTTATTTTCTTCAACTAGAAAATATTGCAAAGGAGATAGTGTGAGATAGAGATAGTGATATTTGTATAATTATTTTTCTACTCATCTTAGCATCTCATTAATTCTTACTACTAACCATTTCTCCCTTGCCATTGTCACAAAGAACACCCACTAATGAAGCTACACCTCAACAAAGCTTTAAGACTATACCATTTTTTAAATATTTATTCCTTATGCAAGTTAGAAATATATATTAAAAAATGAACACAAATGTTTAAAAATTGGTGATGGACTAATATGTTGGTTGTATACAAATCGCAGCTGAGAAAACCCCAAGTAACAGCTTAAAACATGCAGTATATTGTTACTAAATGTAATATTACATGCTGATCTATTGTGACACAGAATCCCCCATAGGCCTTACCCTAAAGGTAGGGGTACCAGAACAGAATGGCACCCATTTTTCTTGCATTTCTTTTTGCCACAAATATGCATCTGATGAAAAAATTCTCTCAGCACTACTCACAATGCTATCAGGAGAAACTCCCCTAGGTGAACACAATGGGGGAAATTAATTAAAGGGTGAATCACCACACCTCGCACCACTTTTGAGACAAAAATTCCCTACCACTATGCTAAAAGTCACTTTTGGAAAAATTAAAAGCTTTAAAACAAGGTGAAGGGCAGCATTGGTTTGAATCTATAGTCAACATTTTTTTCCCTCGTGAGCAGATTTGATCTTGAATAGACTCAAAAATATAAACTGGACACTGTCAGCAGTCAGCTCTCCCACAATTTGCACCCAAATTTTGTAACCCTTTCTTGGCAGTAATATCCAGGGCTGCACTGTGGTGCTAACAGTATAGTGTATATGTAACATAGTAACATATTAACATAGAAAGTTAGGCTGAAAAAAAGACTCACGTCCATCAAGTTCAACCTTTTTAACTTTTTATTTTTATTTTAACTGCCTGATCCAGAGGAAGGCAAAAAAAAACCCGTCTGAAGCCTCGCCAATTTCCCTCAGAGGGGGAGAAAATTCCTTCCTGACTCCAAATAGGCAATCGGACTAGTCCCTGGATCAACTTGTATAATGAGCTATCTTCCATAACCCTGTGTTCCCTGACTTGGTAAAAAGCCATCCAACCCCTTCTTAAAGCTATCTAATGTATCAGCCTGTACAACAGTTTCAGGGGGAGAATTCCACATCTTCACAGCTCTCACTTTTCTTCTAAACGGAATGGGTGACATTGTGTCAGCTGGAAAGACCTACTGGTGAATAAAGCATTAGAGAGATTATTATATGACCCCCTTATATATTTATACATAGTTATCATATCACCCCTTAAGGGCCTCTTCTCCAGCGTGAACATCCCCAATTTGGCCAGTCTTTCCTCATAGCTAAGATTTTCCATACCTTTTACAAGCCTAGTTGCCCTTCTCTGTACACTCTCTAATACAACAATGTCCTGTTTGAGTGAGGGAGACCAAAACTGTACGGCATATTCTAGGTGTGGCCTTACAAGTGCTTTATAAAGTGGAAGAATGACCCCTCCTCCCGTGACTCTATGCCCCTTTTAATACAGCTCAAGACCTTATTGGCCCTTGAGCTGTATCCTTTTCCATAATGGATTTGCCTAGTGCAGTCCCATTAAGGGTATAAGTGGCTTGAATATTTTTATATCCCAGGTGCATGACTTTACATTTATCAATATTGAATCGCATTTGCCACTTAGCTGCCCAGATTGCCAGTTTGTCAAGATCCTGTTGCAAAGATGCCACATCCTGGATGGAATTAATTGGGCTGGATAGTTTTGTGTCATCTGCAAACACTGATACACTACTTACAACACCCTCCCCTAAGTCATTAATGAACAAGTTAAATAAAAGTGGACACAATACCGAGCCCTGAGGGACCCCACTAAGAACCTTACTCCAAGTAGAGAATGTCGTTTGTGGGGCACGGTATCAAACGCTTTGGCAAAATCCAAATAGATCACATCTACTGCCCCCCACTGTCCAGCATCTTACTTACCTCATCATAAAAAGCAATCAAATTTGTCTGGAATGACCTATCCTTCATAAAGCCATGCTGATTGCTGCTCATAATGCCATTCACAAGGACAAAATTTTGAATGTGATCCCTTAACAAGCCTTCAAATAATTTGCCCAACACAGATGTCAAACTTACTGGCCTATAATTGCCAGACTGAGATCGTAATCCCTTTTAAAATATTGGGATGACATCAGCTTTCCTCAAATCCATAGGCACCATACCAGATGAAAGTGAATCTGAGAAAATCAGGTATAGGGGATGGTCTAAAACTGAACTAAGCTCTCTTAGAACCCGTGGATGTATACTATCAGGTCCTGGCGCCTTGTTTACATTAATTTTTATCAAAGCTTTATGAATCATATCCTGAGTCAGCCACTGACTAGATTGAGCTGAGTTAGTGCATCTATGAAGCGAGCCTGGGAACTCAGACTCTATTGTATACACTGAAGAAAAAAACTGATTTAGCACATTTGCTTTTTCTGTATCGGTTACAACCATACTGGTACCATTATTTAATGGAGCAACACTCTCAACCTGCATCTTTTAATATAATTTAAAAACTTTTTAGGGTTACTTTTCCCCTGCACCTCAATTAATTCTTCATTTCCTTTCTTTGCCTTCCGGATTGCTGATTTACAACATTTATTACAGTGTTTATATTCATCAAATGCAGCTTCTGTCCCAACAGATTTGTAGTTTTTAAATGTCTTTTTCTTCTTTCCTATTATCTACTTTACTTTTGTATTAAGCCACATAGGCTGATTCTTAGAGCTTCTACAATTACTCCTTAAGGGAATAAATTGAGAACAGTAATGATTTAATATAATTTTAAATGACAACCATTTCTGTTCTGTGGTTTTAGCTGAAAACATAATGCCCCAATCAATACTCTGAAGGGCCGCCCTAAAGGCACTAAAATTAGCTTTTCCAAAATTCATGGTTTTAGTTGCCCCAGTGTATATTTGTTTTTTGCACCAGACATTAAATGATATAACATTATGGTCACTATTACCCAGGGATTCAATGACTTGCATATTTGCTATAAGTTCTGGGTCATTTGAGATCACTAGATCCAGAATAGCATTATTTCTGGTAGTCTCCTCAACAACCTGTGCCATAAAATTGTCTTGCAATAAGTTTATAAACTTATTCCCATTAATTGATCTGGCATTACTGTTGCTCCCGTCAATAGCTGGGAAATTAAAATCCCCCATTATCAATACTTTACCCAAACCAGCAGCTTTTTATATTTGCGTCAGAAGCTTAGCCTCCTCCTCCTCACTTACATTAGGGGATCTAGCATACCCCTACAATTAATTTGCTGGACTCTTTACAATTGGTGAAGAATCCTACCCATAAGATTTCTGCCCCTTCATTCTCTCATTCTCCAACAAAACCTCCTACTTTATATAAGCTTTTAAATCCTGCCTAACATACAGACATACCCCTCCTCCTTTTCTATTGCCTCTGTCCCTCCGAAACAAAGTATAGCCGCTGATATTAACTGCCCAGTCATGCGACTCATTCAGCCATGTTTTGGCCACACCAATCACATCATATTTTCCCTCCAGCGCAAGCACCTCCAGCTCTCCCATTTTAGCAGTCAGACTCCTTGCTTTTGTAAACATACATTTA
>CM044441.1:78000487-78021066 GCA_024363595.1 Xenopus borealis
ACGTTATTGCATTTGTTAAAAGGAAACTGTATTACTCTACATCCAAGTCAATGGAAACATTTTAGATTCCAGTTCTCATTCAAACCTATTGGTCACAATGTGTCTCGTCCTTTAAATAGTTATTACGTTTATTAAAATCGGGCGCTCAAAGGTTCCTATGTACTCCTAGAACTGGCACCTTTGCATGCATGAATTGCATTTGTTGCGCCTCCATCATAAAAGGGGATACGGTAAGGCGCCCAACACAAGGTACCCCCATAAAGATTAGGCATTATGCAACCTGCACAACAGAAAATGTTGTGTACCTACTAAAATGTCCATGTGGTAAAGGGTACGTTGGTCAGACCAGTAGCAGTGTAAAAGCCAGAATTAAAGAACACAGGGGGAGTATCCATAATTTTAAACCCTGTACCCCCACCGACAAGACCGTCTCAAGACACTTTAATGAGGCAAATCATAACCAAACACAAATTAAATGGATGGTACTGGAAGTGATTCAACAACCCCTGAGAGGGGGGGATGTGAAACAGTATCTATTACAGAAAGAATCATGGTGGATTAAAAGACTAGATACATTGTTTCCAACAGGAATGAATGAGAGCTGGAATTTAAAATGTTTCCTTTAATTGGATATTTGGTAACATGGTTTCCTTTTTAATAAACGTAATAACCATTTAAAGGACGAGACACATTGTGTTCAATAGGTTTGAATGAGAACTGGAATCTAAGATGTTTCCATTGACTTGGATGTAGAATAATACAGTTTCCTTTTAACAAATGCAATAACGTTTTAAAGAACTAACTTAAAACCTTTCCTTTTTTCAGATAAACTTTTTTGAACACTACAAAAATATTCGGTAGAAAGTATGATTCCACTCCCGGGTAAGATGGGTATATATTAATTGAAGATTAGCAGTCATGTTTACATGCGGAGAACTAGTAGTATTAAGTATGATCAGGAAAGCAACTTATGTTTTTATCTTGGTCTATTTGCAGGTGTTTCTTTTAAGGTAGGCCTATGTTTGGCAGTTCCTTATCATTGTTTTTAAAGTACATACAATTTAATAAAAATTCTTTTATGGTGTATCACTGAAATGTTTATGGTGCTTCACTGATATTTGGATTCTATTGAATTAAAACTGATATTATTTGTTTATAGGTATGATCTCCCTAATGAATATGGATTTATATATGGACTATTATAAACACATCTCACCTGTGGATTATTATGCACACCCATTGTGCTCCCGCCTCTTTTTTAGGCTTTAAAAGTTTGAAACACTATGTACGTATGTAATACACTTGACAAAGGGCCATGAGCCCGAAACATGTTGTGTGAATGTGTGAATAAACACGGTTAATAGCAGTAAAAACCAATTTATTAAATATGTCCAAGGCCTTAAATATATTTCTGTGAATTTTTTCTGTTTTACACATTTTCAGCAAAGTGAAACACATCCGATTCAACCAACACTATAGTGACTAATCATCTTTATTCTCTGAATCAGTATTTGTTTTGTTGGAAGAAATTAGATATATTTGAGACATTCAACCTGAGAAATTACCCCATAATTACTGTATTCTAGAAAACAAATGTTCCAACCTGCAGTGCTGCACCCTGAGGGCCATGATGTACAGATATATTATTTGAAGCTCTGCAGTCCTGGATAGGTCAGAATATGATTAGATTGTTCTAATTTCAATGTGTTCATTTTTACAATAATATGTTCAGTTATAGGATTTGTTATCAAGAAACCTGTTATTCAGAAAGCTCTGAATTATGGGAAGGCCATTTTAATCAAATAATTAAAAACTTTTTCACTTTACAAACAAAGGTTATAATATAATTTAAAATAATATAATTTTTTTTTTTAACATTTAATTTTATTGAGTTATTGCGATACAGTGTGAAGTTCAAAAGATGTTATATCAGGAAAATAGCAATATATATAGCTATATGAATTGTCTCTATCTAGTTTGATAATACAAAAATCTTTTGTCTTCCTACACATGTCATTTGCATAAAAATACTAATATTACTGTATCGTTATTTGACACAGGGGAGAAAAAGAAAGGGGGAGAGAATAGGGGAATAGGGATGGCGCGAACTGTTCGCCGGCGAACTTGTTCACACGAACATCCGCTGTTCGCGCTCGCCGGAAGTTCGCGAACGTCGCGCGGCGTTCGCATTTTGGGTTCGCGTCAATTTGGCGCATTTTTTTTGCCGCATTTTTTTGCCCTCTCACCCCAGACCAGCAGATACATGGCAGACAATCAGGAAGATCTCCCTGGACCACCCCCACACACCCCCTGGACTAAAAAAAATGTGCATACCTCCCAACTGTCCCTTTTTTGGAGGGACAGTCCCTCTTTTGCGAGCTCAACCCTCTGTCCCTCATTTGTACTAGAAAGACCCTCTTTTTGGAGGACCCTCTTTCACTGGAAAGACCCTCACTGAACAGCCAGAAAATGAAGCAAAGATTTGAACTTGGCTTTTGGCAGAGAGTCCAGAACAGCTAACAGGTGCAGGTAAGATACTTTGTAACACTTTTGACATAAGAAAATAATGGATTTTTCTTTTCCCTTGATCCCCCTCTGGCATGCCACTGTCCAGGTCGTTGCACCCTTTAAACAACTTTAAAATCATTTTTCTGGCCAGAAATGTCTTTTTTAGCTTTTAAATGAACTTTTTTGCGGCGTTTCGCGCCATCACTATAGGGGAACAGGAATGTGAATGGAGAGTGAGAAAGAAGCCATAAATGTTGAAAACATTGTGGTTTCACAATCTATGTGCCGTACTTTACACTGCCACATTTCCCCTCATCTCAAGCCTGTCCAAATGATGGGCCCAGGGGTACCACTCCAGCTACTCCTCATAACTTCTACCCAATAGCCTGGCTCTTATGGATTCCATTGTTCTGATCCAATTTACTTTGGTAATAAGCATCTGCGTTCCAGGAATCTGAGTCTTTTTCCAGTTATCTGCTAATAATGTTCTTGCTGCGGTTAGAATATGTGTGGCCAGCTTATGTGATAATTTAAAATAATATAATTTAATCTCCAAAAAAGAATTACAGTTTCTAACCATTGAACATCCAAGGGTAGAGACTTTTTACTTACTGCCCAAAATTCATAAAAATATACATGAACCTCCTGGTAGACCAATAATATCGGGCAATGGCAACCTTACAGAAAAAGCCAGCCAATATATGGATATTAGAATCAAGCGCTTGGTGGAAAAATTGGGATCTTATGCTTGGGATACATTGGACGTGCAAAAACAGTTAGTTCAAATCCAAATATCTGGTGACATGTTACTAGTCACATTAGATGTAGAATCTCTCTATACTTCCATAAAACATAATCTAGGCTTGGAAGCCTTAAACTAATTTTTTAAGCAAGATTTGGAAGAAATGGAGGAAATTATACAATTTCTAATTAAACTTATGCAATTAATTTTACACTTTAATTACTTTACCTTTAATGGAAAATTGTATTTACAGACACATGAAACGGTGATGGGAACATCATGTGCCCCCTCCTATGCAAATTTATTTTTAGGGTTTTGGGAGTAAACATTAGTAAAAGATCTGATTAATGAATTATATCAAGGTAAAGTTGTGAAGTGGATCCGCTACATCGATGACATTCTACTACTGTGGAATGGTACTAGAAATTAAGTTGTCGAATTTGTAGATAAACTCAACAACAATGAATTAAACATCAAACTTACAGTCAATATTTCGGATTCCTCTATTTCATTTTTAGATCTAACAATTATCCATGATAGGGAAGGGAAATTAATTACATCAAATTACAGAAAAGAAACTGCAACAAACTCACTTCTAAACTATATAAGTTATCATCCCCATGCCATTACAAAATCTCTGCCCACGGGGGAATTCCTGAGACTAAGAATTGAATTGGAATTATTTCAAAAGCAATTGTTAGAATTAAAATCAAGGTTAAAGAAAGGGGAATACTCAGGTAAGATCATAACAAAAAAAAAGCTTATGACAGACCCCGACTCACGGACCGATCTCAATTACTTCAAATTAAGGATAAAACTACAGAAGGGAATACAGTGAGATTTATCACTACTTTCAATACACAAAGCAATAATATCCAGCAAATCTTGAATAAACATTGGCCAATCCTTAAGGAAGATGAAACTCTGGACACTATCCTACAGGACAGGGTAGCCATATGTTATAACAGATGTCCCAACTTAAAAAATCTCCTTTCAAAAAGCCACTTTCAAAACCCAAAGAAACAGAATACCAATAAGCAATGTTTACCATGTGGAGACTGTAATATGTGTCATAAAATGCAGAAAAAAACTGACTTTACTGATAGATTTGGTAAAAAACATACAATTAATGATTACATCAATTGCAAATCTAAGGGAGTGATATATTGTTTGGAATGTTCCTGCAATAAAAGATATATTGGAATGACAACACAGATGGTGAAACTTAGACTGCAACAACATTGTAGTTTTTTATGCAATGCAGGAAAAATTAAAAAAGATGACACAACTTTATCCACTGTAGCTTTTAATTATAAAAAATGCCATAATATGAATCCAGTGGATCTTAAATTTTGGGTACTCGAAAAAATTTATTTGTGCATTAGAAAGGGAAATCTAGAGCAAGAATTACTTAAATGGGAAGTTTCTGGATTTTCAAAATGCATACTTTTTCCCCCTATGGGATTAATGAAAACATGTTATTTAACGCCTTTCTTTGAGCTATTGGTCTAATCTAAATTTATTACAATTAAGATCAAGTATCAATGTATGAATACATGGAGAGATTAATTTAATTAATTCAATTCATTTATATTAAAAATTGTATTAATTTATATCCAAAAAATTCTTTGGACAAGATCGATCAGACGTTTTCCTTCCCCTTTACGTAAAGTTTAGTTGAGTACTCCTAGTGATGGGCGAATCTCACCCGTTTCGCTTTGCCGAAAAATTCTCGAATTTCCAGCGAAATTTGCGAATTGGCGAAAAAATTCTCGTTGATTGCGTCGCGTCGTCTCCGACGCGCGTTGCGTCGTTTCTGGCGCGTGGCGCATCGTTTCCGTCACGTCATTTTTGGCGCGTGTTGCGTCGTTTTCGACGTGTCACATCAAAAACGACGCGCAACTCGTTTTTTTTGGCAAATTTTTGCTGGCGAATTTTTGCTGGCGAATTTTTGCTGGCATTTCGCGAATTTATTCGCCAGCGGCGAATCACGGGAATTCGCCGCGAATTCGCCCCTGGCGAATAAATTCGCCCATCACTAAGTACTCCCCCTAGTCAGTCACTTGAGATATACGTAATTTGTTTACATATGAACGTGAGGAGATAACGTCACGCAAGAATTAATCGGTAAGAATTAATTGTCCGGATTTTAACTTTAGAACTAATTGAAGCTATTACTACCTTCTGGCACTTCCTGTGGTCCTAGGCGCAACAGTCTTGAGGGCAATTTATTCTTATATCTCTTTAAACTGAAAAGCGTAGTTAAATAATCATGACCACAGTCCCCAGTGTTCTGCCTTTTTCCCCGTGTGGGGTCTCGGTCAAGGGGTTTATCAACCTCTAATCTTCTATTTTCAATTTTCCAATCTTTTTATGTTATGAATTGTGCATAATTAATAGTATTTAATTTTTAAAAAAAATCACTTTATTTATTAAGGTTACATAAATGCACCTAAATGGTGGGGCACAATTAATTCCCTTTCGTTTTTAATCAAGCTAATTATCAACGGAATTTTTAGACTTAATTTTTGTCACTACAACTGATTCTCCTTAATGAATTCTCCTTCAATGAATTTTAATTGATGAACTAAGCTATATATCACTCATTATAATAGGGAGGGCTATTGAATTCATTTTTAACAGATGAAGTATAATGATAAGACACTAAATTATTAAGCACTAGCACTTCATTATCCAAATCACTTATCTTAATTCAGCATTAGCGCATTATTAAAATTATTTGGTTTTTTAACTAATCAAGAACCAATTATCAGGACACAGGCATTGGATTTTTTCATATTAATATAGTCAGTTAGTCCTTTTTATAATTTATTTAATAAAATTTATGTTTGTGTTATTTTAAAAAACCTAAGTGGGGGGTTACTACTTTCTCCTTCTCTCTTATTCGAATCATAATTCAAAACTTGTAAAATGGATAAAATTTTTCTCTGCAAAGCTAATAAAGTACCTTGTACTTGACCAAAAAGATGTAATTAATTCTAATTCTACTGGGGATAACAGGTCCAATACATGCAATTTAATATAACTAAACACCTAAGCCTTTACTGCTATAAATGCCTCTAGTCCTTGTGAAGGATTTGCTTGTTGTTTGACTTTCTTCTTACAGATACCAAGTTCCGAAATTAAATATATAAATAAATCAGGAAATTGCTTTTTTTACCATTTGGTAGTACAGGTGCAGAGTACCTGTTATCCAGAAAGCTCAAAATTATTGGAACGCCATTTCACATAAAATACTTTATATACTAACTTTTAAAATGTTTCCTTTTTCTCTGTAATAATAAAACAGTACTTGTAGTTGATGGTAACTAAACTACATGAACTCAGGTTGCTGGCAAAAGCATTGGGTTATTTAATATTTTAACATCAACATTAGTTTTAAGTTTAGCATTAAGTTTTGGTGATCCAAATTACGGAAAACCACATCCCAAACATTCTGGATAATAGTCTCATACCAGTAATTTCCTTCATTGTTTCCTGGAATGCTGAACTAGTGCACAATTTGCCTTAGGAAGGAAAGCTGTTCTTTATAATGCAAAAATAAAATATTTAACATGTTAACAATAAATCACTTTAGACAGAAAATGTGCATCCAAAGAATTTAGTACCATCAATTTTAGATGTCTGCAAAAAAAGTTTTAGAGCTTTGCAGATGATTTTATGAATAAGCAATTATGAGAAAGACATACTGTAAGTAAACTTGGGAAACCACTGTAGAGTGAAATTCTTAATGCCCCTCAAACTGCTTTACTGATAAAACTAGAACTTTTGATCAAATAACTTATAACTTCAGTAGTATGAGTTTCTGTTTTCTGCTTAAATACAGCTTAAATACAGTAATTGCATTTTGAAATAGTTACATAGTTAAATTGAGTTGAAATTGAGTCCATAAAGTTCAACACCTCCAAATGAAAACCCAGCATCCATACACACACCCCACCATACTTTCCCATAAATCATATTTGCCCATATTTATACTAACTGTAGAGTTTAGTATCACAATAGTCTTTGAAATTATTGTCAGTCCAAGAAATCATCCAAGCTCCTCTTAACAGAATCGGCCATGACAACATCACTCGGCAGTACATTTCACAACCTCACTGTCCTCACTGTGAAGAACCACCTACGCTGATTTAAATGAATGTTTCTTTCTTCTATTCTGAAGGGATGGCCTCTGGTGCATTTATGCTCTTTATGGGTAAAAAGGTCCCCTGCTATTTGTCTATAATGTCCTCTATTATACTTTAAAGGATAATCATGTCCCCTCGCAAGCACCTTTTTTCCCAGAGAAAACAACCCCAACCGGGACAGTATAGTTAGTAGTTAATCCTGTGTCTCCCACTGGAGCAAAGGGCCTCAACAAATGTGTGCCACCGGTTTCTGCCCTGGGCGATGTTATCTCATTCCATGATGTCCCTGCTTCCTTTATTTCCTCTTCCACACTTTGTCTCCAAGTTGTCTTTGGTCTTCTTCTTTTTCTGCTGCCATGGGGATTCCAGTTTAAGGCCTCCTTCTCAACTGATTTATCCTTGCGAAGGGTATGGCCAATCCATCTCCACTTTTTACTTTAATCTGCAAGTCCACTTGTTGTTCTTGGGTTCTTTCCCACACCTCATTCATTTGAAATTACATTTGGAGGCAGCGGTTTATAAAAGTTTGGAGGCTTTTTGATATCTCCACTGTCACCTTCCATGTCTCACATCCATACAGGAGGACAGTCTTCATGTTACTCTGGAATATTCTCAGTTTAGTTTTCATGGAAATATCTTTGGATCTCCAAATTTGATACAGTTGTACAAAGGCTGCATTTGCCTTCTTAATACAGCTTTTAGTATCAGCACTTGCACCACCATTCATTGTCATCAGACTGCCCAGATACTGGAACTCCGTCTCAGTTTCTATGTGTTTCTCATGCACCTAGAACTTCTGATTAGGCTCTACCTTGCTGTTTAATCACATCTCTTTGGTTTTCTTGCAGTTTATTTTCAGTCCCACCTTCCTGCTCTCCTCTAGTAGATGGGCAAACTTGGCTTCCATATGTTGGAAATTTTTGGAGAGTAAGTAGATATCGTCTGCCAAGTCAAGGTCTTCTATGTATTGTGTCAGCCCCCATTGTAGTCCAGTTCTATTTCCAAGGCATGACTTCCTCATGACCAGGTCCATTACTATCAAATTATCATATCATAGAATTCCTTTATAAGGATTATAATGTTTCTTGTTATCCCATAATTCTTTGGAGATTCCCACATAGACTCTCTTTCCAAGGAATCAAACCTGAACCTGGACAGTATACCCTCATAATTTAAGGGGCAGATTTACTAAGGATCGAACAAACGATCGAATAGGGAAAATTTTATCGAATCGAATTCGAATTGAATGTTCGAACGATTTTTAAACATTCAATCAAATTTTTCTTATTCGATCTTAGGGAATGATCCCCATTTCGTTAGGTTTAATCTGGCGAAGTAGGTGATCAAATTTAAATTTAAAGGGGAAGTATTCGACCATCGAATTTTTTAATAAAATTAAATTTGAATATTCGAATCATTCTCAGCTCATTCTCTCCTTATGAAGCTGGCCCCGCCTATGTGCTTTTTTTCTATGGAAAACTTTATTAACATTAAAGGATTAATGTCATGGGAAAAAATTTTTTTTTTCAAAATGCTTCAGTTAATAGTGCTGCTCCAGCAGAATTCTGCACTGACATCCATTTCTCAAAAGAGCAAACAATTTTTTTTATATTTCATTTTGAAATCTAAGATCAGCACTCAGTAGTAAAAACCCATGTCCCACCGTGATTCCTTCAGTTACATTGAGAAGAAAAAATAACAGCCTGCCAGAAAGCATTTACCACCTAAAGTGCTGATACAAGTCAAATGACCAAGGGCAGCTGGGAAATTGACAAAATGTCTAGCCCCACGTCAGATTTCAAAATTAAATATAAAAAAAAATGTTTGCTCTTTTGAGAAATGGATTTCAGTGTAGAAGTCTGCTGTAGTAGCACTATTTACTGATGTGTTTTAAAAAAACATGTTTTCCCATGACTTCATCCCCTTAGCAACTATCAACACATCCTTCCTTTTTAAATATTTTAACATCAACAATAAAACATTAATAGTTGTAACTTAGAACAGGTGATTAGCTATAATTATATTACTGTAGCAACTGACCGTGACACTTTAACACCGGTCTTGATGGTGTTTTGCTAACACAGCCATAGAGTGCCTGGTTATTGTCAGTTGTATTTCGTGTATTAACTGTGGCATGATCTGATATTTTTGTTCCTTGTATGGGCACAGTATCTCTCAGAAAAGATTCTGTGTCCATCTGGCTGTCCTCACTGTTATCTACTGACACTTGCTATTTCCAGTGTCCTCTTTTTTTTATTGTCCTCTGGCCAGTAAGCATTCAATGGTAGATGCTGCTCCATGTGAATAAAATCCTGCTCCTGTGCATCCTCTGACTGATTACAATGCTGACCATCAGAATGAGTCACACTTGTTATTTTAGGGATTTTATATACAGTAAATGCCTTCTATTTCGCCTTAAAAAATTTCATACCAGGTAGATCCATTCCGAAATCTGACATCATCTCCAATATGTAAATGTTCAAGTGTTTTTGTACTTTTGTCATAATTTTTCTTTTGTCTTTCATGCATGTTTTGTTTCTGTTATCTGTACTATTTATATAGGGTCTTATCATTGTGGTAACACTTAAGCCCCAATGCAAGTCATTTTGTCTGTATTTGTCTTGCTAGGAATAACTCTGCTGGAGATTTGCCTCCTTCCAGAGCTGTTGTCCTGTTTTACAATCTTTGTGCCACACTCTGCAAGTCCATTATGAGAATGGGCAAGACTCTTGGGCTTAAAGTGACGTACTTGAACTCTTTGGTGAATCTTATAAAGAATTTTCCTATAAACTGACACCCATTATCTGTTCTTACTTCTCTTCATATTCCATATCTGCAGAAGTGTGTTTAAAGTATTTTGCATACATCAAATGATGTGCATTCTGATCTCTGGCCTGTCGCTGACCATGTGGGATTGAGCTTGTTACACTCTCAACCAACACAGTTAAACGATGGCTGATTTTAGTTGCTGGGCCCCAGACACCCTGTGGAATGACAGGGCTTCTTCCAGAAGCTGTAATCCTATTTTTGTGGAGGTACATTCTTACTAAAATGGCACATTTCATTCCTTTGCCTTGGTTACATTCTGCTTTGGCTATATTTTTATTAAACAATTTTGTCACACTGCATGAGAAATGATCTCTGATTGTGGTACCCAGTTCACTTCAAGATTTTCGACTGAATTGTGTATCTGTTGGTATTTCTTTGTCCTGGTATATCTTTCACAGACTAATGGGCAAACCAAAAGGACGAATCAAACTCTCAAACAATATATTCATACTTTTTCTTCAGGACAATTGGTTTTCTTTCTTCCAAAAATTTTTAGACCATTTTCAAACAAAAGGTTTATCAATCAAGTTTCCTTTGAACTAAACCTAAATGATTCCTGTCTTTCGTGCTGCTCTATTTAAAGGGATTTTTAAGTTTAAGATTTATTTCTAAATTACATTATTTACACAGCAAATAATTCACTCTACAATATAAAATTTTAATTTCTGAGCCAGCAAGTGTATTGTTTTTAGTTGCAATATCGGACTTTAGGCAGCCATCTCAGGTAATTTTGCCTGGTCATGTGTTTTCAAAAAGAGTCAGCACTTTAGTATGGAACTGCTTTCTGACAGGATGTTGTTTCTCCTACTCCTAGTGTAACTGAGTGTGTTGCAGTGGGACCTGGATTTTACTAGTGAGTGCTGTGCTTAGATCAACCAGGCAGCTGTCAACTTTTGTTAGGGAGCTGCTGTCTGGTTACCTTCCTGTTGTTCTGTTATGCCACTGGAGGGAAAGGGAGATATAACTCCAAATCAGAACAGCAGTAAAGAGTGACTGAAGTTTATCAGTCACATGACTGGGTCTGCTGGCAAACTGACAATATGTCTAGCCCCATGTCAGGTTTCAAAATTAAATATAAAAACATCTGTTTGCTTTTTTGATAAATGGATTTCAGTACAATTCTGCTGGAACAGCACTATTAAATGATGCATTTTGAAAAAAAAAATTTTTTTACACAGTATCCCTTTAAGAGGTTAATTCAGAATACTTTTCATGGGCGAATGTCTTCTCTAGTGATGGGCGAATCTCCCGTGATTCGCTTCGCCTAGAGATTCGAATCGGCGAAAAATTCGCGAAACGAGTCGCGGGACGATTTTGTCGCGTGTCGCGTCGTTTTCGTCGCGACTGACGCGCGACTCGTTTTTCTGGTGATTCGCGAATTTATTCGCCAGCGGTGAATCGCGGGAATTCGCCGCGAATTCGACCTAGGCGAATAAATTCGCCCATCACTAGTCTTCTCCTACTATCTCTTGCCGGAAGGATATAGAATTTGAAGTCAAGAAGATTTTGCAGTTTTTGTGTAAGGATTTGCTTGGTTCCATTGTCTGTTTGCCTGGACGCATTCCTGCACTCCATGCATGTGCGCATTTCTAGGGATTTTGCCATGAAAATGATGCACATAGACTTGAATGGCATTGGGTGTAAAAAAAGAAAAACGCAAGCAATTTTTTTTTTACCATGCATCAAAAAATTTTTTTATGCCCATAGACTTTTTGATCATTTAACTTTAAGTAGTGACTTCATTTGATTGAGGACTCAAGTGTTAGGACTCTTCACCTACTAGGCTCTGCCAGTTCCACATTCTGAGGGGATGATTAGTAATGGGCGAATCTGTAGCATTTGGCATTGCCAAATTTTTTGTGAATTTCGTGAGAAATTCGCAAACAGCTGTGGGTGTCTCGTTTTGGATGCCGGCACACATTTGTGCTGACATCCCAAAAAAATGGGCGCGAGTGTTGAAAACCGTGCGGCGCATGTCTTGTTTTGGATGCGCGCATCTCTTTTTTTTTTTTACTGACTATATTGGAATTTTCAAGGGCATTTCGCAAATGTATTCGCGAGAATTCACTGCAAATATGACCCTGGCAAATAAATTCACCCATCACTAGTGATGATAGGTCAGGATATGAAGCAGAAAGTAGAGTGAATGAAAATTGTATTCTGCTTTTAGATTAGATTAAACAGATGTTTCATTATTAAGCACAGTGGTTGTGATTATTAGCAGTCTGAATTTAATTCAAGAGAAAATTGGAAGCCAATGAAGGAATTATCAAAGGGGACCAAGCCCATGTTGTGCGTGGTTGCAATCTCTGATTCATACAAGTAATGTGCACAGTGACACCCACAGGCCATTTGTATAAACACCCCATTCTCCCTATAGTAGGAAAGCATTTGGGCAAATGTAATAAACAACAACAATGAAACAGTATGCATCTTAAAGCAATAATAAGCATTCTTCACATCACATAGTCCTTTGTCCATGCAGGTTCCTGATTTCCTGATTCTCTCAGTATGCCTTATATGTTCACTTTCTTCAGGCCTATTGCAGTTTGCATCAGGAGTAGGAAAATGTCCTTCATCAAATGCAGCTTCTCCAAAGTCATATCTAGCAAGAGCAAGATGCGTCCATCCGGCAGTTCATATGTGTATGGTCCTCACTGGCGTCTCAATTCAAGTGGTGTAGTAAATTTAGATTGTCCTTGTTTCAGTATTCCTGGTTTCTTAATTGTGACTAAAGATCCAGGCTGAAATTGCAATTCTCTTGCACCACGTTTTCTGTCAGTATAGGCCTTGCATTTGGCTTGTTGACATTTGATAATGTCAGCAGTAGATGCTTTTGTAGGAACAGTATTTGGTGGAAGTTTCATGTCTGCAACATGTAACTTAGTGCACATCTGTCTGCCATGTAATAATTCAGCTGTAGATGCTTGGGTTGTTGCATGGCACGTTGCTCTGTAGATATGTAGGAACTCTTTTTTTAAATAATCCAAGATTTCCAAGTAAGGTTTGCTGTCTGTGGTGCTTCTTTCAGACTTCAGTTGAATTGCTCAATTTCTCCATTTGCTTGTGGGTAATACACTGAAGATATTCTATGCACAATATTCATCTCTATCAGAAAGATTTCAAATTCAGTTGTTCAGTAGTTATAGCAAGTCTGCAGTCTATAGGAGCATCTGCAAAATGATCCACAAGATCAATAGCAAGTTTTTTCCATGCTGAATCAAGAAATGGTACTGGCTGAAGTGGTGACATTTTAGACACAGGCTGTGTGGCAAGTACAGCAGTACCCTTATTCACATTGTAAAAGTCACATTTTGCATTATTTGATTCAAATTGTACAGTCAATGGCAAGCAACCAAGTACAGGGATTGGATCCTTTAAGTAACTGACCAGTCTCAGGGCAGGTGCAACAAGCATATCTTTAACAAAGTATTTCAAGAAAATATCCTTTGGTAGTATAGACACATCTGAACCTATATCAAGCAGGTTCATGGAGTTTCCCATGTTAGCAGAAGCAGTATTGACAGTGCTTATCAACTTGTTTGGAATAAATGTACCAGCTTTATCCACACTGAATACTGTAACATTTGTAGACGTGACTTCATGAACATCTTCAGCAGAACTACAGCAGACCTTAGCAAAGTGACCTGACTTTGAGCATTTGTGGCACTGTATAGCTTTTGCAGGATATATAGTATAGTTTGCTGTGTGTTGTGTTGAACCACAGTGGAAGCAGTCTTTTTTATTTGTATTTTCTGCACAATTTTGCAGTGAATCCCTTTACTTAGCACTGTATTTTGCCTGTAACTGTGCATTATTAGGCCACAGTACTGGATTCACAGTCTGTACATTCCCAGCAGTTCCCTGACTTCTCAGACCTTTTTCTTGTAAGCTTGCTACAGGAATAGATGTTATGCCAGGAATCTATGTTGATGTGCACCATGTGGAAAAGTTTCCATTTTGTGTGAGTATTACACATTATTAGAGAAATAGGCTAACCATTAAGTTGGTTCATCTCTTCTAGGGGTAGGTGCAGTTATCTTGGTATAGGAGGATACCTCTGGAACATTGCAGCAAATGTTATGGAATGATGCTCCTGATCCATTTGCAACCAGTGCATTAAAATACACAGAACTGGGCTTTGCATGAATCCAACACAATTGCACTATGTCTAGTTGATGTAATTTTGGATATATGTCATAAATCTGACAACTGCAACTGTTTTAAAGTGCATTTTTGACAAGGTGGCAGTAGCTCCACAGTTCCTCTGCACTGGATGACATACTGTGCATGATTCTTCCAAACACATTGGGACAGATTTACTAAAGGGGTAAAGTGACTAAGCTGGTGATGATTTGCCAGCGTTACCGTTTTCAGTCACTTCACTGATTTACTAATGGACGCAGGCATTGCTTCGCTAGCGAAGGAGATAGACACTAGAGTTGATTGGCACTCTAATGCCAGACGAATTTCTGCTCTAACGAATGGACGTTCCTGCGCAAATTCAGATTTTACTGAACGTTACCTCTATCACCAGACTTGCCTTCACCAGTTATGACCTGGCATAGTGCATTGGAGTGCATAAATTCCCTAAAAAAAAAAGATAAACTCAATCTTCAGTTACATGCATATTAATTTTTGAGTGGAAAAACCGCTGGCATCTTTTCATTAGGCTGCAAAAGGCATACTTTTTTTCAGGGTACCTGGTTTCCCCCATACATTTTCTATCATATGTCACTTTATTTGACAATGGGCTTATGTGCAGAGCATTAAAACAACTTTATTGACTTTATTAAGGTTCCCTTGGCATGTGTAGTTATTGGTGTAATGTACTAGATGCACCATGTAACATAAATAGCTCCATTCCACTTAAAAATTTCAGCAGTATGCAAATTAGCCTGAGTGCAAGACCTCTAGCGAAGTTGCACTCAGGCAGAATTGAATGCTAGCGCATCTTCACTTTGATTTGCTCTCTCTGGTGAATTTGCACTCTTTAGGAAATTTGCCCCATTGATTGGATGCATTGGAGCATGTGACTTTGGTACAAGTAGTGAATGGCATCAATTCACAAAATGGCTGCAACATCTTTTGTGTGAACACAACTGCACTTGCACTTTATAAATGAGTCTACCTTTGTTTTTTTAAAAAGTCACAAAAAAGCACATTATAATATTTAAACCTTTTCTTGCACATGTTTTTCTGTGCTATATATAATGTTGTTCCCCTACAACCCTTAAATTGTTTTTAGTGATGGGCGAATTTATTCGCCTAGGTCGAATTCGCGGCGAATTCCCGCGATTCGCCGCTGGCGAATAAATTCGCGAATCACCAGCGAAATTTCGCCGAAAACGAGGCGCGCGTCAGTCACGCGTCGTTTTTGACGCGACGCGCCGAAAACGACGCGACGCGTCAAAGTTGACGCGACGCGCGACAAAATCGTCCCGCGACTCGTTTCGCGAATTTTTCGCCGATTCGCGAATTTCTCTAGAAATTCACGAATCTCTAGGCGAAGCGAATCGCGGGAGATTCGCCCATCACTAATTGTTTTCCCTTGCATGTTGGGTAGTATTTTATGATGTTGCTTACATACTAATCCCCTTACTCTAACCATTGTTAACAGGCAATATTCACCCACTTATTAATCAACATAAAAACAATTATTTTTACTTTTCATGCAGTTTAATTTTGAGCTAAAACTGTGATATTTTAAATATGCATAGCAATAATAAATTAAATTTTTTCTTTTAATTTGTATCAACAGATTCTTGTAGGTTCTCTCACATTTACATTTTTAGTCAGCACTATTTGTACTTTTAAGCTTTAGTTATTTTAGCAAGTTATTTGTGTTAATGCATTGATGTTGAATTTTAATAACACGAAAGAGAACAAACTAAAATTGAAAGTCAGGGAGAAGAGTGGTTACCATTCATACAGCCAGAACCCTGCTCCCAGAACACCTGCAAACAAACAAACAAACAAACAGCTCCAGCAACAGTCTGGATCAGTCATAGTTGTTTTGGGATGTCTTATCTCTGCTCAACAAAGATAGAAGTTATATCAATAAATCCAATCACAGGCCAATTATATTTGTTAACCTAGTGATTAGCTATTGACTAAATGGGGAATATAAAAAAGCAGCAGTAAAATACAGTAAATAGTTTGCAGTAATCTGAATATACTGTATGCATTATTTAGTACTAATATATTTTCCTATAACTATAGAAAAAGTAAAACAATGACTTCATCTTAAGTTCTTTTCTAGTGATAGAACATTTTGCATTCTCTAAACTCATCCTCAAAAGGTGCATTTAAGTGCAGCCAAGAACATGTATTGCATTTTTAATATATATACAAGATTAAAATGCCAACTCAGAATAATTTTTTATTGACCAAAATTATTTGATCCAGCCATTTATATTATATTCCATATTGTAACCTTTATGCATTGAATTATTCACATTGTAGAACATATGCAATTAAAAATATAACTCTGAGGTGTTCAGTTGATGATCTAATCATATTGGCAGTACACCTTGCTAGAATGAAAATCCATGCAGTAATGCAAAAATATTCCCTTTAGTTCACAAGAATTTTTTTATTCAAAACAGTAAGGGGCCGATTTACTAAATTCACATGAAGAATTCGAAGTTTAATCGAATTTCAAAAAGATTCGAATTTGAATCTTCGAATATGCAAATTAGGCAAATCTGACCATTGAATATTCGAATTATAATAATTTGAATATTCAAATTTTATTTTATTCGAATATTCGAATATTCGACTATTCGATGGTCGAAGTACTTTCCTTTTCAATTTTTATTCGAACACCTAGTTCGCCAGATCAAAGCTACCGAATTGGATGTCATTATTTTTGATCGAATAAAAAAATTCGATTGATCAAAAAAATGGTTCGAATCAATCAATTTGAGTGATTTTTTCGATCGATCGAATTTTTCCTATTCGATCGTTCGACCAATCGAATCGCGGTAAAATCCTTCGATTTCGACAATCGAATTTGAAGGATTTTACTTCACATACTATTCACATGGTCGAATTTCGAATTTTTTTCAATTCGAAATTCGACCATTGATAAATCTGCCCCTAAAAGTTAAATCACATACTGTATTTATTTTTTTAAAACTTAACAGCCACAGGTTATAAAATATACAACGTGAGCAGTAAAGACTCTCACATTGTCTCACTTGCATCAAACAGCAAAATTTCTGGGTTGGAACAAGGGTTACCATGTTTTAAAGCTAATACTGGTTGAATAAAGAGGGCAGGGCTGATGACGCAAAAGGGTGCATAGTGACATCCTTGGGCAGGAAGCATCATAAAAGATATCATTTAATAGGAATTGGTAGTAAAGTAGCTAGAGGGTGCGGGACATGCAGCCCCCCCCCACCTCCATATGCGATTTTCCATGGCGTGCAAGCAGCCGGGGCGCCCTGAGGACCTTGGCCCTTTCGCACCCTGGGTAGTTCTGCTACTGGGAATAAGGCTGGGCTGGGGGGTGGTATTGTACATTATAAGCTAGTAAAATACTTGCCAGATGGCAGCCCTTCCTTTGCCTCAGGGGTCCAGGACAACAGCAGACTTGTGCCATATTTAACCACTCAATAGTTTTCTGTTGCTTCAAGCTGCTGTCCAGTGTCTTCAGCCTACCTGCTTGTTTGAACCCAGGTATGTGACAAACAAAAACACATTACATTTTTTACACTAACACAACATAATACCATACATTTACTTTTTCACTTCCACACATACTTTTTTGTCGTAGGGGCACTTGGGCATTCTTACACACATACACACACACTCACTTGCACCCATAACACACAATATGATAAATATACACATGATATACACAACCTTTTAATTGTATTGTATCCCTGTACACTTAAAAGTGTTTTATTGCTCTGTGTGCTGTCATGTGCTTCATTGTGAGGGCTAATCAAAGTGCATATTTACTTTTAAAGTTTAATTAGGTAATTACTTTTTATCAATTTTATTTCAATTGATGTACCAAATTGGTGTACATTATCAGCTTGCTTGTGTCCGTATATTTTGTACAATGAGGTCAATAAAAATGCCAAACTTTGCACAAGATGCCACATGTTCTGCAAACCCTTAATGGTGCAGTTGGGTACCCATATAAACCGATGTAAATATAGGTAAACAACTCCTTAACTACCTGTGTGGCAGTACTGTACATCAGTTGCAGCAGCTGGTCAACTCTAGAATGTATGTTAGTTCAAAAATAGTTGCTTGTCAAAATTAATGTTACAGCGTTGGTTAGACCAACTGCTCAAAATTTTTTTCTTTGTTTTGTTTAAATTCTTAAGTACCACCTGCTTCAAATCTCCTCCCCCTATCCCAGCACAAATTAGTGCAAAGCAAGTACAAACGTATATAGTGGATGCTGTTTATTCAACATGATGTATAACTAAAACACAAATAAATTCAAGCAGTAAACAACCCTTCTAAACTTGAAGTACAAATCCTGGCACAGAACTCCTGTCAATTACAGAATAAGGAAGGATATGTCATCAGTTTTGGTTTTTTGGAGGATTTTCATTGGGAAGAGAATGTTCAATTACTATATAAATGTATCCCTCAAATGACGGATGTTGAGGCAGTTCTTTTTAAGACAATCTAGTGTTTTGTTTCTCCCTCAGCAGGAGTTTGTATTGGAGGTTATGAGGTTTATCCCCTCCCATAACTTCTTTGTTTTTAATAATAAATACTTTAAACAACTGTTTGGTATGGCAATGGGAAGTACCTTTGCTCCAAGTTTTGCAAATCTCTATATGGGCTTTTGAGCACATCAGTTTTTTTAATATTGTTGATCCATGGTTTGTTTTATGGCATCACTATATTAACAACATTATACTGATCTGGAAAGGAAAAAATTTAGATTTGATTTCCTTGTGGATAATCTGAATAGGAATTAGTTTAACCTGTGCTTTACACATACCATTTCTAAAAAAAAGCTTTGCTCTTTTCAGATCTTGTTTTTTTTATTTTAGTGGATAGTGGTAAACTCAGAACACAAGGGAATCACAAGTGCAGAAATTGAAAAGCTTGTACTTTTCTGAGTGAGGGTGAGAGTATCACAGCTTACCAAACAGGAAAAACATTGTTACATTGCTACATGTACATGCCAATACCAGTATACCAGATCTTTCAAAAAAAATTATTTTAGAACTTATAAATTGAATTGTAAATTGAACTGATTAAGAAAAACAAATATTTAACTCATTTCCAGCTACAGTTTTTTGCATTTACATGGAATATAACTGGTGCATAATACCATGTTGAAGAATGTGGTACAACATTTCCTTATGGGTTTAATGTGGTCATAGAAACTAGTACCTTTCTTAAAAAGTAAGGAGACATTTATTTGCTGAGAAAGCAAATTTATTTTTCTAATTGTCCATGTACAGCTACTTAAGATGTGTATTAAAAAGCTTCCCATAAAGAAAGTTAATTATTCATCTTAAAGAACTTTAATGGATTGCAATTTAAAGTGTTGCCTTGGTGTACTACCTCTTGAACACAAAACATGTTGACGTTGAAGGGAAATGTTAGAGGTTGGTCTTTTGTTCATTCGCTTTGATGTAAGTACATTCTTAATTTATAAATAAATATGTTATTATATTATTATACTTGAGCTCATCTTTTGCTGTCTTTAGGTTTCTAATAGTGATGGGCGCCCTGGGGCGTTTTGCGAAAATAGTGAAATCGGAAAGTGCACAAAAAATTTGTGAAACTTTCATGAATTTATTTGTCAGCTGTGAATCACGGGAATTTGCCGCAAATTCAAGCTAGGCGAATAAATTCGCCATTCACTAGTTTCTAACTTTGTGGAGTGAAAAGATGTGATACCATGATCACCTGATAGCTCACTATCCAGAAGTGTGACTGAGCTTCACTGTAATGAATTTGGCAGTCCATTTTTAAACTTCAGACTTTATCTCTGGCGTTTTAATTATACTTTGGTGGGTCTAAAAGTTTATTTGTTTGTTTGGTGCTAGTGATGAGATGATTTTTCCTGTTTTGCTTCACCAAAAATTTAAATCTATGAGTGACTTTTTTTGTTGCAGCAGCTTGTTTGCTGCAAAATTATGAGAGTCTGTGGCTTTGACTTCTGTTGACTGTAGGGTTGAAAAAATTAGCAGTGTCAAAGCGGGATGTGAAATAACATACATTTTTTTATCTTTTACTACAACACAAATGCCCTTCATCTTTAGGGGACATTCTATTCCTATCCACTATGCTACAACTGCTGTTTCATTAGGGAAACATAAAGATGCAAACATTTCCAAATTATTAAAAAAAAAAAAAAAAAA
>CM044441.1:78050847-78065577 GCA_024363595.1 Xenopus borealis
TCCCGTGTCTTAGTTTGCATTTTAGAAAAAAACTAAAAATGCAATAAAAAAGCTCTAAATGCACTGGTAAAATGTATTTGAATTTTGAGTGAAAACTACAGCATCCCTCGTAACCTGAAGGTCTGTAGTTTCTAAAAATACCAAACTTGAAGGGATAATTTAGATTTACATCTAAATTATGCTGCATTAACTGTCACGTGGGCTTATCCACAAATTCCACAAAATGCTGTTTTAGTTTGGGAGTTACTTCTGGACAAAGAAAGTGTGTTACTGATACATATTGGATATCATTGGACTTGTCAGGATCAGGGTTTTTAGAAACACAAAAAAATTAATGTAAAATTAACTTTTCTGTGGAAAAAAAAAACTCACTATATATACAATTTTTTAACAATTTTTTTTTTTACATATTTCACCCAAAATACACAGTAAATCTCCAGAAGTGTCACAAAATTCCACTTGCTTGTCAAAGCCCAGTTTGAAACGAAAAAAAAAATATATATAATTTTCCTAGTTTCATGGAGGTTTTCCTAGAATAAAACCTTGTTAAACTGAACAAGTACAAAATGCTTAAAAACGGCTGGCATTTCGCATGACCAAAATGTGAAATTCTTCTGGCACTTAAAGGGTTAATGTTTGATTTTTGAATTGTTCACTAAGAGGACTGATATGAATATGGACCAAATTTTGATAATCACAATGGAATTAATGAATGGATATTTAATGTTATTCTATAATTAATTATGTCATTGAATAGGGGAGGAGTTTGTAATTACAGCCCTACAACACCCTATATATTTCTCTAGTGAGAGTAATTACAGTAGGCTTGATAAAGGGTCCAGTAGGGCCCAAATCATTGCTTTTTTCTGTGTATATGGGCTAAATAAATCACTAAAGATGATTTTTTTCTTCTAGATGTAACCAAGAAAAAAAACTGGACACACAATAGGAAATAATTTTCATGGCCCTTATCACTCCATAAAATATGTAAGAATTTTGGTTCTTAAGGGTAATTTTAAAACGGATAACAAAAGAAAAGTGTGGGAATAAATATTAATGGAAACTTTCAGTTCTCTGGAAGATGAACTAAACCTGGGCCTTGGATTTATAGCTAATTATGTGGACTAAGAAAGGCCTGCACTAGTCAAACTTGTGTGTATCTGGACTAAGAGATCATATGGGATTCATTTTATTCCCCACTGTATTAATTCAAACTTGTGTGTATCTGGACTAAGAAATCATATGGGATTCATTTTATTCCCCACTCTATTAATTCAGCCAATATTTAAATTCAGCCTCTTTGACACACATACTCTTGATCCTTATCTGCTTGTCTCTTGCAGATCCCTTTGTAATTTTAACAAATTACTCACAGATTGATGTTCTCCTTTGTGTTGGTCATTTGACCTATGAGCCAGTTTTATTGTAATCAGCTTGAAAAAATGTTCTGAACGCTTTCTAAGATTATCTTAGTTAGCTAATAAAAGTATCAACTTAATACTACTTTGTAATTCTTTATTTTAAAAGGTTTGTCCTGTTGCATGTATACTGGCTAACACGGTGCAAGAGTTATACCTGCAAGTAACACCTATCTAACAACTTGTATAATCTATGCATTTCCTTTGTCACTTCTTTGAATAGTTACATTGCACCATTGTGATTGGATAACTGGAAGAGTTTATATGCAGAGGGCTTTCAGTTGAACTAAAATAACTGCATGGATGAGTAACAACACGTCTAGTTTTACACCTCTAGATTTACTTCTACTACATACAAAATTGCATTGGTTTTTGATGCTCTGGGCAAAAAACATACAACTGGGAGCATGTCCACAATTACACTTGAATTTTGGCAAAATGCTGCATTATAGTCTATGGAGGTTTTCATTCATGCAGTTCTTGGTACTGTATATCTAGTAGAATTAACGGACTTGCTGAGAAATCATTTAAGAATACATGATACACAAGGTAAAAAAATATAGCTATTTGAATAATTTCCTGGAAAATACAATGATTTGTTTCATTGTTTTAAGATGCATAATGCTAAAAAGAGCAAACACATACATCGGTTTTATTCATATTTATTTAATGTTTCCAGAAAAATGGCATTAGTTAATTTGTGACAATGCCTTGCTTTTGGCTTCAGCAAAAAACTGATGGTCCTAAGTCAGAGTATGTCAGTAGTGATAAATTCTTGTAACACTTTAATCTATTTTCATTTGAAAACATCAAAGCATAGCATCACAGGCAGAAAACACTTTGAACAAATTAAAGGATAAAAAGACTCTGATCTGACAGATTACATTATAACCAGTCTGGTATAGGTAAAGTAACCTTATTACATGTCAAGTGTTAGGTGAGTGTAATGATAATGTTTCTTAGTTTATGATATCATGCATAAATACCTAGCAACAATAATAACGTCTTTAAAATCATACATAACAGATACAGTGTGATGCATCTAGACACCACAGAAGGGCATAGTAATTACATGTACATGCTCTTTTATATATATATATATATATATATATATATATATATATATATATATATAAACTTTATCCAGTGCATGCACTCTTACCGGACTTCATAGGATGCGGGTGCGTGGGTCAATGTCTCAGTTATATTAGTAGAAGGACTCGCACTCCAATTTCTCTTGAAACATAGTGATATTTATTTCTTTAATGCATATCCAACGTTTCGGCCCACACCTGGGCCTTTATCAAGGATAAATATATATATCACACTGAGTGAGGTGGTCTATCTCAAGAGCTTTTTACTGCTGGTAGCTTGTTTGTTTGAAGTCTCTTTCAACATTTTTCAGTTCAATGTCTTATACTGTACTTGAAAACATCTTACCTGCTCCATGTAGTAGGAATTCAGGCCCCATGTTTCAAAATGGTTCTGAAACGTATAAACATTGCATTCTACATAAGATCCTTTATAGCATGGATTTAAAATAATGACAAAAGTTCCAGTTAGTATGATGTAATCTGCCTGGATTCTTCCAGGTAACAGTAATGTTAGTAAAGTGTTTTGAGTCATCAAATCAGTAATCCAATATATTTTCTGCACAAATTTATATTTTGGATCACCAAATCCCATAGTCACTATATAACTAATGCAAGGCATCAGTCCCATAACTAGATCTTGGGCCCCACAAAAATGTCTAGAGGTTGACCTGTTTTACCAATATTTATTAAAATTGTACATAAATTAGCGCCTCATGGGGCCCCTATACATTCTGCAATCACAGGGTCTGCTTCCTCTGTAGTTATGTCATTCAAGGAATGCACTAGTCTTTTTATTCAATTTCTCTTATTTGAAATGTAGATCTGAGTATAAATCCACTGAAAACAAGATTGTAATAGAACAAGTCTAATGTGATATTTCATCTTTGACATTTTAAAATATACATGTTGGAGTCATATCTCAGTACAGAGATACAAGAACTTGGCACTTTAAAGTAGGGCTGTATGTAAAGAGTTTTTTCCAGGTATCATAAGCAAGTAGTCACTGAATACAAGGTGGAAGGGAGCACTCACATGTTCCAAAGCCCTCAATGCGTAGCGCTGCAACGTATTTCTGCCCTCTAACAAAGGCGATAAATTCCAAAATCCGTAAATGAAGCACGGAGCTCTGTCGCTGGGGCTATAAAATTAAATTTATTGTGGAATCCTTAAAATCACAGGAGCATACACACTTGCAAATAAGCTTGACTGAGAAATCCTGGAGTAAAAGAAAAATCCAAGACTACTCTCTACAGCAGTTCAAAGGTTTAATTCACAATACAAAAACAACAGGCCAGGGTTATTAAGCTTAGAAAGATGGAGGGCCAATAATAAGTGGGGCATTTTTAAGTTTAGTTATATTTTCAGGGCTGTCTTTAAGTTAGTTATGGCCGCTCAGAAATTTGTGATTTTAGGCCATGACCACAGAATTTGGAGTACCTCTTTGTGAACACCCCCTCCAACACATAAAGCTGGTTTTTCGGTACATTTGAGAGAGCCTTTTTGGAGACACTCTCCTTTGATGGGTGTATACTTCCAAAAATATAATTTTCCCAAATAACCCATTTGGGGAGCATTAATTAGTTTTCCATGTCCGACTCCCAATACCGCATGTAGAGTGTTTCAGAAATGTGTCTTCTGGTTGGGAGCTCGACATGTAACAGAGCTGAGAGATAAGGCCTGCTCCTCAGTATTTTCTCAAATGGGGAGAGGTCTATCTGGGTCTGTTGCCTCAACATGGCAGCGATATAGTGTTTAATTTTCAGGTGTTCCATAATTTGTTTGGAGCTCCATTTACACTTCTAAAGAAGTTCATCGTATGTACAATATACAGCCTCTGTTTCAGAAAGTTAATAAAATCTATAATTCTGGTCAGTATGGGTGGCCCCGTCTGTGTGGAATGATCTCTGTTGGCAAGACTGGAAACCAGGCTTCACTAAAAGCGAGGTCAAAGGTGAGGGGTGGTTAAAGATACAATATCTTTTTTTACACTACTTTCATATAGTTAGAGAAAAATGTATAGGTTTTGGGGCTAGGCATGGTTGTTGTATTGTATAGGGTTCAGATAGTACAGTATATGATTACTTATGTGTTATGAACTGGTCTAGAAAGCCTCTAACCTTGCCCAATGCCCACCTAATAGGAGCCCATGAATGAAGTCAATCAAGAGTTTGGTGTAGGTAGGCTGCTTCATAGAATTCACTGATATCCAGTACTGCAAGACCACCCTGGCTCCTTCTAGCTAATAAAACTGATCTTGGGATTCTAGTATTCATTTTATTCCATATGTACTGAAATATTTCTTTCTGAATGTACCTTTGGGCAGTCTAAGCATTTTCACACTGACTATAAGCCCTAGCAAAGAGGTTGTGTATCGTTTCCATTCTTGCATTTCTGATACTGTCTGTTTTACTGTCAGTTTAACATTTTATTGGTATGATTGGTGATATTGAAGAGTTTTGTGCACTCCCAGATATATAATATGGGATTTTTGCCATTTGTAAGGGAAGTCAGTTGAAGGGCTTGCTTAAAGAGATACTGACACCTGAAATTATTTTTTACATCTATTATAATAACTGGCTTTGAAAGCTACTTCTAACTTTGCCATAAAGTATTTGCATGATGCTTTTACATTACCTGTCTGATCTCCCATGTTCCTGTATAAGGGGGCTGCCGTATTTGTGCAGGAGGAGACCGTTAGCATTATAAACTGTAACCAACAGGCTGAGATGGGACAGTTAGGCTGGCAAAGTCAGAGTGTCAGAGAGTCAGGCTTAGGAAATTCAACTAACAATTATAGTATACAAAAACAAAGCTCTCAGCAAAAAATTATCACCATGACCTATAGGTAACATGTAATGTACATTCACATGTTAAAATTCATGTCAGAATCACTTTAATATTTTCCTTTAATTTAAGATTAAAAGGTCTCAGATTTTGACCAATTGATTTTGTATCTGGAAAGCTGGCCATATGCTGGTAGAGTATTTTATAAGTTCGGAAGAGAGAGATCAGTGGGTTTTACTGAGCGTCAGCAGAACATCATCAGCAAAATGTGAAATATTAAATATATAGTTACCTAATGTTATACCTGTGATGTCTGCATGACTCATTATCTTGGCTGCCAGTGGTTCTATGCTAAGTATATATAAAAGGGGGGAGAGGGGGCAGCCCTGTCTAGTCCAGTTCCTATGGATAGTAGTGATGGGCGAAATGCGGAAAACAACAGCGAAAATACTGCTGCCGAAAATTCGCTGTCGTAAAAAAAAAAAATCATGCGCCAAAAAACGTACCGCGACTCGTTTCCCAAATTTTTTGCCAATTCGCAAATTTCGCTGGAAATTTGTGAATTTTTCAGTGAAACGGGATAGATTCATCCCCGTTCATTGTCAGAAAAGCTGAGGGAATTGAATAAAGGAGCTTAATTGGTTGTTATAAGGGGCCCATGAAATCTAGGGAATATTTTATAATAAGCATTGGAGAAACCATCAGGCCCTGGAAATTTGTGGTGAGTTTTCAGGACATAGTTGATTGCATTATTTCATAAGTCTAGGTCATTTTATCTACAGGTTTATCTCTAGGGTGGTTTAAATGGCAAGAGTCAAATAAGCTTTTTGGGCAAATGTGACATGGCAGACCATGTAAGAATGTAATGTGATTAAGGGGCAAATTTACTAAATTTCACCCAAAATCCTACGAATCTATTTGAAATTCGATAAGCATTCGATTATCGAATAGTTTTAGGCTATCATTTTGCTCGATATTTGATTTCGCAATGAATTCGTACGATCAGATACCGATTGTTCGATTTCACAAAAAAATCGTACTTTTTCTTTCGAGCCTCTGAAAAATTTGTACGAGGCGTCCAATCTTAGGAATGGTATTCGAGCAGGACTTAGCAAGAGAAGCCTATGGGGGGGGGGGGTTCCCATAGGCTTCTATTGGTATTTGGTAGGTTATTATTAACATTTATTTATTATTTCGAAGTGCTGTGGTTCAATCTGGCGAAGTAGGCATTCGAGGGATTTAAAAATTTTAATTCCGTCGATCATCGAATGATCAAACGATGGAATATCCGATCATTCCATCTATTCGATAATTCGGTATTCGATGATCGAAGAGGCCAAATTTGTATATTCGAATATCCGAAAAAATCATACGATCGTAATTCGATCATATTCGAACGAACTTCGATCGATTCATGTGAATTTTGTAAATTTGCCCCTAAGTGTACACAATGTTGGGGGAGCTTTCGGAACTTCTTCTACAAGCAGATGTGTTGTGTAGAACCTTTCCCAGTTCAATTCGATTGAACGATTTTCACCAAAATCCTTTGAAGTCTCAGAACTGAGAAAAAATTTCTGTACAAGTTCTGTGAGGTCCCCCATAGGTAAAAATGGCAATTCAGCAGGTTTAAGCTGGAGAATAGTTGAATTTGAAGGATTTTTAAAGAGACAGTACTTCGAAATTCGAAAATTTTAATATTTGAATTTTTTTAATTCGAATTGAATTTTGGGCTATTTTATAGTCGAAGTAGTCCAAATTTAATTCAAAATTAGAATTTTTGAAATTTGATGTAAGATGTGCAAGTTGTAGCAAAATCTCCTGAGTATATCTTCTGTATAAATAAACCAAATGGTTCAGAACGTGAATGATAGGTTGACAAGGAAAACCAAACTAACTAAAAGAAAAAGTATAACCAAAGAAAAAGTAAACTGTACACTCATTGGAGTTAACTAAATTTCGGTAACCGGTGACTTTATTGATATTTTACTTCTCAATACCAGTGTCAGGTGGAGTGTCCGGGTAGAAGGTCAAATCGTAGTCCACAGTGAAGGCATGGTATATGTATCCTCATGAGGGGGGGGGAGCTGCTGGGAGGGACACAGCCAATCTGTGCAGATCAGAGGTCTTTTCATGTAGCTGAACCTAATCGATTTGGTGATGTGGGAGATGGTCGAGCCTGACGTAGGCTCACTGTTTTCCATTCCAGAGAAAGTCTTGGCACTTGCTAGTTAATTGTCTCATTAGTTGGCTCTGCTGGTTGTAATCCCAGTGTGCTGAGAAACTTGTGTGGGCCAGACAGTATGTGCTGTTGTCCCTAGAGTGAGACCATTCATGTAAACACAAACAGGACAGCAGCATAGTTTGTGAGCTCCATCCTGATACTGACATAAATGTCTGATTACAGCCACAAGAACAACTTTCTTACCGCCAGGCTACCTTGAGGACAAAATGGGCAGCAACTATCATGGGCCGGAAAAAGACCTGAATGGCACCATTTCACCCTTTCTCTATCGCAAACATTCTGATTGTACTGGAGGGGAGATGCAAGATAGCGATGACTTGAGGCTTACGGCACCTAATTCTCCACAGGAGAGGAGCCCACTGAAGCAATCACAACCTCATACCTTATGATGCAACTTTAATCCCTCCACGATCAGTTAACCGCCTCCATTTCTCAAACCATAAAAACTGTTATATCAGGATTTAAAGCTGAATTAAAGGACAAGAAAATTTAAACAAAAAACAATTTGTACTTTCTTTAATGAAAATGAAAACTATCTCCAATATACTTTAATTAAAAAATATATAGAAGAAATGTTACAACTGCAAGAAATGAGAACAAGAGAAAGATCCACTCTGATGTAGTGATGGGTGAATCTACGTCGTTTTTTTTACGCCAGCGAATTCGCCGTGAATTTGCGCCTGCCGAATAAATTCGCCCATCACTAGTCAGATGGCAACCGTGGACAGCATTTAAACAATCCCCCTTGTTTCCATCATTAATCACTCAACCCTCAATCTCAACCCTCTCCACACTCCAGTTAACTTTACGCATGGATATATTATTGGAATGCCTTTCATACTAAACAGGTTATATGTTAGAAGATATCTTCACCACTGAAAGCTTTATCTCTGCTTTAATATATATATAATGAGGAAAGGACCACATTTAAAAAAAAAAAAAAAAAAGGTAATTGGTTTCTTGGTTTATCAGTTTTATTTTTTTATTTTTCCTTTTGCTATTAACAGGTACAGTAACACCAAAAAAATGAAAGTGTTTTAAAGTAAAGAAAATATCATGTAGTGTTGCCCTGCTCCGTCAAAACTGATCTGTTTGCTTCAGAAACACTACTATAGTTCATATAAACAAGTTGCTAAGTAGCAATGGCTGAAATTGAGAAAACGGCTATATGGCACAGGATAAGTAATGGATAACAGATAGCAGACCATTATTTTCTACAAAGCTTATCTGCTATCTGCTGTGTAACTTGAGCCATTTCTCCTTTGAATGGCTGCCCCCGTGGCTACACAGCAGCTTATTTATACAAACAATAGTAGTGCTTCTAAAGCAACCACTGCAGTTTTACCAGTGCAGGGCAACACTGCATTATATTTTTATTACTTTAAACAATTTAATTTTTTGATGTTACTGGTCCTTTAAGATTTGACTACATTTTATCTCTTACACCATAACTTCATAACATGAGCTTGACAATGTACTATTGCAATTACTGTATGTCATGTATGCAGATGAATCTGATAGAAGATTGCCATATGGATACCTTTGTACAACTGTATGTGATCTCTTGAAATGCTCAACTGAAAATAAATTATAAAAAAAAGAGCGACGTTAAAAAATGTCTAACATTTTTATTAGAAACCTGACTGTATGCAGTGAGACTCTCCCTTCATTAATATCTGTGGATAGGAATAGTCAGACAGTCCCTAAATGCTCTGCAGAGAAACAATCTTACTCATGAACAGCAGGGGGACCCCTTCCTTGCTTTACAGCCAAGCTGAACTCAAACAGCTTTGTTTCCCTGTAGATCAGTGGATTTTATTTTTGTCTTTACATCCCCTTTGCTGTTTCCAACTCCAGCTGCAGGGACAAAGATCATGGAGCCAGATTTAAACAGATAAACTGGGATTCTATTTGGAGGATATTTTGCTGCAGTCACTTGATCTGCAGAACTGGAGAACGTTTGTATTAAACAATACAAAAACTATGAAAACCACATTAGATTACATGACAACAGAGGACCCATTGAGTCTGTATATTCTGATTATTAATCAGCCTTGCTGTATCAGCTTCTGGCAGATATTATTTGACTTGTGCTGTTTTGATAATTTATGACAATCCCTAAGCAGCACAGACCACACTGAGCAAGTAAAGGGGCAGGGTCAGGCAAAGATGTTTAACAAAGTTACAAGATGACAGCCCCCTGTGCCCAACTTTGAAAGCATAAATCATTTGTGTGATTAGGCTTGTGGTGCAGTAAGTTCATGTTTAGTATATAAAATACAGCATTTCTACCCTTATTCGATTTTAGACTTTCCTTGTCCTTTAACAGCTATTGGCGAACATGCAGACAAACCAGAGGCGACTATTGACGATCTCCTCCGGCACCAAGCTTTTTTGGTGGATGAAAACACATCTCTCAAATCGGAGATAAAGCATTTAAAAACACAACAGGAGGACATTGAAAACATGGAGTGGAGTAACAATCTGCGTATTTGAGGTATTCCAAACACAGTCTCAACCCCTGATTTAAGCACATACCTTAGAGGCCTCTTCTCCTCCATAAACCACTGGAGGCATGGAGAATGGATATGGCCCATAGAGCCCTAGGGACCAACAACTCTAACTTACCTAAAGATGTGGTGGTCAGGCTACATTATTTTGAGAGTAAAGACTCTATTATACCAAAACTATGTAATCCGCAACAACGCTCCCATCAAGGAGCAACTATTTAATGATCTCCCCCTAAGAATTTTAGCGAAATGGAGACTATTACATCAGATTACACAGAGAATATCACCGGATATACCGATGGGGTTTCAGCTAACGGTTACTAAAGATGGGTGACCGTCTGTTCTCCAAGACCCATAGAGCAGTTTTCAACTATTATTGCGACTAGGGCTGGAGGAGAGAAAATTCAAAAGCCCCATCATTACCATGTCCCAGGCCTTCTCCCTCATGAAGTACAACATCACCAAAGCTTCATTGCTCTCAAGCATTTCCTGCTCCCAAAGCTCCCAGGGGTTCTTTCACAACCATTATCGATATGTGACGATATGGGACAAGGCTGTCCTCTATCCCCACTGAAAATTGCCTTATGTATTGAACCATTCGCTGTGGCTATACGACATTCCACATAAGTATATGGTATTAAAGTAGAAAAAGAGGTATATAAAATAGAACTAAATGCTGGCAATATCTTGTTAATGCTCACCTTCCCACAAATCTCTCTACCAAAGCTTCATCAGATTTTAGGGGAATATGCAAATATCTCTGGATACAAAATTAATCATGAGAACTCTGAGGCACTCCCACATCACATCACAAAGTTTAAAATACTGCAGATCAATTTCCCTTACTACTGGCTTCTGAACTGCATCAAGTATCTGGGCACTAAGCTCACAACAGATTATAGCACTGTACATAAACAGATCTATGTTCCCCTTCTACACAAAGTTTTTTAAAAACTGTCAGCTCTAGCCCTTACAACAATTATGAAGCTATGAACTTAATATTTAAGGAGATATATTAACACTTTAACAATCCTTAAACAGCTCACCCTGTAGTAGTTGAACTGCGATTTGTGGAGCATATTTATAACATCACAAATCGCAGTTCAACTAACTACGGTATCTAGGCATTTCTCTGAATGTAGTGACGGGAATGTTGATTATCCGAAGATTCAGGGTATAGAAAAGATCAATTGATCACGAAGAGGGGGAGATACAGTAAGATGTCACGCTTGTTACACAGAGAGGCATATTGGATATTTACATTAGATACTAGGCAACCGAAGGGTCTTAATTTTCGGTTCGATGTTACCTGCTCTGTTTAGCCTTTTAAGATTCGTAGATTTAGTATGTCTTTGAAATTGCCTTTATTAAATTCTTCCTTCATGCTTTTGGAAAGATAAAATAACATTGAAATAGATATTGTAACTGATCAGAAATTATGTTGCATTAAATATATCATACTAAAGGTACTAAATTGAGTTGTTTAAAATGTAACAAAAATATTATAATGATGGAGGTGGAATGTCAGTTCAGTTACTTAATATGGTTCCCGGTATATGAGTTTCTTTTCGGATAATTGTAATATTTAAATATCGTTACAAGAGTGTATAAAAGTTTAGAAGTCTACAGTCTTCTTAATTTTGCAACTATGCTGCTCTTCCATTTAACAGCTTCATAATTTTTTTATAAATGTATAGGTCATTCCTCATTTAAATATATCTTTAATTTATGAAAAAGGTATATATGAATTCAATATTTTCATACTTAGGATGATGTATATTATACGATTATTTATGTATTTATTTGATTAATTCATCAATTGTAAACTGGAATATGAATGATCCTATGAAATATACAGTATTCCACGTTTTATAAATAGAGCTTTTTTCTTTCTTTTTTCAGTTAAGGGTTAATATGTGCTTTTTAATTGTAAGTCTCTTGATCTTGGTCTTAAACAGGGCTAATCCAGACGTCCCTTCCTTCATTTATGTTTAAAATGGTGCAATGGTTTGTAATTATGTAATTACATCACGTCCATCAAGTTCAACCTTTTTTTTTTTTTATTTTAACTGCCTAACTGCTAGTTGATCCAGAGGAAGGCAAAAAATCCCATCCTAAGCCTCTCCAATTTGCCTCAGAGGGGGAAAAAATTCCTTCCTGACTCCAAAAAGGCAATCGGACTAGTCCCTGGATCAACTTGTATAATGAGCTATCTTCCATAACCCTGTATTCCCTCACTTGCTAAAAAGCCATCCAACCCCTTCTTAAAGCTATCTAATGTATCAGCCTGTACAACTGATTCATGGAGAGAATTCCACATCTTCAAAGCTCTCACTGTAAAAAACCCCTTCCGAATATTTAGGTGGAACCTCTTTTCTTCCAAACGGAATGGGTGACCTCGTGTCATCTGGAAAGACCTACTGGTGAATAAAGCATTAGAGAGATTATTATATGACCCCCTTATATATTTATACATAGTTATCATATCACCCCTTAAGCGCCTCTTCTCCAGCGTGAACATCCCCAATTTGGCCAGTCTTTCCTCATAGCTAAGGTTTTCCATACCTTTTACCAGCTTAGTTGCCCTTCTCTGTACCCTCTCTAATACAATAATGTCCTGTTTGACTGAGGGAGACCAAAACTGTACGGCATATTCTAGATGTGGCCTTACAAGTGCTCTATAAAGTGGAAGAATGACCCCCTCCTCCCGTGACTCTATGCCCCTTTTAATACAGCTCAAGACCTTATTGGCCCTTGATGCTGCTGCCTGGCACTGCTTGCTACAGCCAAGTTTATCATCTACAAGGACTCCAAGGTCCTTTTCCATAATGGATTTGCCTAGTGCAGTCCCATTAAGGGTATAAGTGGCTTGAATATTTTTACATCCTAGGTGCATGACTTTACATTTATCAATATTAAATCTCATTTGCCACTTATCTGCCCAGATTGCCAGTTTGTCAAGATCCTGTTGCAAGGATGCCACCTGGATGGAATTAATTGGGCTGGATAGTTTTGTGTCATCCGCAAACACAGATACATTACTTACAACACCCTCCCCTAAGTCATTAATGAACAAGTTAAATAAAAGTGGACCCAACACCGAGCCCTGAGGGACCCCACTAAGAACCTTACTCCAAGTAGAGAATATACCATTAACAACCACCCTCTGTACCCGATCCTGTAGCCAGTTCCCTATCCATGTGCAAACGACTTCATTAAGCCCAACAGACCTTAGTTTAGAAAGCAATTTGTAGGGCACGGTATCAAACGCTTTGGCAAAATCCAAATATATCACATCTACTGCCCCCCCCCCACTGTCCAGCATCTTACTTACATCATCATAAAAAGCAATCAAATTTGTCTGGCATGACCTATCCTTCATAAAGCCATGCTGATTGCTGCTCATAATGCCATTCCCTAGGACAAAATTTTGAATGTGATCCCTTAAAAAGCCTTCAAATAATTTGCCCACCACAGATGTCAAACTTACTGGCCTATAATTGCCAGGCTGAGATCATAATCCCTTTTTAAATATTGGAATTTCCTCCAATTCATAGGCACCATACCAGATGAAAGTGAATCTGATTACATATCGATGGAAACTAAACGCGTTAGGACACTAACTTTTAACTTAATTCTTACCTCACCGATCAGCTGCAGGGGTACGTGCGATTATTCGATTTTATGTTCCCCTTCTAACAACTCTAAAGCGTGATCTCCAAACATGACATATGTATAATTTATCATGGCTGAGTAGGATAGCCGCAACCAAGATGAATTTTCTTCCCGCAAATTCTATGGGGGAAGTTAACTAAAGCACAAAGCGTATAATGCTAATACTAATTCGCCAGTGTGACGTCAATTCGTAACTTCGCAAATTCACTAACACCGACTCTGGTGGATTTTCGCTAGCAAAGTAGACTAACGCAACTTCGCGCCCTTACGCCAGGTGAAGTTTTTCGCACTGACGAAGGATCATAATTACCCAAATTCACTAAGATGACCATTTTACTGAACGTTACCACTTACGCTAGACGTTACTTCGCCAGGTCAGACAAAATTTTTTAGGGGGGGTTACCCTCCTTCCCCCCTACATTTCCTAACATATGGCAACTCAGCTATACAGGGGGCCCATGTTAAGGCAATAGGACAACTTAATTTGTTTTATTAAAGGTTTCCTGGGCTTGTGTAGTGCAATGTATTGGCTGTAAAATATACTTCTATTATACTTATATGCAATATGCAAATTAGGCATCGCTAGCGTAAATGTGCTTTGCCTGGCGAACTAACACTAGCGCAACTATGCTACCTTTGCAGACCTTAGACCAGTCCTTAGTGTAGCTTCGCACTTTAGTGAATGTGCGTAGCGCTGGGGAAAATTCGCCTGGCAAAGTGCGGCGAACATTAGCTAGGCAAAGCTAGCAAATTTTCGCCATTAAGTGAATTTGCCCCACTATTTCTTTCATACACTAATGGTACATGCCAGTAATGTTAACACAGCATGATAAATAGACTATAAGTTAGACACTGGTAGTGGTAACAGGCTGCAGTGGAGCCATTTACTTAACCACTGCCTTAAGACAGGAACAGAGGGTAGCTAGGCCCTGGGAACTTGTATGTCTTTTAAAGGGACAGTAACGTCAAAAATTTTTATTTAAAAAAACAAATGCATTTACATTACT
>CM044441.1:78070515-78108881 GCA_024363595.1 Xenopus borealis
TTAGAACGTATACCCTTTGTGTCGACATATACTACAATGAGCCCCCAAGTAGCCAATATTCTACGGAAACATTGGAATCTATTAAGGGATGGTATCCCAAATTTTCAAGCATTTAAATCTCCCCCTATGATGTCCTATAAAAGAGGACGCACAATTGGCTCAATGCTAGTAAAATCCGATTTGGGAGGTGGGGAAAATAGACAATCAACACTGCAGCCTAGAAAAACTGGAAAATTTCCATGCCTTAATTGTAACTGTTGCACTAATTGTTTGAAAGGTCCCAATATCCACCATCCCAGGAAGGGCACTCCTATCAAAATCCAAGGATATTACACTTGCTTAACTACACACGCAGTGTATGTAATTAAATGCCCGTGTGGTCTCCTATACGTGGGACAAACTAGCCGCCAGGTGAGAGAAAGAATACGTGAGCACAAATCGGCTATTAAAACAAAAAAGGTGGAACAGGCTGTAGAGGGGCACTTTGTAGAAATGGGCCATGGGGTTCACCAGTTGCGCTTCCAGGTGGTGGAAAGTATACCCTACCCCAAACGAGGGGGCAATAGAATCAGTAAACTCTTAAAAAGGGAGGCATATTGGATCCGCCGCCTGGAAACGTTAACCCCAAAAGGCTTGAACAAAGAATACGATCTGCAAACAATTTTTTAAATAAATCAGTGTTTTATTCGTGGTTTTAATATTTATATCTTACAGATTAATTTGTTGCACACATGAACTTGAGAGGTGTTGGATTAACAGGGACAGATTAATGTCAACTTCATTATGTCATACCTCTTTTATAATTTAAATGGCAACATTGTTTAACATTACTTGATGTTGTGTGCTATGTTTTTAAATGAAATGTAACCATACCTATTTGTGTACACCAGAGGGTGCTACCCTGAATGCTTTATAAGGAAGTTTGTTAAAATGTATCAGTTAGTTCGACAAAGGGCCAGGATGTGGCTCGAAACGTTACTTTATCACTGGTCTTAGCCATGCTACAATAAAGGCTTTTTATTGAAAGAAGTTGGTGCTGTCCGTCGTTGAAACTTTTGTATCTGGTGGATTGTGGCCTCCATTGGAATTTGCACCGAAAAACCTCGAGGAGTGTGTGCTGACTCTAATCTGATTCTACAGGTAAAAGGCAACGCATATTTTGATAATCGTTGTTCACTCATCAAACACAGGGGGATTTGGCAGTCACAAACCTAACAAATTATTATAAAGCTTTACAACTCAAACAAGCAATGGACTGGGTAGAATATCACCCAAACACTAAGGGGCAGATTTACTTAAGTCACGTGGATTTCTTCGAATATGCAAATTAGGCAAATTCGAATAATTCGAATATTCTAATAAAATTTTATTCGATGGTCGAATTACTTCCCCTTTAAATTTTTATTCGACCACCTACTTCGCCAAAGCCAAGTTACTGAATTGGGAATCATAAAAAAACTTTGATTGATTGATCAAATTTTTTTTGTTTGATCAATCAAATTGCGGTAAAATCCTTTGAATTCGATGGTCGAATTAGAAGGAATTTACTTCCCATTAATTCATATGGTCAAATTTTGAATTTTTTTTTACTTCGAAATTCGACCAATGATAAATCTGCCCCTAAGGGACAGATTTATCAGGCTCGAATTTCGAAGTGCAAAAACTTTGAGTTCCAAAAAGACCAACCAAAATTAATGAAAAAAAAGTTTTGATCGAATAGGTCCATTTTCGATCAAATAGGTCAGTTTTCGTTCAAATTCAAATCAATCAATTCAAATTTTTAGTGAATTCGATTCTACATTTTTCCCAAAAAAACCATTGAATTTTCCAGTTGACTCCAAATAGGTTCTAGGAGGTCCCCCATAGGCTAAAACAGCAATTTGGCAGGTTTTAGATGGCGAATGGTCAAATTTGAATTTTTAAAGAGACAGTACATGATACATTTCGATATTCAATTTTTTTACAAATTCGAATCGAAATTTGGACAATTCCCTAGTTAAAGAACACAAACATATCTTCAAATTAGAATTTTTTTCTTTTGAAAATTTACCTCGACCTTTGATAAATCTGCCCCTAAGTGGGCACAAGTGGAATTATCATACTGCAATGCCCCACACCTGGCATATTTTTTATGGACTACACATAAACCCCCATTCTATCCTACTTTACAAAGGCTGACGTTTGATACATTGACACTGTGACAACAAACAAAAGCGAAACATAAAGGGGGTCAAATTTCGAAGTCTGTTTTCTATCGATTATGTCCGTTTTTGATCGAATTTGAATCTTTCAATTTAATGGTTCAATTTTAACGATTTCCTCAAAAAAAACCCTGATTTCTTAAAATTTGCCAAAAGACTCCATAAAGGTTATAGGAGGTCCTCCATAGACTAAAACAGCAATTCGGCAGGTTTAAGGTAGCAAAGGGTTGAAATCTATTTTTTTAAAGAGACAGTACTTTGATTTTCTAATGGTCGAATTTTTCAATTTGAATCAAATTTTTTCTATTCAAATCGAATTTTGGCCTATTCGATAGTCGAAGTACCCAAACATTACTTTGAAATATAAATTTTTTAAATTTGAATTTTCACTTCGACCTTTGATAAATCTGCCCCAAAATGTTAACAAAAACGCCTCCATTGATGCCTTTATGGGGAAACCCAGATTTGCCAGCAATATCTTCCTACTTGATCAATAAGTTATTTCAGCGATATAAAGTATTTCACCCACTCACTAGGAATGGAGACATGGACATGGAGAGGGAACCATTATACACATATTCTGGAAATGCCCAATACTCCTTTTGGGACTTTTGGAACATATCTTTAAGATACATATGCAATGGTATCACACACCAGCACTGTTAAATTATTTCCTTAGAATACCTCCCCTACCTGTTGGAGATGTGGACATGGAGAGGGAACCATTATACACATATTCTGGAAATGCCCAATACTCCTTTTGGAACATATCTTTTAGATACATATGCAATGGTATCACACACCAGCATTGTTAAATTATTTCCTCAGAATACCTCCCCTACCTGTTGGAGATGTGGCCACGGAGAGGGAACCATTATACACATATTCTGGAAATGCCCAATACTCCTTTTGGGACTCAGTAAATAATTGGCTTAATAAGGAACTATTAGCAGAAATACCCAAAGACCCACAGATATCCTAGGGGATTGGATTCCCGAGCTTAAAAATCCAGTACTGACATAATCAATTTCCATTTTATTGGCGCCAAGATTTTGTATAGCAAACAAAAGGAAAGGGACATCCCCACCAACAGAACAAGAATTACTGAACTGGATTTGATGCATAAGAAGGATGGATTTTTAACAGCCTTACAAAATGACACAGTGGACCAGTTTAACAATATATGGAACAATTGGGATGTAATCCAGGAAGTAATTTCCAATTAAAATGCTATTCTCCCCAGTTAAGCCTTTCATACATTATCAGCCTATTTTTATAGAAGAACAAACCACCATTCCCCGCTAATGCAATATTGCATTTGATTTCTAGAATTTTGAGGCCCGTTTGTGTGTATAGCCCTATAGACCACATCAATAACAAAGAAGGACGGCACTCCGTAAGGGAAACAGGTTTATTGCATTAACAACAGGGATCCAACACCCTACGCGTTTCAAGAAACAATCCCTTAGTCATGGGCCCATGACTTGTTGTTGAGGTGAATTATAGCAGTGTGACGCTGCGGACTGAGCACCCAAAACGGAGTAATAGAACAGCATTAGGAAGGATGAGCTTTGAACGGTCCATTTGTTTTTTGAGTATAGCCATATAGGGGAGAATTCACAAAAGTGTCGGGAAGGAAAAAATGTCTTTAAAATGTCTTTAAAATGTCTTAGCAACAGACGACAAATTCACAGAGCATTTCCCCACCAATTTTCCGACATATACGACATTTTTGAAAAAGTGTAGTGAAAAGTGGGCGTGTTTTTTTTCTGAGCCACTTTCCCCGACATTTTTATGAATTACTCGTAAACTCGTTTTTTTTGCAGACAATAATTCCGACACATTAGGCTCTCCAAAATGAAAATGTCGGTCAAATTGTCTTTTAAAAGTCTTTAAAATGTCGTCTGTATGATGAAAAGATATACGACATTTTAGAAAATTGTTGGACTTACGAGACATTAAGAGATGTAACATCTGCCTTTGTGAATTTGCCGTTTGTACCACATTTTACAAATTTGTCGACCGCCACTTCTGGGTTACTTATTTTACTGACACTTTTGTGAATTCCCCCCATAGAGTTGTTCGTTAATTGTTTCTTACTCTTTTATAATTTGTGCATTTGTAAAGCAATCCTAGTATAAACACGTCAGTAGGAGACAAATATATTCTTATATTGCAATGTGATTAACTGTGACAAACTGATATATGATTTGAACACTGAAAAAGCTGTATACTTAAACAAAAAAATCAGTTTGATAAAAATAGCTTTAAAAATTTCATTTAAAGGGGTACCCCCTCTGTAGGATATGTTGTGTGCTTGCAGTTGTGTTATATTTTTTAGCTTTCTCTACGTTTGGCTGGCATAAAATGGGAATAGGGGATGTTGTTATAGATTTACAGCTTTGCCCCTTGAAAATCTATGGATCTATGTTAGATTTCAGGTCTCCATTAATATGGTGGTGTATTTGGCCTTCCACTGTGGAGCTCAGGCAGAGAGCATCCTCAATAGGTCATGATGCTCAAGCACCGCTTTTGTATACATACATTTAAATTGGGCATATTAAGATCTTAACTCGGGGTTTCTCCTTCAGTTAAGGAAAAGAGTTATGGGTCATTTTTTAGTGGTTAAATGTGGGTCTGAGTCATACTCAATGTTTCTTTAATTTAAAGAATCCCAGATTTTCTTTTTTTAAATAAGAGTATCAAATATAATACACAATAATAGGTTTGTAGGCTTGTTAAAAATCCCTTTTTGCAATTCTGTCTCATTCAAAATTATTTCTTCCAGCACAAGGTGCACAGCACAACATTTCCCTTGGACTAATGTGATCCATGGATGAACACTAAAGGGTGCACACTTGTACCACTTAGTGCCCTTTTACCCTGAGGATTTTTAAATGACCCCTTTGAAGTTGCAATTTTTTTTTATTGTGTTCAAAATATGTCTGCTGTATTTCTTGCACATCTCATATCCTACAGATCTGACCCAGGTTATTTCAAAGTAGAGTGCAAACCAAAAACGGATAATAATTCTAAAATATTCTGTATAAACTAGTCCAGTGAAATGCATTCAATTCATGTGAAGATAATTCTTAAACAAAACTGACACGATGCTGAATAAAACATCTGGCCTTGGCCTTATGCTTGTAAATCCCTGTAAATTCTATAATATTTTCATAGTTGGAGGTATAATTTAACCATTAATGTTATTTCTAATTTTTACTGGCTTTGTCTACACAGCGGATAATGAATCATGGAAAAGAATTATGAAAAAAGAAATTAAATGGTTAAATAATACTTTATCTGAGTCCATTTTAGTAATTACAAGTCATAGTTAAATTTAAATTAAGACCTGCCTGCCTGAGTTATTTAATGCCAAAGAGCATGTGAGATGGGAATGTATTGTTCAACCTTCAAACCAGTAAAAACTTTAATTACTGTGCCACACTGAACTTCCAAGAACCTGCTTTCTGGTACATTAATTCTTTTATATTTTTTTCTAGCTCTAATGAAAAACTGTTAGCATTGGGTAGAAGCAAGAAGAATCTACATCATAGCTTAAAACATGCATGGGTTGCATATTTATATTTTCTCTTAGCAATAATGTATTTTTCAGTGTGTGTCTGTGTTTGTCTGGAAATTACACACTGTATATCTCTATACTGAGTTTTGGAAAAATTGTATTTCAAATCTACTTTATGTAAAAATGTTCATGTTGAATGAAATGAAATTTAAGTTCTTTTTAAATAGTTAGATATAACATTTTGTATATATATATATATGTATATATATTTATATATACATATATACTTATTTTTTACAACTTAAAGATAACATTTAGAAAAAGAGACACTTTTACAAAGTTTGCATAGCATAAGCTGACGTGTCCCGTCAAGGCAGTGTCCATGCGTCAGTCCTAACTTAGTGAAAAAAAGAAGATATTATTTTTGTGGGGAAAAAGACCATACCTGCTTTTCTCTTTATTTAGCATGATCTCTTTCAAAGTTGTCACTTGGTTAAGACTGACCTGGTTGGACACTATCGAATGCTTATCGAATAATTTTAGGCTATCATTTTGCTCGATATTCGATTTCTCGATGAATTCATATGATCGGATACCGATCGTTCGATTTCACGTAAAAATCTTACTTTTTCCTTCGAGCCTCTGAAAAATTCGTACGATTTGAACAATTGAACGCTTTGCTCGTACGAATGGTATTCGAGCAGGACTTGGTCAAAGAAGCCTATGAGGGGGTTCCCATAGGCTTCTATTGCAATTCGGTAGGTTCAATCTGGTGAAGTAGGCAGTCGAAGAAAAAATTTTGATTCCTTTGATCATCCAATGATCGAATATCCGATCATTCGGATGATCGAAGAGGCCAAATTAGAATATTCGAATATCCGATTAAGTCGTACAATCATATTCAATCAAACTTCGATCTATTCACGTGAATTTTGTAAATCTGCCCCTAAGGGTCGCATTTCTAACTTTTTTTAATTTGAAATTCGACCCTTCGTAAATCTGCTATTTAGTAATTAAGAATTATTTTTAAAGGCATTTTCAATCGAAAATGGATCGAATAGGTCAATTTTCAATAAAATAAAAATTGTTTGAATGCATCATTCGATTTGAATGATTTTGGGAAAAATAATTTGAATTGCAAAAATTTTCAAAAACACTCCTGGAGGTCCCCCATAGGCTAAAATAGCAATTTGGCAGCTTTAATGTGGTGAAGTGTCGAATTCGAATCTTTTTAAAGAGACAGTACTTTGAAATTAGAAAATTCTAAATTCTGAATTTTTTTCAATTCTAATCGAATTTTGGGTATTTTGGCTATTCAAAAGTCGAAGTATCCAAAAGTTACTTCTAAATTCTAATTTTTTTAATTAAAATTTTCACTTTGACCCTTAGTAAATGTGCCCCTAAATGTTACCTTTAAGTTGTTCAAAAATAAGTTGTCCCTGGGGGCTATATATGGGAGTGCTGGGGGTAAGTTGTGTAGTATAGTATATATATATGTGTGTAGTATAGTATATATATGTGTAGCATTCATAATTAGCCAGATTCTCACAACAATTGTTTGCCAGTTTGCTGTTTGCCAGCAATAGCTGTAATTTTGGCATTCATTTTGGAATAAGACACTACATACTCTTTGTTGAAGCCCTGCCCTTGCATCTTTTTGGTAAAGGATGCAATCAGTAGATAGTATTTAGATTCACCTGTTTAAAAGCAAATATTATTGTTGCTATGGGTATCTAAAGGGAACATTTCGTGCCTGTAATACATAGTGATGTTGTTTTTGGCTGTGTAGAAACAAAGCCTGAACTACTCCACAACTGTTGCTGCTGCTCTCCGCCCCAGGGAGTCTTTCTCTGAATCTGAACAGCGACTCAGTTCAGTTTGCATGACACTCATGTGCTTGGTTGATAAATACCAATTAAATAATATATTTATTACACTTGTGTTGGGAAATCAGTGAGACATTGGGAAAAGTGACATGTACATAGACAGGATAAAGTTTGCCGTACAATGTACGGTGTACAGTACAGTGCAGAAAAAGCAGTGCAGTTTCATCAAATACAATTAATACAAAAAGAAACTGTATCAAAAAGAAACTGCTTACATTTTAGCAAGTCTTATATCTGTAACTAGTAACAATTACAAAATTACAATTGTATGCATATACAAAATGGTTAGCAGTGATCGGATTACCAATTTGTCATGCAACTCCTACAAAACAGGTGTTACTTGTGAGAGTTGCATGAATGGATGTGTGAAGAGTTCTGAAATCTCGGGTGAACAGATGCTAGAACAGCATTGTATGTAGCAGACAGATGGTGTCGAAGGCTCCCGCCTCTGTTCAGGGATGGCTTCTCCACCTTAACATGAATCGCCTCTTTCACACCTCTTTTAAACCAGTGGTCTTCTTTATCCAAAATTTGGACATTGCTATCTTCAAAAAAGAGAATTAGAATAAATAGTCATTCCATATGTAGCTGGAGTGTCGGAGAAACTCAGGAGGATTTTCAACAAACACCACATCCCTGTGTGTCTCAAACCTAGCAACACGCTGAGACAAAAACTGGTACACCCAAAGGATCCAACTCCTAAGGGAAAAAAAGTAATGTGGTATATGCAGTCCAGTATAGCGATGAGTGCACTGATCTATATATTGGGGAGACAAAACAACTGCTCCATAAGTGAATGGATCAGCATAGGAGGGCGAACACTACAGGGCAAGACTCGGCTGTTTTTCTACACCTAAAAGACAAGGGACAACCCTTAAACAATTCTCATAATATGATACTAGCTAAGTATATACATTCACCAGCACAATGAACCATTCTTTGAACAGGAGAAATATTTAAGGGCATAAGATGCATACATAAACTCTTTTGTACCTCATTATGAAACTGACATTGTTACAAATGAACTTGGCGCCACAAGTAGCAATTCATATTGTTACTGTTTGAGTTGAGGTTAGAAGAGAAGGTCAAACTTTTTGTTCAAGAGCTATATTGTAAATTGAAGGATATTATTCAGATATGGCAGATGGTAGCATTTCCCTGAACATCTGTTGCCCATCATTTCTATGTGAGGCATCCCAGGTGTTGTTGACAACTTGTATGTAAATCATGCTGACAATTTGCTCAGTGTCTTCTCTGCGGAGACTTAGGTTATCTTGGTCATAGCATTTATCAGGTTTTGGACATAAAACATCCTCACAGGGTTTTCAGCTTATGTGTCAGTCAACCATTAAGTAAAATAATTTACGGACTTGGCATTTATCATTTTTAACAAAGATTTTATCCGATACCAACCAACATATATATATATATATATATCAGGTATGCAGATTCTGGCTTCTTTTACTTAATTATTGACATTAATTTATTTTACCTTTTCTGTTAGGGAAAGATTTAATAAGGGTTGAAATGAAAATTCAAAAACAATTTGAAATTGGAATTTCAAATTAATTTTAGGCTACTTCGACTATTGAATAGCTCGAAATTCTATTCGAATTGAAAAAAATTAGAAAATTTTAATCTTTGAATTTTGAAGTACTTGCCCTTTAAAAATCCTTTGAATTCGACTATTCGACAGCTTAAAGCAGCCAAATTGCCATTTTAGCCTATGGGGGACCTCATAGAACCGGTCCTGAAAATTTTTCTAAGTTACAAAAATTCGAAGGGCTTTGCGGAGAATTGTTCCATTGAATTGAAAGATTTTAAATATTTTTTATTCAATCGAAAATTGACCTATTCCATCAAAATACTGTAGGTCCATTTTTGATCGAAAAAGCCCTTTAAAAATACTTTGTCGAATTTCGAAGTTTTTTCAGTTCGAAAATTTGGTCCTGCTGTACCAAGCACATTAATTAGTTTTTTATAAGTGTGCAATGATTTATTTTTTTATTAGCAACTCTTGACATTTTGCTGCCACATTTAAAAAATGGTTATAATTTGAAGGTTCTTATTTCATGGCATGCCATTTTATTGGATGCAAGAGTCTTTTAAATGGTAGATATCAACATTTCTATCCCTGCGCATTTTTTTCATAATTTATGTTTCCCATTTTTAAGCTGTATATTTATTTACTTTTCTAGCTAAATCTATATAGGTTTTGTTGCAGAGAAGGCTCTATTTTCTACATATTTGTGTTTATTAGTCTGGTAAGTGCTTTGAAATAATGTAGAATATATTTCATAGATTCCAGTTAAATAGATCCCAAGTGGCCATATTATTGTAAGATGGCATAATGTTTTTTGTCTTTATAAAACAATTTAGTTTCAATTAAAAATGTGTTTGGAATGGTAAGAACTATTAATCAGTGTAATGTTCTATAGATACAGAACCTGGAAAAAAGAGGCCAAAGTGAAGTGTTAACCAGAGATGGAAACCCATTGAATGGGGATGGAATGTGATTAAAGGGGAAGTTAAGTTTAAAATAGAATAAGGCTAGAAATGCTGTATTTTGTATATGAAGCATAAAAATGAACTTACTGTACCACAAGCCTTATCAAACAAATGATTTATGCTTTCAAAGAGGCCACCATCTTGTAACTTTGTTAAACATTTTTGCAAGACCAAGACTGTGTACATGCTCAGTGTGATCTGGGCTGCTTAGGGATCATCCTAAATTATCAAAACAGCACAAGTCAAATAATATCTGCCATAAGCCGATACAGCAAGACTGATAGAATAATAATATACAGACTGCACTGAGTCTTGTGTTGTCATGTTATCCAATCTAATGTAATCTAATTAATACAACTTTCTCCAACTCTGCAGAACCAGTGGATTCAGCAAAATAATCCTCCAAATTCCTGTCCACAGCAGTAAATGAAGGGAGAATTTCACTGCATACAGTCAGGTTTCTAATAAAAATGGTAGACTTTTTTTAATTAGTATATACTATATATTAGTATATATTGGAGAGATTACTTTTTGGTTAAAGTTTTTTTTTGGCCTTTATATGCTCTTAAAGCTAGTGGTCCTGCTATAGATAAGATAAATTGCACAAATCCAACAACTCTAAAGCTGGCCACCGACACAAAGATAATGTCATATGAAACTAAGCTTCGTATGACTTCCGGGTTGTGTGCTGATCATTCTGACATTTTTCATACCATGGTCATTTAGTCAATTAGACAGGAAACAGGATTTCAGTCAGCTAATGGTATTATCTATGCATATATTGCCTATCTGATGATATCAATGGGAGATTGTCACTACTATATGTCAGACATAACTTTTGTATGATTGCTGTCTGTCAACCTCTTGGCCAGAACATCTGATTTGTTCTCTTTACTAATTTATTTATCTATATGGTTAGTTGCAAGACAGAGGACTCAAATGCAAGATTAAAGCTGCACATCTATGGCCAGATGAATGTTTTAAGAATGATTGTGGTACCCACCATTAAAGCTTTCCTTAGTAGCTAGAAATAGATGTAGTCCAGTCTACCTGAATTCGCCCAGTAAGGGACTTAATGTGAATTCCTATAGAGAGGGAGCTCATAGACATATGGCCCGGTATGATTAGTTATTTGAAAGAAGGAAGCTCTCATGGATAACTGCTCTTAAAAGGTCGGTCCATTCATCATGTAGAATGATGCCGCTTTCTGAAGCCTCCTTTTCCCATGGCCCCCCTTGGGGTCTACTTCCTTTATAGTTATGCCACAGATTGAGAGGGTAATTTTATTACAGCTCAATTTTTTCTGGTCTGCTTCTAAAGGGGAAAACTTTTTTGGAGGAAAAAAAACCTCAAATTTTTCAAGATGTATTATGCCACAAAGCTGCTAAAAGTCACAATCTGGAAATACTGAAGCCTGTCAGGTCCTGTAGAAGTCAATGGCAGATGTTGCTTTCCAATTGAAGATATTGCGGTCTGTGCTTGGTTTCCTACAATAATCTGAAAAAATTGGGGGGTTTGGGCAATAACTTGAAAGAAATTGAGCGATTTGGGAGTCAAATCTGGAAAATGTGTACAATTTGGTTTTTCATAATTTTATCAAGACTTTTCTCAAGATAAATATTTCAAGTTATTTTATTAATAAATAAGATAAATCATGTATGGTCCAGTTTTTTATTATATTAAGTATATAAATATATAAACCCCCAAATCAATAAATATAAATCACTTTGAGAAGAACAAATGTTTTTCATACGTACTGTACCAGTCACTTCTTCAGAGGGAAAACATTTCAATATTCCACAGAAAACATGCAGTATCAATATGATGAAAATAACCAGATTTCTTATTCCCAATTCATACCACCATATTCTTCATAAATCCTTCATAAAGCCAAAAACCTCACACTTTAATAATCTTTATCAAAGTCTCCTTTCTTAATCTGGTATATGGAATGTTACTTTAGCTGGCTTTCTATGTCTGTTCATTACATTCATGTCTGTTCATCACATGCATTGCTATATTCAATTTAATACACAAAAGCTGTGAATATTTTGTAAATTATATCCTTATAAATGGTGAGTTCTGATGTCATCACTTATAAACAGTGAGTTCTGATGTCATTTCTGTCACATGACTCTATAAAACTTGTGTAATATAATAAATAAACAGTGGCGTAACTACCAGGGGTACAATTGCACCAGGGCCCCCACCCACTTGGGGCCCATCTGAGCCATGAAAAGTGTTATGGCAGGCAGTTATCTAGGGGGAGAATTTACAGCACACATGTGATCAACACTCCAGCATGCAATTTATAGAGGTAAGGGCCCGACAGGGGGACCCAGGTGCCTATCCTGTACTGAGGCCCACCAGGGAGTAGTTACACCACTGTAAATAAAGTACCCCCAGTTGAGAATATTATAAGTTACCTCGGAGTTCCATGACCGCCTTCGGCCTCGTGTTTTTATATGGTCATGAAACTCCTTGGTAACTTATAATATCCTGATATTTTACAAGAGGGGGTACTTTATTCATTATATTATCTACAGCTTAAAAATGTTGCAAGAGCCTCAAACTAGCTATTGCCTTTCCTACATACAGCCATTACACACTAATGTAATTTATGGAAGGAACATCTAAAGATGCTCTTTACACATCCCTATAGTTGCACTGGGCATCTGTCACAAACGGCACCCAATACCCAATACCATATGAGGTGCTGTTTGCCCCAAATACATCCTGTATACAAAACTATCCCTGATAGACAGAATGAATGTTTCTCATGGTATATTACTATTTGTGACCATATACACAGATAAAAATATACAAAAGATTTATTTTGAATGAGAACAAATATTGTTAGTGCACAAAAGGATGCCATTATATTACAAACTCCATTCTGTACATTTTAACAATCAATTTGTCTCACAAATGTATAACCTCCATATAACATATGCAAAGTTACTTACAGAATGAATTATGTAAGAAAAAACTTGGACATAATATATAATAGTGTAACTAACTAGTGCATGCCAAGCTAGATTTGAAAGAAAGCAAGATTTTATAGTACAGGATTACAAGATTAGAGCTACAATATTAGAGCTAGGAGGAGACACTAGAGCCTAATATCATATACACAATGTATAAGTGACTGTGAGATTTTGTCAGACATCATTGAAGGGATATTAAGCCTATTATAATGATGTTACATTTAGGCTGCAAGGTAATAAGTGTGAGAAACTTACTCCTAGTGGATTAAATGAATGTGTATGTTAGTTCAGGTAAAGCAGTCAGACAAGCACAATACATTTATTACAACATGGCAGGTGGGTGTGGCTGCTTCATGTTTCCTCTCAGCTTAGACAGGAAGAGGGAAACAGGAAGAGGAATCATAAGACAATGGCAAAACAGCAGGAATGCCCTTAACCAAAATGTCCACATGAGCAGGTCAGTAAGCTTTGTTCTTATTGGTTCAGTAAAGTAACTGACAGTATTGCTTCACAGAATGGTTATTTTATCTGTTTTGTGAAAAAAAACTTTAATTTTGTCGAAAGAATGAATCCTGTATTATAACATTTTGCTTTCTGTCACAAAAATCGATTTTGTCATTTAAATCTAGCTTGGCATGCACTAGTTAGTTACACTATTATATATTCTGTATTCAGTTTTTTTTTTTACATAATTCTTTCTGTAAGTAACTTTGCATATAAGTGCATCTGTTACATGGAGGTTATATATTTGTGAGACAGATTGATTGTTAAAATGTACAGAATGGAGTTTGTAATATAATGCTATCCTTTTGTGCACTAACAATATTTTGTTCTAAATCTTTAATCGAAATAAGTATTTTGTATATTTTTTATCTGTATATATGGTCACAAATAGTAATATACCATGAGAGATATTTGTTCTGTGTATTAGGGATAGTTTTGTATACAGAATGTATTTGGGACAAACGGCACCCCATAATACCAGAACAGTTGCTAATACCAGAACATTTGCTAAGCACCCCGGTCTCAGTTCGGCTTCACCAGTTAAGTGAAGGCCCTTTGGCCTCGGGAGGAGCCCTCAGCTTACTCAGATGCCACCTGTACTTATCGAGAGGTGCAAGACTAAGAGTTTGATCGTCTCACTAAGGATACTGGATTTTAAGAATACCACCAAAGTGGAACAGGCAGGCCAGACCAGCACAAGCGGAGTAGAAGAGTCATACAGGCCAGGATTAGGATTGGAGAAAGCAGAATAGTCAGGGGACAGGCAGAGGTCAGATTTGGAGATAATAAGAGTAGTCACAAACAGGCTAGGGTCAGGATTGGAGAGAATCAGAATGGTCAGGCAAAGCAAGGCTCAATAACAGAGAATTAAGCAGGAAACATTAATATAAAACACCCAGGAACTTTCTAATTTGAACCTAACAAAGGGCAAGGATCTGTAGGCTAAGTTCCCTTTTTATAAAGTTTGAATTTGTCTCCACTTCACGCTGATGTCATGACGTCAGAGTGCATGCGCCTTTAAAACCAGGAAGTGCACGCACGGCGCGCCATAAGGAAGCCAGCAGCAGAAGGAAGAAGGATGCACGTGGTGAGCATCCCCGCCGGAGGCATGGTGGGTGCTCCCGTGTGCATGGGGGGTAAGCCACTAGACCACCAGGGAAACTGATTGTTACAGCATCTCTGCATCCACCTCGCCTCATGTACAAGTGCACCTATGCACATGCAGATGCCATTTTGACTAAAGGGCCAGAAAATATGCAATCCCTGCACATTTTCATTGCAATGATGTCCAATAAGTCAACCACCCACATCAGCCGCATGCTCCATTCAAGGGGCTATTAACAGTTAGCAAGCAAAGCCTCATTATACTTCTTTCCATTTCCTCTTGGAAGAGGAAGGAAGTGCACAAGAAAGGATCATTGATATAAAAGTGTAAAAAACTGAAAAACACAAACAAAGAGGAATGATACAGAAAGCAGCAGAAAATGAATTAGGAGAGAACAGGGAAATCTGGAGTGGCAATAACAGAATTGAGGCTGACTTCTGACTTAAGGCAACATTATTATTATTATCATATTCTGTTGTGTAAGCATGTTGTCAATTTTTGGCTAGTATATTTGCAAAATATTATTTTCTTATTCCATATGCTTCTGAACTTGGCTTGTAAACCTCCTTAGGCACCAAGCTGCATATTATCTTGCCTGACCCCCAGTTATTTGTGTCAAAACCATGTGAAAGAAGCTTATCGCTGCAAAACTTTTCCTTTTATATGGTCAGCTTGAAACTCCAATATCACATTATTTGCTACATGCATATGCATTGATGTTTGTCAATATATATATTCATTAAATATAACTTCAAACTCAGCCTTAACTTATCTTGTTTAAAATAACTCTCTTTAATATAATATTGACATATATATATATAAATCTTCGAAAAAAGGGTCCGCACTCTCAGGACTTAAAATGAACATATGATTTATTAATAACACGGACTAACGTTTCATATATATATATATATATATATATATTTCATATATATATATAAATATATATGGATTCACTTTTGTAGAAAAAGGGGAAAAGTCATGCAAAAGATCACAGGATACCAGAAATGCCAACATATACCTTATGATGCTAAGACATGTTGTATTCATTCAATAAAAAAATTTAATTGAGGTATAGAAAATCACATGACAAATGGGCACATATCAGAAAATATAACAGTAGAACATAGTTTTTAAGAATACTTATTTAGAGCGTATATATATAAAAATCCATGTGGAAACAAAATTGCTATAGTCATTATCAAACCTACCTACAGCGAATAGAAAATGGAAATAAGTAATAAGTTAAAATGTGGAAGATGGAAAATAAGCCACTAGTAGTGATGAGAGAATTTTGGCAAAAAATTGTGAAACTACGAAAAAATACCAATATGTCATTCAACTCCTAGACACAGGTGTTACTTGTGAGAGTTGCATGAATGGAAGTGTGAAGTGTTCTGAAACCTCTTGGGTACCGATGTGAGAACAGTGTTGTCTGTAGCAGACAGGTGGTGCTTCTTTCATGTCATGAATTGCTTCTTTCATGTCTCTTTCAAACCAGCGGTTTTCTTTATCCAAGATTTGGACCTTCCTATCTTCAAAGGAGTGTCCCTTGTCTTTAGGTGTAGAAATCATCAGAGTCTTGCCCTGTAGAGTTCGCCCTCCTATGATGAGCCATTCCCTTGTTGAGCAGTTGTTTTGTCTCCCCAATGTATAGATCTGTGCACTCCGAGGTTAACTGGACTCCGTATACCACATTGCTTTGTTTTTCTTTTGGTGTTGGATCATTTGGGTGTACCAGTTTTTGTCTCAGTGTGTTGCTAGGTCTGAAAAACACAGGGACATGGAGTTTGTTGAAAATCCTCCTAGAGGCGGGGGCCTTCAACACCACCTGTCTGGTACATACAATGCTGTTCTTGCATCTGTTCTCACATCTGCTCCCCAGCAGTTTTAGAACACTTCACACATCCATTCATGCAACTCTCAAAAGTTGCATGACACTTTGGTAATCCCATCACAGTAACTACACAGAATACGAAAAAATAGTTAGCACAAGTTTTTTCTTGTGACAACTTTTTTGTCTCTGCAACTTTTTTGTGCACATACTTTAAAGTCAATGGCCATTTTTTCTTATAGCAACATTTTTATACAAATGCATTAGTCAATGCCAATGTCTTATGGTGGCTTTTTTGTCTCGTGACTTTTTCATCTCAGTGACTTTTTCTGTCATAGCAAATTTTTCTGCAGCAAATATTTGCCTCAAAAAATTTGCTCATCACAAGCCACTAGCAAATATTGCTTGTACACATAACAGCAGGAAGTGAATACCCCAGGGGAGCATAGATCAGCTGGCAGCTTCACCTCAAGAAGTGTTGCCATTGGAAGTTCAGCAGTGCATTCAACCAACAGGTTTAATTGGAGCAGCAGTACTGTGGGCTCACCCTCTGCTCCTGTCAGAGAGCTGGATAGAAGGACATGTGGCACTTGGAAGAATACGAGCTGTGTCACAAGAATGTCGGCGGGATGCAGGCAGACTGCAGAAGGAGGAGGATCAGGTGGAGCTAAAGGTAGGATTTTAAGTGTCTAATAAAGGAAGAGGTAAGAAAAAAGTAGCTGTTGCTAGGCTTTCAATCAATGCAATTAAAGTGACAGCAACAGCAACAGTGAGAAAAAGAAGAGCAAGGTAGAATCTAAAAGTGGCACAAGAGTGGGGTTTATTTACTAGTGTCCTGCAATGTTGCCACCAGGCTCTGTGAATGCTACCAATACTTACTTATTCTGCAGAATTAGCAGGTCCTTTACATCAACAGCTAAGGAAGCAAAGCACATGAATGAGGGTAACAATTTATATATTACTTCTGTAACTGTTCAAAAAGTTTTAAATGAAAACACAACAGAAATTAAAATGGATTTAGGCAACTACATTCAAAATATGGTAGAAGCAATTTTAAGCATAGCACTTGACAAAGTGCATTCCCAAGCAGGTATAGATGCACCAGAATCATGCCACAGGTCTATTATCACTTAGTTAAAAATAAAAAAGATAGTAAAAACCTCCACACTCTCCAGCAGTATCTGTTCTATGTAATCCAAGATTCCCCAAATAGTATGTACCGATATTTATACTGTAAAATAAAGCACTAAATTAATTATTCATTTATTCCTGTATTTAAACAATTGTTTACTAAAATGTGCCATAAGGTACCATGAGGAGATCAATCAGTTAATTAGTTAAATGGCAAGTAGTGATGGGCGAATCTACCCAGTTTCGCTTCGCCGAAAAATTCGCGAATTTCCAGTGAAATTCGCAAAATGAGTCGTGGCACGTTTTTGACGCGAGTTGCGTCAACTTCGGCGCGTTACGTCATTTTTGACGCGTCGCGTCATTTTCAATACGTGTTGCGTCGTTTTCGTTGCGTTGTTATCAACGCGCGTCGCGTCGTTTTCGTCGCGTGACTCATTTTTTTAAGCGAATTTTCGCTGGCGTTTTGCGAATTTATTCGCCAGCGGCAAATAACGGGAATTCGCCCCTGGCGAATAAATTCACCCATCACTAATGGCAAGGTTTTATCTAACAAAAATGACGCTTGTAAAGGCTCACCAATAGGGCTGCACTTATCTATGTCTGTCAAGGAAAATGTGTATAGGGGTTAATATGTTGATATATTATCCCTGTTACCTGCAACTAAAGAGTTTTAAAAAGCAAAGATGACCATGAGAAAGAAAGAAAAACAGTAGCCAGTAAGTCTTCAAACTGGCTACAAGCCTTCTGCATCTTTGGCAATGTATTTTCATTCAAAAAGCCTCAATTAGCTCCACATTTATCAAGCATATTTACAGTGCTTGAGGCTTACAAGAGTTGTGGTGGCACTGTATGGTAATTCCGACATTGGAAAAATTCAGACAAAAATTAGCAGTATACATGGAGTTGTATCGGGGAAGTAAAGACATTAATCCGTGGCTAGGTTTAATTTCTTATAGAATGGTGAAACCCACTCTCAGCAACACCCAGAAACAGACAATGACAACAACTAATAAATGCTGGATATTTAACAATTTAGTCTGCAAGTGACAGGGCAATTGTAGTTATAAGCATGAGTGTTTGGGCTGTGGTGGTAATCACCTTGCTTTTCATTGTCTCAAGAAAGTCAATTTCAATCTTTACCAATTGAGGTTTTAGAGTATTGCCATTAGCCTTAGTCCCTAAAAAGGAAAAATATCAATGTAAACTCATCTACTGCCTTTCCTACGCAAAGGATCCATAAATGTCAGTGACCCAGAGTTATGTTTGGGTAAATCTGCTTCATTTGACTAAGCATTACCACTGCTAAATCAATTTGGAAAAAGGGCTATGTCAGCAAAAACCAACATACATTCAGCTTTCACGTCATTGATCATTCATCCAAACTGCTTCAAATTATTGGGGTTTAATTTTGATGGCCAGTATTATTTTGAAAAATGTCTGCCCATGGGCTACTCCCTTTCTTGTTTTTATTTTGAGCTTTTTTCAACATTCTTGGAATGGTTGGTCATACAGAAGCAGCTAGCCAGTGTGGAAATTGCTAAAATAGTTTATGTTAAAGACCCTTAAACTAAATATTTTGTTTAGGGCAAAACATTTACCTGATTGTGATAACAGAACTGTGGATGCTCTCTCCCAATTACAGATAGAAGTATCCCAGGAACTACAGAAACAAGCAGACTCTATGAAAAGTGATGGGCGAATTTGCGGCAAATTCCCATGATTTGCCGCCAGCGAATAAATTCACGAAACGCCAGCAAAAATTTTCCTGCCGAAAAATTCACTTGCCTCAAAAAAAAAAAAAAAGTATTTTTTACGGATTTCTTGTCAATTCGCAAATTTTTCGGCGAAGCGAAACGGGATAGATTTGCCCATCACTATCTATGAATATACCCTGCCCTCAACAAATCAGGGAAATCATTTGAACCATGTAATGAAGCTGGTTTGTGGACTTGGCATTGCCAAAAACACGTACAGGAATGGCAGCAATTTCAGACTAAGCACCTCTCGGGTAAGGGGCCGGTGGAACTATTAGCACAATTTGATTTAGAATCATTCACAGCAGATCTAACTGTGCCCAATATTAAGAAAAAGCTTGTGGGCATTGCTTTCCTTTTGAGATTAAATAGCCAGGATGATATTACTAAGGCTCACCAAATTACTAATTACAAAATACTAAAAGGTATGGAAAATAAGAAACTAAATGCTAATGGTGGACCAAAGAACGTCCATAACACTAGATATCTTGAAGAAGTTAATAAACTGCTTGCAATTGATCTTTTTTGATGATTTTTAAGTCAATTTGTTTCAATGTCTATTCTCGATAACATATTTTGGGGCTTTTAGGATTAGTGAGGTTAAACCCGCCAACAAGACAACTGTTACCGATCTTCTCGTGAGGATCTCTCACTTTACAAACAGAGACGAAAGACTATCCTGAGGAAATCAAAAACTGATCAATTAGGGAGGGGAAAAATGATTTGGCTGGGTCCCATCTGGGACATGTTTCTGTGTCCAATCAACAATTACCATAATCTTTTGCAGAATAGGCCCAAAGTTGGTTCACAGTTTATAAGAATGGTATAGGAGCAGTGACCCAAACTTCCTTACTGACTGAGTTTTAGTGAAGACCAGATAAAGAAACTTGGTCACTGGCAATCACAGCAGTTTCACTCATACCTGCCTTCATACATTCATAGCCTAATTAATATCTTTTTACACAGATCCTGAGTTGAGGACCATTTGGATTATAGGTGACTCTTATATCTCATGGTTTAGGAAGAGAGCCGGTGACCGGCCATATCGACTGAACTTCGATTTCGATAAAGACACAGTCAAAATCATTTATAAGGGAGTCCCTGGTATGGTTTGGGTTAAGGTGATGGAAGTTATAGTTCAAATGCATTCGTTATGCTGGTTGCCAAATTTTGTGTTGCTTCTAGTGATGGGCGAATGTATCCCATTTCGCTGAAAAAGTTGCGGCACGCGGCATGGCGTTTTTGACGCGTTGCGTCATTTTTGGCGAGCAACTCGTTTTCGGCAGGCGAATTTTCACTGACGTTTCGTCGAATTTTATATAAATCACTAGTTGCTTCATGTTGGGGGAAACAAAATTGGAAAAAGCACTTTGATAAATTTGAGGTTTAGTACATAACTCACTTTGTTTCTAAGTTTCATTTTTTACTTACCTGGTTAGCATGACTATTGCAAACTACCAACCCAATGTGTTCCCTTTGTTTATGAAATGGATGTGACTTTAAGAAAACAAGTATAAACATAAGATGGTGATATGTTTTTTTTTAAGACAAGATTATACTCGGGGCTCATACCTGTCAGTGCTTAGCTCACTCTGCATCCCTTATCACTTATAGTGGGGAGACTAAAGGGGGCCATATGATAAATACCAGCAGGACCGTGTGTCCTGGCAAATGCCAGAGGGGCTGCTGTAAGGTCCAATAGAAAGTAACAATTTAGTGGACTGGTAGGGACCATTTTGGCCTCTGTGTGGGCTCATTTGGGTCTCTGTGTACCTGAAATGCCAGGGCCTATTTTGATTCTCAGTCCAGACCTGAATAACAGAGTATCCATTAGGAGACAAAATATTAATTCACATGTATACTGTGTAAAACTGCTAACAGCAGGGTCAGAACCAGGGTTAGGCACAATAGTCACATGTGTGGTGGGCACAAGGCATGTACCTCTTCTGTCCCCTATCCCTAGCAGGGCCCTTGTTCCCCCTCCCACCTCCATGATGTCCACCATGCCCATCATAGATGAATGTACACAGGGCTGGATAGGGAGGAAAAAGCAAGATTATACACCCTATGTGCTGGAACTGGTCCTTGCAACAAATATCTCACCCTAGTGTCTATCACAACTATTCTGTCAGATGGATTAGTGACCCTATACTTACAGTATATTCAAAATTTTCCTTTGTGTGCCCCCAGCTAGACCATGCACCCTGGCAGATAAGAGGACTTTAATTACAATGTGTGTCACAGGGCCAAAGTGTGGCATACTTGAAGAGACTAGGCTGTCTCATGCAATTAATGCTACATTTCACAGTGTTCCATATACAGGCTGAAGTGACTGTTCTGAGCATGGATCCTCCGGTTGCCAACATACCTATCATAAGCATAAGGGATTGGGTAGATAGCAAGCAACTCTAATATTACTAACTGAAGTTGGTCAGAATTCCTGGTTCCACCCATATGCCAGTACAGGCATGAGTACTAACAAATGCAGGCATCGGCTTAGCTGTAGCTGGCTATTATGGACAGCTCATTTACATTTCTAAATCAATTATCTCATTTACATATTAAAGACAAAGCTAATTTGCATTCTTTAGGAGAGCAGTCCATTTACATTTTAAGGTAAGCGGCCCATCAGGCATTTGCCTGAACCCACAGATTGCCAGTCCAGGACTGAATGTACATGAGTTTGTTCACACATGGGGGCTAACTGGGTTGCCTAGAGTTCTTGGCTAGGGAGTGGCACTGTAACAGTTGAGCAAACCTATAATGGTGGAAGATGATACCAACTTATCTCCTGGGGCAGTGCAAGCAGACTGGCTAACAGAAATACCAGTCTGCCTGTTTTTACAATAACTTTTGAGTTAGTCTGTGTTACTTTAATTGCTTTTTACACCCTGTTTAAAAAACACAATTTGTATTCCTTTCACAATTCCATTTGTCCTCTAGCTCATCTCATCTGTTTCCATGTATCACATCTATCATTCTGCTTATTTTTTTATTTTTCTATGGCCCATTATTAATTTTTCTCTTGCATGCTGGTATTGTAATGCATCTATTTTCCAAAGACCAAACAAATGATATCACTATCCAGTTGAAACAATGCTATTATTTGTAAAGATGATCACTTTTATTCTGATGAAACGGAAGTTCAGATCTTCACATCTTCAGAATTACATTTTTATAAAAAGTCTTACTGGAAATAGAAACTCTGCAAATTCTGCAAATTAATTAAAGAAGCGCAAAAGGATTTTTTTTTATCTTATTCAAATTTTAGACGGCACAAAATCTTTCTAATGCATTATGTTTTTTGTGCTCTACAATAATTGTCTTATACATATGCCTTCTAACTCTTTTTACTGCCTATAAACTAATAAGCATGCATACAATCTCAGTTGTAATTCTTTTTATGGGGCCACAATAATATAATCGCACATATATTGCAGAATACACAAATCCAGGCAGACAAATGTAATTATATTTGGAACTTGTTTATGTAACACTGAGTCACTGGGTAGGATTGCATCATCCTATGAAACAATTCTTTATATCAATATGCCCTGTTTTGCAACTTCCAGTCATTCCCAAAAAATCATAATGACTATACAATATTTTGGTGCAACTAGGACATATGCTTAAAGGGGACCTGTCATCCAGACCCAAAAAGCTGTAAAAGAAGTCCTTTTCATATTAAACCTAAAACCCTAATTCTTTTTCTTTATTAATACATCAATAGCTGTTATAAATGTATTTAAAAATTTCAGCTGTTCATATAGATCATATATTGCCTGCCATTCCTTTATGCCTTAGGCATAGTAGCAGGTTCAGGCAATTTAAAGTGTAGCCCATGCATGAGCATGGCAACCAGGTTCCTCATTCTGACACATAGGGACAGATTTGCTAAATTCACATGAATTCACATGAATGATTCGAAATTCGATGAAATTTCGAAAAGATTTGCAAATATGCAAATTAGGTCACTTCGACCAGTGAATTTTTTAAATTCGATCGGCTATTCGACTATTGAATTACTTCCACTTTAAATTTTTATTTGCCCAATTCACCAGTTTCAACCAACCAAAGTGCCTTTGTTGAATTTTGATTGAATTATAAAAATTCAAAAGTTCAACCAATCGAATTGCGGTAAAATTCAAAGGATTTTAATTTCCTACCTATTCACATGGTTGAATTTAAAAAAAAAATTTCAATTTAAAATTCGACCAATAGTAAATCTGCCCCATAAACAACTTTTTGACATGATGAAAATCTTGTCTTCATAACAGTGAAGACAGGTGATTTTCAGCAACTTTGAAAATCGCGCCGCTGCGTGTGAATAAGTGCAGGCAACTTTACGTCTAGCGGGTGCGCAGCGCTAACAAGCTATTCGGGGAGATTAGTTGCCTCAAAGACGTGGCGTTTTGTCGCCAGGCGACTATTCTCCACGAATCTGCTCGTCTGGATGAGCCCTTATTGGTTCCTTGATATTAAATGTATCTTTCAGACCAAGATAAGACCTGTAAGTGAGGAAACATAGAACACATGGAAATTATATTAGACACATTATTTTGAAGTTGTAGTTTTTAAATAACTATTGCAAATAAAATATTTAGCTACACAATTTTATATTTGTTGAACTGATCACCTGATGGAACAGCAGGTAAATAAGCACCGGGTCAACCAATGACTTGGTGTTCAGTGAGTGTCAATTGTTTTTTAATGCATCTAAACTGTAAATTTAGCTTAGAGGCTATTACAGATTTATACTATGGCAAATAATAAAAAATGTATTTGAAAATGGCATCATTTCTGTTGAATTACTCTTAAATAGAATCATTTATTGAACAGTTTAAAGGGGAAATATACATGGCTTGAACCAAACATACTTTTTGCCATTTGTTTTAATCGTAAAAAATCTATAGGTTTTGTTTTTTTGCAAGCTAAACAGAACAGGGAAGCAACTGATGCTACTCCATGCTTGGTCTTTACAAGGTAGATAGTTAATTTACAAGCTAACAATAACTCCCCTGTATAATAAACTCCTGCTAACAAAACAGTCACAAAAAATGGTTTAGGAAGGGGGTGTGTATTTTTAATCTTATCAACCTTGTATGGACCAAAACCATAACAAAAACCATAGGCAAATATTATTTTACATAAACCCTGTTTATTGAGCTCATGTTTAACAAATAGCTATACTGCTCCTTTTAGTGACATGTATACATGTAAATATGTTTATATAGAGGAACAGTACACTGATCTTGTTTGAAGACATGAAAAGGGAACATGGCCCTGAAGTCTATTAAGCATGGCACAGCATCATGGAACAGAAATTCAATTTTCCATAGTAGAAAATAACTCTATTTTTCTTCTATCTTGTAATGAAAAAATATACTGCAAGGAGGGCAGTGGCCTATTAATATACGTAAGTAGAAGAGCAGTTTCCTTACAGAATATGCATAGAGTTTACAAACATTGATTTATGAGCACAGAGTTACCTGAGGCACATGAGTAACCTGCCAGTTTCCTACTCTTTTGGGGAATTGTGTACCTGTTAATCCATATGAGTTAAGCCTGCTGTTGCTGAACTATAAACTTTGCTAAGATGTAGTGTTTGCCCTAAATGGATACATTATACTTAGCCAACATCATTATACTGCTAACTGGCTGGGACAGTACCAATAGCCATTCACAAATCATTCAGTTGTAACTGTTGATAGGATAACTAAGTTTAAGAACTATAACATTGCAGTGTTCATATTCATTATTATGTAATTTATAATTGTAATTCCATTTGTGTTTCTGCTTTAAAATAGGTTATTTGATTACTACTGTTGGTTCTATTGAGATCCCAACCATTTTCACTTGATTAAAAAAAAAAGATCTACCGTTAGGCAACTATAACCTTGTGGGCTCACCAAGGATGAAGTACACAAATATGTACATGTTAAAGAGAGGATACACATTATAATATATTTGACTTTACCTCTGTCAGGGTTAAAAGACAACTACACATGGGTATAAGAATTTTGTGTTTTATGTATGTAAAACTATCTATTTAAACTAGAAAGACATATGGCAGGTTACTAAACCAGCACTAATGACTAATTTCCCCCTGTAAAAATAGAAGCCCTGTTTGTTGCAATAAAAACTATGATAAATTATGTTAATTTAAATTACCTAGAATAAAACTCATTTAAAACATCTGGACAAATCAGTCTACAATGAATTATAGAAGTTTACATTTGCAAGATATAATAAGCATGAATGAACATCACTTTATTAAGACACAATTAATACAATTGAACTTATTTACCCTTTAACAAAATTTTAACTAAAAGTTAAAGAAAAGTCTCTAAACAAAAAAGTTTTTTTTTTTTTTTTATAAAAAAAGAGGTTCTCATAAACCACAATCCAAAGATTCATAGAGACATAATTTATACTTGTATTTGAACTGAAGTTTCAAGTGTATGTGAGCAGGGGCAACCACATAGCAGCTTATTAGGTTTGAAACAGGTTGTCAATGGGGATATACTGTTGGCTAACTTGGGAGGATATCCTCTTACTTCTGCTAAACATGTCTTAGCTTGCATTAGTTGACCCGTATCTGAAGCGAACCTCCCCTCTATTTATAGCCCCCTGCTGACCTGTCCCACAGATGATGATAAAAAAGTGGTGGGGTGAGTGTGTGCCTGTAAAAACAGAAGCCGGAAGCAGGAAGAAAAGCTCAACCCAAAACAGCCTGTGACCTGGAAATAGAGTGCTGAAGTCAGCTGAACCAACCTGACTCATGAGAAAACCCACCTGTCCTGCAGATATCAAGCCAGCCCACACTTCAATAGCTTGCAACTAAGGAGAAAAGCTTAAAACAAAGAGATTTAATAATATCAAACACAGATACAGTGGATGCGACTTATGAGATGATCTGCATGCCAAGCCCAGTTATGGAATAGGTGAGACTGAGTTTTACCAAGGATAGTTTGTGCTGGTGATCTCGGCCAAGAGACAAGTTAGTTGCTGATCCTCCACCTGCTGGTCTTTGCATTCAAACTCTGGATAAGTGAAAGGAGTTATTGCATGGGGTTATTGGCACAAAACATAATGAGCAATGGTAGTTCTATTAAACTATTCAAGTTGGTGTTAGCTGAAACTGTGAATATGCAGTTGTTATCGTGGCCTGATGACACTTTTGTGAGTTTCAGCTAAAACTTACCCAAATGCAATGGAAGCATTGTCAGTGGATATTGGTAACAGTTCCCTTAAGGGGTTAAAGGCCTTGTGTCACGGGTTAAACTACAGCATATATGCCTTTAATGTGTTCCCCCTTTCACTGGGTGAGCAAACAGATCAGTTAGTTTTTTTTCTATCTCATCTACTATTATATTGTATTACTTTGAAACTGCAGTAAAAGCTGCTACAGTTTTTTACAAGGGGACCAACATATATCTGCATTTTACTTTATGTTTTTAAGATGCCTCATAAATGATACAGTTAGCATATTCATTGTGTTTAATGTGAATGTATACCAATAAACATAGTTTAATGTTAAACAACCCGATCATTAGCCCTGCTTTCCAGTAATGTGATTGAGCTGAACTTTTTTTATAATTTTGATGAGAGTGCTATGAATATAGATGGTAGCTGGTGGCGAAACATGGAAATTCACCACAAATTCGCTCCTGGCGAATTTCTTTGCCCATCACTAGTGATGAGCGAATCGTTCATGTTCCGCTTTGCCGGAAAATTAGCAAAACTGCAAAAGGATTTGCGCAACGGCAAAAATTTTACGAAATGCATTGAAGTAAATACTGTAAGTGTCAAAAATTTGTTTTTTTTTTTACAAACAAATTTTTTCTTGTCAGCTTTTTTGTCTCTGCAACTTTTTTTCCCAAATTAATTAAAGTGAATGGGGTTTTTTCTTATGGCAAGTTTTTTGTCCAAATGCATTAAAATCAGTAGGCATATTTTCTTATGGCGACTTTTAGGTCTCAGCGACAATTTTGTCTCAGTGACTTTTTTGTTGCGGAAAATTTTTCTGTGGCAAATTTCTGCCACAGTTCCGGGAAGCATGTTGTTGATTCTGAAATGCTGAATTTTGGCGTGACTTCATGACTGGCAAAAAAAATTAGCTCTAATGATAAGCACTAAAGATATTTTATTGTTCTGCAGGGAGTCAAGTAAAGAGGCAGTGGAGATAACAAACTCTCTTTAATCTCTTCACCATCTTATGACTGATTCGACTTACTGATAAACAGAAGTCCATTCTTCAGGGGAATTCTCTATGAACTGGTAATCTAATTATCAACCTCACAGGGAATCATTTATAATTAAAACAATATAAAATAAGATTTTTTTAGCACAAATACTATTCATTGAATGGAATTTGAACCAGTGGTATTCTGCCCATATAAGGATAGATATTATCTCTGGTGTCCAGGCCCTGGACATACAAGGGATTATTTATTAAACATTGAGTTGTATTTTATCCAAAAATGTAGAGTTTTTGAAGATATTTTCAGTCAAATTCAAATAAAAAAACCCTCAAATGTTTTGAGTTTTACTATACCCGAATCCGGAAATAGCTTGAATCTGAAAATACTCCAGCTAAAATGTGTGAGAGTCATGTGGAAGTAAAGGGCAAAGGTCCCATGAACCATTTGAAGATGTTTGTAGCCTTCATAATTTTAGCTCTGATCCAAAAGGCTGACCTAATGCAAGAAATGTGCTTGTATAACATGATTGGCACAAATTATGGAATCTCTACCCCCCACACCCACTATCAAAGAGGAAAAGAGGAAGTGTGCACACGTTATGGGTCAAGAGCATGGGCTTGGGTGCAACCAGAAATGCACTGTGTGTACCACAAAAATATTTAAAGCCTCACTGGCATCAATGCTAGTTTGTTCTACAGGTATGGGATCTGTTATCTGGAAACCCATTATCCAGAAAGTACTGAATTACAAGACGGTTATCTCCCATAGACTACATTTTAATCAAATGGAGTCTATGGAAGAGGAAAACCCCACATCCCAAGCATTTTGCATAACAGATCTCACACCCGTACTACTGTGTGTAGACTCATTTTCCTGTACTCCTAGTATTTCAATACATTCCTGAAATCTGCCAGCCCTGGGCTAACAGTACACCAGGGCAGACGTGTCCTTTAGATACTGCCGGCCACACTCGTGATCCCGAGATTTTCTCCCATTAGCTAACCTCAGTGACCTGACATCTACCTCTGAGAAAAGAGGAAGCCCCACTGCAGTTTCTAAAAGAAATGGTGTCTCCAAAAGCAACCAGAACGGAAAAATCACCACAGCCTAGCAAAACCAGCAAATCCGGGGACTCGCGCTGAGCAGGTACCCTAGCCGTGGCCAACCAGAAGCGGGATCTTCCCTCAGTGTAGACCTGAATTACCAATTAAGGAGCAGGGGAGGCCCAAAGAGACAGATAGTAAGGGTTAGATACCTGGAACACCTGAGGCACCCACTTAGGCAACCTGACTCCCATCTCAAAGCACCTCTGCAAATATAAAGAGCCACACACCACTAAGCTTCAGCCTACTAAGCAGAGTGCCAAAATGCACACCCAGGTACCCATCCCAAGCCCTTCCATTAAGCAGCACAAATGGCCAAGTGGAAACAGGGAAGACCCCAGGGAAAAGTATTTAGAGGCCAATGGTACTAAACTTGAGGATACAAATAAGTACCTGCATTACTGCTCTATTAGGCCCTAGGGCAGACCCAACAAAAGCCAGATTGGAATAATACCCCTGCCTACATCTACTGGGCCCCCTTGGACACTCTACATACCCCACTCCAGCCAAAGTCACTGTCAGTCTCCCTATGACCAACCTAGGAACCTGTCCCAAGATCAGAGGTACCCTGGAGGACCTAACTAAAGACAGATGGTCATATATAAATACAGGGATTCATTCAACAGCATCAATCTGGCAATAACCCCCAAGACTAGCACTATAAAACATCAGTGAGCATGAGGAATAAAGCTAACTACTGATGCACTCTAAAGAAGCTACGGGAAGCTTTACAAATTGTGCTGGAACAGCAAAATTTAAGGAGGCCCGCTAGCAACACCGCTATCCATAACCAAACAGCATATGCCAATTACCGTACATTCAGGGTCCAGAGGAATGTGATATGTTTTATTCTCGGTGCGAAAGAGACAAGCAAATACAGAAGCAAGCTGCAGGTTGTCTGACTTATACAGGAAAAATCTGACTTTTTATAGATGCTGTAAAGATGCTATAAGCTTATCTGCAGCTGGTCTGGTCCCGCTTACACTTCCTTTATTTCATGGTCAACTAGCTATCTGGTGCCGTTTTTCCCAAATACATTCTGTATACAAAACTATCCCTAATGCACAGACTAAATGTCTCTCATGGTATATAACTATTTGTGACCATATACACATAAAAAATACAAAATATTATTAGTGCACAAAAGGATATTATTATATTACAAATTCCATTCTGTACATTTTAACAGTCAATTGGTCTTACAAATATAAAACCTCCATGTAATGGACACACTTTACAAAGTTACTTACAGAATGAATTATGTAAAAAACTTGGACTTAATATATAATAGTGTAACTAAGTAGTGCATGACAAGCTAGATGTGAATGACAAAATAGATATTTAAGAACAGAAAGCAAGATTTTATAGTACAGAATTCATTCTTTCAATAGAATGAAAGTTTTGTTTCACAAAAAAAAAAAAACTATTCTGTGAAGCAATACTGCCAGTCACATTACTGAACCAATAAGAACAAAGTTTATTGCCATATAACAAACAAGATGAAAAGTTTCCAGTTCTGCTCCACATGGCATCAACATCCCAAGGGCATAGGATACTGTCTGGCTTGCTATAGAGGGCACCCTCTAATGTCCCACTACCATCCAGTTTGGGGCATGTTTACTAAAACTGGAGACACATATCTGGAGAGATTTCTGGAGATTTTGGCCAATGGCAACCAATCAGCAATTAGATTTAAACAGCTACTTATAAGTTAGAAAACATATTGTATATGATTGTAATACTCCAATGTCTCCTCCTTCTAGCTGTACTATTGCACCAGTTAGCTTATATCAGTCTCTTAATAATGTGCTCAGCTATAGTTCAACTACAACATAAAAGGTTTAGCCAGAGATGTGGGACTGATCATGTGCACTCACATTCTGTATAGTATGATGATTCTGAGGAAGTGGCGAGATGCCATGAAACGAGTCAAGTGTGGAGTTAATGTCACACTCATGATTTGTGATTTTAATGCTATTTAATAAAAGAAGATTTTAATTCAAAAACCTACTGAGTGCTCCGTAAATATCAACTTTAAAAATTAGTATGATGAGTGGGGCTTATTCTCATTGTTAGCTGTAGTTCAACTACTACATAATAGGTTTAGCCACTAGGGATGGGTGAATTTTTTCACCCTGTTTTGTCGCGGAAATGACGCCCATAGAGTTGAAGGTGTTGCCTGTCAAAAAATAAAAAATTTCCACACAGCAAAAACATTTGGACGCCCAGGTGGAAAATTTTTGGCGAAACAGGTAAAATTTGTCCATCTCTATTAACCACAGATGTGGGAGTGATTATGTGCGCACATATTATGTATAGTATGATTTGTAGGACATAGGAGCAGCCAGTCCTTAGTACTGTGTGCAAACAAAAGGGCTCATTTATACAGGGGCAATATTAGGGGATAATCATTTATTTATATAGAAGCAGCAAGCTGCACAGTGCTTTATATTCATTTATAGCAAAAGGGTTCTAATGAGGGTGTCCCCCTTACCTGCACAGCGATTACCCCTTTCACATCAGAGTGGGTTAAGGGGGACACAACACTAGTGCAGAGAGCACAACTGTGTACATGTCACACACATGTCACACGCATGTCACATCAGAAATGACAACACCCAGAATTAGAGAAGAACAACTGGATCTGATCTGTGTCAAAGCACAAATTTAATTGTGCATTGGTGCAATGCAATTGTGACAGGGTTGCCACCTTTTGACTTGTCTTACTCCAGGCCGGGGGAAGGCTGTGATGCAATGGAGGCAGGTCTTGCTGCAATGGGATTGAAGCCATGATGGCAGGGGCAATGCCTTGGCAATTGCCTAATCATCACATCAGTCATAGGGAACACTGCCCAACTTTTTTTTTTCTGGTTGGAAAACTGGGCAGGCGGTTTTGACTCAGACAGACCTTCAAAAATCTGGGCTGTCCAGGTGAAAACGGGACAGGTGGCAACCCTAGGCACATCTCACCCTGGCAACTGCAATTGCACCTGCATTATGGGGAATGTGATGAATTGTGGTAAACAAAAACATGGCTATAGCAGTTGTAAATGACCCCTAAAGTCTGTGTAGTACAATTGGTGATTAGGGACATTGTATAATTGATACTGGCAAATCTGAATCATGCAGCAACCCAGTGACAATCCAGGTGCATATCATACAATAATATAATTAGAATAAAGTATTTTCCATAGAGTGAATAAATTATGATCCCCCTAAAATTGCCACTGCCTAAATGACCCATTTGAATTTTTTTTAACCATATTTTACCGCATTTGCATCTCTTCAACGTCTTTTACTCATAGGCTCTGGTGGATTTGTGGTTTTTTAGGGAAGTCAGCTCTTTATCCTAGATAGCAAGGTAGACCTGAGGCCACAGTCCCCAGTGTCCTATTTTCTCCCCGTGTGGGGTCCCAGGGCCCGAAAACAAACAGGCTTTAGTTTCTTGGGACTTCTCCACCTCTCTACTATTTTCAGTTTTCCTACTTTTATTTCTCAAATGCTGGTTTTGGTTTATTAATTCACTTTCTATAATCAAATTTAGCACTAGCGCTTTAAGAGCCTTTTCTTAAAGGTGGTCAATTGGTGATTTAGTTATTTGTTTCAACTGGTTTAATTAGATTTTGCACTAGCACTTTATAAGTATTTATTGAAAGGTGGTCAATTGGTGTTATATTTAATATATTTGTTTAAACTTATGTGAAGGTTAAGCCTTATTGAGTGGAATAATTGATACACCTCCTATGACTCACTAGTTTACATTTAACCTTATTAATAATAAGACATAACAGAGGCGCCAAAAGGATAAAATTAGCAAAAAACACTTAAAAACCCAATGGGTAATTCAGAGGAGGTAGTAGTGGACTTACCTCCTCCCAGCAGACACCAACAAAAGTGGTAATTTTCAGTAATAGTTTATTCAAAAAACAGTATTGCAACGCATTTCGCAGGCATTTCCTGCTTCATCAGGCAATGTGGAACGGGAGCAAAAACAACAGTGTCTTTGTATAAACACACCAGGCGCGAGCTTAGTCCACTACTACCACATCTGAATTACCCATTGGGTTTTTAAGTGTTTTTTAGCTAATTTTATCCTTTTGGCGCCTCTGTTTTGTCTTATTACTATATCGAGTCCACCCAAGTGGAGGGGTGTCACCCCCTTTTTCTTCCTTCTACAGAGAGCGACTTCTTATTCCTGAGTGGGGTCAGGATAATCTTCCCACTTGCCTATACAGTGGCTGCCTATTGGTAACCCTGGTTTGTGAGTATTAATTTGTTTACTCTACCATTACTCCTTGTAAAAACATATTACACTATTGGGGCTCTTGGTGTTCCTTTTTGTCTTAACCTAATTAATGGTGCTCTTTACCTTGGTTTTATCTTAGCCTTTGTCAGACTTCAAACTATTAACTAATTTAATCAAGTATTTATTGCACCAAGCACTTTTAACCAAATTCCGATTGGTTGGGGTATGGAGGGCAAGGGGGTTTTTACTTCTTTTTCTTTCTGCTGTAATCACAATTGCCTAAGTATTACACACCTTGGAAGTTATTTTTTTAACCAATAGTAAGGTTCCCACAAAACAAATACCTTTTTAATTATTACAGTTTTGGTAACAAAGGTGAATTGCCCTTTAAGCTGTAAGTCTAACTTTTGCTTATCTCAAAATTTCAAAGTATCTTAGTTGCACCTGGTGGCTGTTCTGGGCTCTCTGCCAAAATCCAGTTAAGTTAGAAACTTTTTCTTTTTCTGGCTGTTCAATGCAGAGAAAGTCGGGATTATCCAGTAAAAATGCAGGACTGGGGGTTGAGCTGTCAAAAGCTGGACTGTCCCACTGAAAACAGGACAGTTGGGACTGATCACATACCTATGTGATCAGTCCCACTGTCACGGTCGGCACCCAAATACCAGAACAAGTACCAAGCACCCTGGTCTCGGCTCGTGCTTCACCAGTAGTGTGGCCGCCTTTGGCTTCGGGAGGAGCCCTCAGCTACTCAGATGCCACCTGGACTTAAACGAGAGGTGCAGGGCAGGAGTTCTGGCCAGCAATGGGGCACAACAGTATTAGAGTCTTTAAGGCCAAAGGTCACGGTACAACAGGATGAGGCAGGTTCGTAGTAAAACACAGGCAGGGTCAAGGCAGGCTGATAGCAAGGAATCGTCAGGCAGGCAAAGGGTCAAACCGGGTGATCAATCAGGTAGGATTAGGCAGAATCGGTAGTCAGAACAGGCACAGGTCAGGAATACAGAAAACAGGATAATCAATAGCCAGGCAGGGTCAAACACAGGAATCAGAACAAGGCAGAAGCTTCAATAGCACAGAAAAGGCACCAGGAGAGAATCCTATCACGGGCAATGAGTTTAACAAAATAGCCCCTTTAAATATTTTAAACTTCGCGCCATTGCGCGCTGACGTCACAACGTCAGCGCGCATGCGCCTATAAATAGAGGAAGTGCGCGCCGCGCGCACACTAAGAAGAGGATGCCGGCAAGGATTGGTGCGGCGGGCGTCCCCGCCGATGGCGCGGCGGGCGTCCCCGCCGTGCCCCCACTAGACCACCAGGGTGAGTCCTCACACCCACATTTTGGCTTAACCTATTATGTAGTAGTTTAACTATAGCTAAGCACATTATTAAGAGCGTGCTAAAAGCTAAAAAATGTCGCTCTTTCCAGACTATAACCCTACAAACGGTAAAACACGCCAGCATTTTTTGGGACCTTAGAAAAAATTTCCATTTTTTTTTTCCAACTCCTATCTATTCTATTGAACTTCGCCAGGTCTGACCTGGTGAAATAACGTCTAGCATAAGTGGTACACAACTTCGCCTGGCATTAGGGTGCCAAGACTTAAACCATTCATCATTAGTTGTGACACTTTGACATATGTCTGGCTAGCTTTAGACTCTAGCTAAGAGATCCCTGTTACTAATTCCTGAATTTATGTGTACTGTTACCAGCATGTTAACCTTTGCATAACTGAGCTATGTCAATTAACTCTTACATAACCTAAATCATAGCAGTGATAATGTATGAAAGGGGTAAAGATTACAATCAGCAAGTTACAACATTCACTAAAACACCCCAACAATCCTGTAAAGGAGTAGGTAATCACTGTAGGTAATCATTAGTGATGGGCGAATCTCCCCAATTTCACTTCGCCGAAAAATTCCCAAATTTCCAGAGAAATTAGCGAAAAATTTGTGAAACGAGTCGCGACACGCTTTTGACGCGCGTCGCGTCTTCTTAAACAACTATTGGCACCAAGCTGTTTATTATCATATAACAGCAAACTGTCAGCATTACCCACTTTTTTAAATAAACCAAATGGATTTCATATATGCAAGAACTGCAAAGGATGTAAAACAAGTAAATTAAAAGAAACAAAAGTAACAAAATTTGTATCAAATATAACCAATGAGGAATTCGACATCAAATCCTTCATCACCTGTAACAGCAAAAATTTTATTTATTTGCTACAGTGTCCTTGCAAATTACAATATATAGGTAGGACTAGCAGAACCCTGAAGACCAGAATAAGGGAACACATGAATAACATCAAAAAAGGACTAATGACACATAGTGTATCGGCACATTTTAAAACATATCATAATGCAGACCCTTCCCTTCTGAAATTTATGGGTATAGTCCAAAAGAAAATACATTGGAGAGGTAGTGACATTATACAAGAGATATCACGTTAAGAAACCTTTTGGATCTACAGATTAAAAACAATGACCCCAAATGGTCTTAACATAGATAATGATTTGAAATGCTTTTTAACTTAATTAATTTATTAAATGAATTGGATGCTAAAATGTATTCTAACGAAATTAACTGTTTTTAATATTGTACTTATTTATTATGCTAATTAATTATGTTAATCATATACCAGAGGTGGCTATTTAAATGATGACATGACCTCACACGTGTGATGCCCCTGAGGAAGTATTGCTAATACGAAACGTGTTGGGCTTTTAAACAATGATAAAATACTGATTCCAAATATAAACTCAGTCCCCAATCAGTTTATTTAGAAGTTTTCCGCCTAAGAAGTTAACAGACCGAAGCGCAGAACTGCCAAGTATAATAAAATATTGCAACCAGCACAGGCCGAGAGGATCACAAGGTGGAGAGAACCGGGCGCCGCTTCTATTAGCCACTGCCGTTTGTGTATAGCGGTAGGCTCAACCACTGCACCCCGATAAATAAGAAGCGCTTCTCATACCGACACATCACCCATTGACAGCGCAGAAGTTGCGGAATCCTACCGATCCTGCTAAACACCGCTCACATCGGGGACACTAGAATCGTGTGTCTGCCATTAACACGTGGAACGCTGAGTCTTTTCGGGACATAATACTAAATAGAGCGGTTCCAATCCTACAGCGTTCGCTTTGACACATCGCACAGAAAGTTATTTATATGCTCTCCATCAAGATGACTAGATGTGAGTAGAAATAACACCGTTATATGTTATATTATATGTTATATTACACTATAGAGCTTCTCTTTCTAGGCATTTGGAAACCGCTGATTAAACATAAGCTAGTGCACTACCCCTGGTGAATTCTTCAAAGCGTGTCGCTTTCGTCGCGTCGCGTCAAAAACGCGCGACTGTTTTTTTTTTTGGCGAATTTTCGCCGGGCAAAATTTCTCTGGTGTTTCGCAAATTTATTCGTCAGCGGGAATTCGCCGCGAAATCGCCCCTGGCGAATAAATTCGCCCATCGCTAGTAATCACTTTCAGTTAAAAACTGTGTTTATTCCTCCCTGACAGCCATATGTTTACAATATAAATGCAAGGCAGCAATGCGCATCAGTTTTTGTCTATACTGAAAATACAGGCCTAGAAAATAAATGCATAGCATTTATTATCTCTGTGAGGTTATTCACATTGGTCCTCTCAGGAGGAAACATGGTGGTCAAAATATTTTTTCCACCTACTGCTGTTTTACTTGAATGAATTGAGAGCACTAAACCTGTGACTGTGTATGGTGCTGTCATGCAGAGATTGCTTGAAAACCTTCACTTAACAATCCTTTTCCAGCTGTGTTCTATAGGCAGTGATGTCCATCAGTGCCAACATCTAAATCAAGAATAGAAACAAAGATGTATTTATTTTGATCTATTACTCATTTACAATCTGTTGCTTTTAAGAGAATGTCCACGGGATCTGTCCTTATTTGTACCACTTATGTAAAGGAAATTGTCCAACTGCATGACATGCTAGCATGTTTATTTCTTTCTGTTGCAGTATCTAATAACAATAATTTAAATGTCCCCCATGGTTTACAATTGAAACTATATTTTTTATATCTTCATGAAAATGATTTTACCCATTATGTGATACAATTCTTTAATACAATTCGTTTCAAGCCTATGTCTAGTACGATGCTACGATACGAAAAAAGGTATACACTTTTCAACAGTCCTTTTATAAGTAGACGGGAGGCCAGTTCATCAAAACTCTCATTCTTCAATTTAAAGTTTTTTTTAATTAAAACCTAAAATGTTACCAAACTGAATTGTTTTCTTTTATTTATTAATTACATTTTTTTATTAATAAAATGTAATAAAAAAAAAACTGTCAAATAAAATTGTGAAATAACTTGATTGCATCTAATTTATATCTGCTTATTATTTTCAATGAAAATTTGAAAAACCTGAACTGAAAAATATTTGCTTATATTTTGCCTTGGTCATTTATATCCTTAAGAAGCTTTATAGTTTTGTAAACAAAGGTATACTGAAGCTTGGTCCCAACAAGACCTTCCTTGTGTAGGTCAGAGCTAAAGAAGCATTTATGAAAGAAGACATTCTTAAAGTTGCTGATAACTTTGCTAGAGCATGCTGTTATACAGTATGTTACCTCAACTTTTGAAGAAAAGGATGATTAGGGTGGTAACATGTGCAGCCTATGAGGCAAGGAGAAAATAATTTAGTAATTAAAAATGTGGTGCTTCAAAAGAGATGTAGTTTTCAATAATCTTCACAGAGTGAATTTTTATTGATCCCTTAAATATTTAACTAGGAATGTGGTGCAATAATAACATTTAATAATATTTCACTACCAATTCAGGGTCATAATTATATTCTTGTTGTTAGAACATTTATTTTTGTGTGCTGATATGTGAGATTACAACTACAGTCTCAGCAAGTCAATGTGTAAATGGACTTTGTTGTATAAAGTAATTTACCTGTATAAGAATGTTTTTCTTGAGAAACAGGCATTTAAATAGGATTTCCATATAAAATATTTTCACATAAAAGGCTGTTAAATCCACACTTACGGAGTGACTCTTGCAAAAAAATATACTATATACTTCAGATTCCTACAGATTTTTCAGTTTGGTCTATTGTTTCCTTGAGTTGTACAGTTCATTTTAACATACTTTGGTTCTTTTAGTCAAAAATTAACTTTTGATTAGAAATATTTTGAAAGAAACATTACTGGTCAAACTCCCACATTTCAAATACCAGTGCTATATTAAGTATAGCTTAACCCTGATATTTGGTCAGGGCACCATTTACCTTATTACATGGTTACAAACATATTAAAACATTAACAAAACAGTCACCTTGCTATTTTCCCAGGAATTTCTGGAAGAACAAAAAAAAAAAAAAAAA
>CM044441.1:78118601-78136239 GCA_024363595.1 Xenopus borealis
TATAGTTTTGAGGCTGAGAATGGGATCCCTTTTTGAATAGCGGAACCACATTAGCAATTTACCTGTCTCTCGGCACCATGCCAGACCTCAATGAATCCTGAATCAGTTACATTGAGAAGGAAAAACAAAAGCCTGCCAGGAAGCAGTTCCCTCCTAAAGTGCTGGCACAAGTCACATGACCAGGGCAGCTGGGAAATTGACAAAATGGGTAGGCCCATGTCAGATTTCAAAACTGAATATAAAAAATCTGTTTGCTCTTGTGAGAAATGGATTTCAGTGTAGAAGTCTACTGGAGCAGCATTATTAACTGATGCATGAAAAAAAAAAATGTTTCCCCATGACAGTTTAAACATTAAATAGACCTCACTGGATTATTTTGCCATTAATATGGAATCATGCAGCTTAGTTAGTCTTAAGTATAAGGTACTATTTTATCATTACAGAGAAAAAGGAAATAGTTTTATAAAATTTCAATTATTCAGTTATAACTGATTATCTTACAACCAGGTACATTGTACAAGTATGGGATCCGTTACCCGACACCCATTATCCAGAAAGCTCAGAGTTATGGGACTCTATTTTATCTGAATAATACAAATTTTTAGAAATGATTTCCCTTTTTTCTGTTATAAAACAGTAGCTTGTACTTGATCCAAACTATAGTTATTGGATGCAAAGACAGATTACTTGGTTTATTTAATGTTTTCATGATTTTCTAGTAGACTTAAGGTATAAAGATCCAAATTATTGACCCATTATCTGGAAAACCCCAGGTCGCAAGCATTTTGGATAGCAGGTTCCATACCTGTACTAAATTTTAATTTGAGCAGAAATGAATGCTCACATTTTAGATTTTAATTGCATTGCATTTTGACAGGATATATTATACTTCAATGTGATCATAGCAATATCAATCTTTGACATAAGGAATGGGTATATATAATAGAAATTCAGAATATTAAGTTTTTTCTTTATAATATGAGAAAGATATTTCAGACTAAAAATAGCTGTTTTACACTTGCCAAGTGAGTTTTATTTCAAAGCTCAAATATACTTTGAATTCCTATTGATTATTCAGTCTTTTTCTACTTTTTAATTATACATTTTCAAAGCAGACACATTGTTCTCCCTGTTAAATTTACTGTACTTTTATGAACTTTTCTACAGAAATTTATTGTTTATCACCAGTGCATTTGGCATTTTAGCCTAGAATATTTATTTATGATAATGTGATACACGTAGCCTTTAAATATTTTAAAGGGTAGTACTTAAAATTTTAAGAAGACTCCCCCAAAATATAGCTAAAGTGATACCAGCATATGAAAACATGCTGTTTTTAAAATACATTAATTATTAGTGTTCCTTACACATAATCCTTTAATGAAATCACAGAAGCAAATGCATTGGACAACAATGTCAGTGTAACAACATTGGAAATGTGATTCACTGTGAGAAGTGTTACTCAGGATACTTTTTATTTAAAAGTATCAATATGTGTGATAGGGGCATTATATTCTCTGTGGATCTGATATAAGTAATTCTAAAACAACTGGACTTGCTGAGTAATTATTGAAGACGTTTCAATACTCATCCGAGTAGCTTCTTCAGTTCAACTGACTGGTATGGGAAGTTCTCTGCATATAAACTCTTCCACTAATCCAATCACAATGGCATATTGTAACTCTTGAAAGAGGTGACATCTGAATTTGATTCTGTGTAGTTACTGTGATGGGATTACCAATGTGTTATTCAACTCCTAGACACAGGTGTTACTTGTGTAAATTGCATGAATGGATGTGTGAAGTGTTCTGAAACCTCTTGGGTACTGATGTGAGACCAGCATTGTATGTAGCTGACAGGTGGTGTCGAAGGCCCCCATCTCTGTTCAGGGATGGTTTTTCTACCTTGACATGAATCACTTCTTTCACGCCTCTTTCAAACCAGCGGTCTTCTTTATCCAAGATTTGGACCTTGCTATCTTCAAAGGAGTGTCCCTTGTCTTTGAGGTGTAGAAAGACAGCTGAGTCTTGCCCTGTAGAGTTCGCCCTCCTATGCTGAGCCATTCGCTTGGTGAGCAGTTGTTTTTTCTCCCCAATGTACAGATCTGTGCACTCCTCGCTACACTGGACTCCATATACCCCATTGCTTTATTTTTCTTTTGGTGTTGGATCCTTTGTGTGTACCAGTTTTTGTCTCAGTGTGTTTCTAGGTTTGAAAAACACAGGGGTGTGGTGTTTGTTGAAAATCCTCCTGAGTTTCTCTGACACTCCAGCTACATATGGGATGACTATGTTTCACCTACTATGTGTCTCTGGGCGTTTACTTCTTTTGGTGTTCCTGTTGGGCTTGGTTGCTGCAGTTTTGACAAAGTCCCAGTCTGGGTAGCCACAAGCTTTCAACGATCCTCTGAGATGTTTTTGCTCTTTGTCTTTGGACTCTGTATCAGTTGCCACACATTCCGCCCTGTGGTGCAGAGTTCTAACAACACCTAGTTTGTGTTCCAGCGGATGGTGGGAATCGAACAACAGATATTGATCCGTATAAGTGGGTTTTCTGTATACTTCCATTTTCAAGTTACTCCCCTCTTGGATGCATATCAGACAGTCCAAAAAGGCAAGTTTGTTCTCATGGACATCTTCCCTTGTGAACTTGATGTTATTGTCCACTGAGTTAATGTGTTCTGTAAAGGCTGCCACTTCATTGGATCTGATTTTTACCCAAGTGTCATCCACATACCTGAACCAGTGACTCGGTGTTGTTTCACCGGGAATGTAAGTAAGGCCCTTCTTTCCACTTCCTCCATGTACAAGTTAGCTACAATGGGAGAGACTGGAGAACCCATTGCACAGCCATTTTCTGTCTATAAAAATGGTCCTTGTATTTAAAGTATGTGGTGTTAAGGCACAAATCTAGCAACAAACATACTTGGACTGAGCTTTGTTCTGCTGCTGAGGGTGTTACCTTGCTGCAGTCGATTTCTTATAGTCTCAGTTTCCTCTGTCGTAGGTATACATGTAAACAACAATGTGACATCATAAGATACCATTGTTTCTTCTGCCTCTAGTGCAGTGATCCCCAACCAGTAGCTCGCGAGCAACATGTTGCTCTCCAACCCCTTGGATGTTGCTCCCAGTGGCCTCAAAGCAGGTGCTTATTTTTGAATTACTGGCTTAGAGGCAAGTTTGGGTTGCATAAAAAACAGATGTCCTGCCAAACATTCTCTCCTGTAGATAAACAAAAGGAACACCAAGAGCCCCAATAGTGTAATATGTATTGGTAAGGGATAATGAAATAAGAGTAAATAGCATAAACTCACAAACCAGGGTTACCAATAGGCAACCACTGTAAAGGCAGGTGGGGAGATTGTCCTGACCCCACTCAGGATTAAGAAGTCTCTCTCTGTAGATAGAAAAAGAGTATCAACCCTCCACCCAGGGTGGACTTATTATTGTATAGAAAGAAAAGAGGCGCCAAAAGGATAAAAGGATATAAACGAGTTTAAAAGCCAAAACTTGGTAATCAGTGGAGGCAGTGGTGGACTTACCTCCTCCAAGCAGACACAAAACGACTGTAATTAAGCAGTCAAAATTTATTAACGAACTCCAATCAGTACAACGTGTTTCATGGGCTCAGACCCACTTCTTCACTTCACTTCACTCAGCGCCTCTGTGTGTGTATACTACTGCCAGATGCTGTAACTCCTATGTTTATTGCCTGACGAAGCGGGTCTGAGCCTGTGAAACGCGTTGTACTGATTGGAGTTCGTTAATAAATTTTGACTGCTAAATTACAGTCATTTTGTGTCTGCTTGGAGGAGGTAAGTCCACCACTGCCTCCTCTGATTACCAAGTATTGGCTTTTAAACTCGTTTATATCCTTTTATCCTTTTGGCGCCTCTGTTCTTTCTATACAATTCTCTCCTGTAGGCTGCCAGTCCATATAGGGGTTACCAAAAAGCCAATCAGAGCTCTTATTTGACATCCACATGATCTTTTTCATGCTTGTGTTGCTCTCCAACACTTTTTTAAATTTAAATGTGGCTCATGAGGTTGGGGTCCCCTGCTCTAGTGTATCACCATGAATCTTGGTTACAAACTCCTTGTCATTCTGGATATGATGCTCTGTATTGCCTACCAACGGGGCTAAGATGTTAGCCAAGAATTTTGCAATGCTGTATGTCACTGAGTTTATGCTGCTGACAATGGGCCTTAGTGGGGCTCCTTCTTTGTGTATCTTGGGGAGTCCTTATAAGCATGGTGTGGCTTCTCTGGGGTACAGACGGCAAACTCGATCGATGGCTTTCTCCTTTTCAAGTTGTTGTAGGCAAGCTATCAACTTTTTCTTGTAACCACTTGTTGGGTCTTTCCTTAAGGGTTCATATGTATTGCTGTCACTGAGTAGTGTGGTTATTTTGCAGTGACAGTCAGTTGTGTTGAGCACCTCTGTGCATCACCCTTTATCTGCTGGCAGGATAGTGATGTTTGGGTCCTTACTCAGAGAGCTCTCCTCTCTTGTGTAGTAAGATTAGAGGGAGGTGTTCTGGCACTTGACAAGGCAGCTGACACTTTTAGTCGGAGTCGTTCCGCTTCTTCCTTTTTTAAGTGATTATTATTGATGGCTGATTCTGTGGCTGTGATATATATATATTCTAGTTGCATGGAATTTTCTTTTGTATATTTCTCTATCCAAACCATAACTATCCAAACAATATCCATAAACCATAATTATATATAGTTATATAATAAAAATTACTTGGAACATTAATTGAACATTTAGATGAAACAAGTTTTATTGGTGAAATATACTGTATATCTCACCTAGCACAAAGAGTTGCTTCATAATGCAATTCAGTATAGTGGTAGAAATGTGTAAAATATTGTAGTCTGTTTAGCTAAACAGTTAAAAAAAAGTAATTCATCTCAGCAATACAATACATGTCATGCTTTAAAGTGGACCTGTCATCCAGACACAAAAAGCTGTATAATAAAAGTCCTTTTCAAATGAAAAATTAAATACAATTTCTGTTTTTTATTAAACCATCCTTAGGCATAGAGGCAGGGCAGATAATTACTTTCACTTTACATTCAGCACTTCCTAGATGTCACTTCTCTCCACACATTCGCCCCCCTTCTCTTGACCATTTAATTTTGTAGCCAGGGCATGGAGCTGGACATTGGGCCCCCCATTCTGGTGCACAAACAAGATTTTGAGATGATGCAAGGCTTGCCTTAATAACAGTGTCCACAAATTTATGAATTTCCAGACTAAAGGTAACAAGATTCAAATAAATGACAATGTGTAATTAAAGTTAACTGCTTGACTAATGTGATAAAATAGGATTTTGAATATTTTTTTTGGGTGATGGGTCCACTTAAAGTTCCAAGCACCTGCCTATAAGTATTCCTTCCCACTAAATGTATAAGATTGTAATATTTACAATGACTGAATGTCTTTGCCCACTCACGTACTGAATATTCAATCTGCAACCTTGCAGCTGTTTCTGAAATGTCACATGTAATTTCTTCTCTTTTACCTGAAGCTCAGATGCTGGATGTTCTAGTAAAACAAGTACTGCTGAGACATAGATTAACAATCAGAGTATAGATGTTCATCCATATTCCAAACTTGGAGTTATAGGACATATAGGACTGATGCAAAGTGAACTGTGTTAATGACAGACCTACTAGTCAATTCTTGTTAAGTAGTGTTGTCTTGTGACATTGGTGACTCCACCCAATACCCAATGCTTTCTTTATTAAGACATTATATAGTATTGAAACAGGGTAATACTTTTAAAATGACAATATGTTAATGCCTAAAATAATAATCACAGCAAACAATTAGAACATAATAGTGCTGCTGTCAATAATGAGCAACTGACTGGATAACACACTTCCATGCTTTCATGACAGATTTATCAAAGGTTAAAAAAATAAATCCTTAATTTTTCACATTTTATCACCAGTAGGATTTCCCTGTAGCGGAGCATGCTCTGAGCTTGTGTCTTGCTATGAGTGTCATCTGGTTTGTTGAAAATCTCAAGGCTGTATGAAATAATAAAGCAGCCTGAAAGCTGCTAGAAAAACAAAGCTGGAGTTGGAAAGTCTAGCAGAAAAGTCAGGAGGAGGAAAGAAAATAAAATTGTGGGCTCAGAAAGCTGGAGAGCCATGAAAGAAAAGATTCTTTAGAACAGAGAAGGTCTTGCTTGTGCTGAAAGAGACTGATATCAAGTGAGAAATCCTGCATGGAGGTACAAACAAGTGGATGGGGACTCACACCAGTGTCCTCCTAAATGGGCTGGTAAGTGTCTATCAAAGCTGGACTGCCTGAAGGTTTAGTTTAGATCAGAAGTCAACTAGTACTTATTGATTATTGACTTAAATTACTTTGTCTATTTAGTGGAGACAGATTGCACTGGTGAATGGAGGCATTATTAACACTTGGCAGTACAAGTTGCGATCAAACAGTGATTCTTCATTACAAAAAAATGCACTACATGTTTTGGATCCAAAGATCCTTCCTCAGGTGATTGTGTTGTGACACTGTTTCCTGCATTAGCTTCCCTTTTAAATAAAGAGTTATAATGTTCACTAGAAGTTACTGTACGGTGTGAGCGCCACAGAGTATGACACTCAGAAGTGCCAGGATGGGTAAGAGTGTTACAGTTTTTTTTTTTGTAGGTATTAACACATTTGTAACACAATAAGGAAGTATTGGAACTTTAATATTAGTCATAGCCTTTAGTCTTTTACATATTTATTTGAATGCTATCTCTTGCACTAATGTTTTGGACATTATTTTTATTGGATATTGCAGGTTTACCTAGCCTTTATGTGACAGGAGTTACTAATTGCCTTAATATATATGTTCATATTATTCACTATATAGCTCTGTTCTTGCTCTACATGTTGGGTCTTATTTATTTAAATGAAAATCGTTCGAATCGTTTGAATAATTTGATTTGATCAAACAAGTCTAAGGACTTTGAAAACATTTTTGGCCAAGTTCTGTGAGGTCCCCCATAGGGTAAAATGGCAATTTGGCAGCTTTAAGCTGGAGAATAGTTGAATTCAAAGGCTTTTTAAAGGGCCAGTACTTCAAAATTCGAATTTTAACAATTTGAATCAAATTTTTGGCTATTCTATAGTTGAGGTATCCCAAAATTACTTCTAAATTCAAATTTTTTAAATTTTAATTTTATTCAAATTTTACTTCGACCCTTAATAAATCAGCCCCGTTGTATTGTGTTGAGCCATATTGCACCAAAAGCTAGTGTTATTTTGTAATATGATGCACAATTTATCATAAAACCACCAAAGCCACAAACAATATTTTTATGTTTACTACAAAATAAACAAAGTGGTCTTGCAACACTGCAAACTCAATGGCATGATATAATATAAATAACTTGCCATTTATAACAGGCCATATTAGCAAGACACCTAAATTTGTGTACTGAAATATATAGGCAAACCACTTAGAAGAAGTTATTTAAAACACATACAGAGCCTTAAAACAGTATAGACTTTGATACCTAAACTATCATGATTGACATTTTTGCTAAAAGGCAAAAAAAAACCTCACACCAGTTAAATATTTTATGTCTATAGGTTATGTGATTTTAATGCCTGACCAGCAAGTTTTGATCTTTTGTCATTCTAAAACAAATGCCTGTTATCCTTAACAGCATAGGAAAACATTATTAGGTTCCAGTATACTAAGCTGATTTCAGATCATAGAGCAAAACTATGATTTTGGCTAAGGCAAAGTATCCTTAAAGATATACTTGCTATTATACTATGCTATTCCCTTAGGATTCATATTAAGTTTAAGTTATGTTTTAGCCCTTTTTCTATATTACATGATCTAATTATGTAGATATATACAGTATATGTATCCAGCCCATTTGCATCTATGTGCTTCAATCCCTAGAGGATGATTCCAAGGATCCTCTGGGGAATGAAAGAGGTAGCTACAAATGTGTGAATAAAGCTATATGAATTTTTCTGTTAAAATGTATTTTTTAGGTTTTTCACCACCCACCACCTTTAAAGGAGCAATTCCTGATAAAGGTATGGGATTTGTTATCCAGAATGCTTGGGACCTGGGTTTTTTGGATAACAGATCTTTTTGTAATTATGATCTTCATCCATTAAGTCTGGTAGAAAATCTTTTAAACATTAAACAAACTCAGCAGACTGGTTTTGCTTCCAGTAAGGATTAATTATATCTTAGTTGGGATAAAGTACAAGGTATAATAAATTTCATCTTTCTTTTTAAAGGGTTTTGTACAGTGCACAATATTATCTTTTTCAAACTTCTTGTGTCAGCCTAGTTTTGGTACCAACCTGTCACTATTGCATTCAGTTCATATATTTTTCCTGTTCATTCATGACTTCTGTTTCCTAACACAGTGAACAAAATGTACAGATAAGTTAAGGAGTTGTGGGGGCACTTGAACACTAGTTAAACAAAAAATAAAGTGTGACTGACTGGCCTTAGTATATTTTGTAAGCTGTCATAGGGAAATGAAAGTGTAAGCTCCATTTGTACAGGTACTGCTACAGTCATATATGATTTCCTTTAAATAATGTCTAAATTAATAAGGCACTAAGCAAGTTGTAAAAACAGGTTTATTTCTTAAAAATAAATACAAAAATATAAATATAAAACATTGGCAAGATACTATTGGATGAAATGAATTCTACTAACATATAACTGTAGCTTTACCAGATGCATATTACACTAACATCACTTGTACATTTCATTGAATTTAATGTACATAATGTATCATAATACCATTTCCTTTTCCTTCTTAAAATATCGCAAAATGCTGCAAACAGAAAGGCAGCCAATGTACTGTAACCAACAGAAGCAATGTGTTCATGAGTTTGCATGAGCAAGTCATTTATGTTAAAGTTTTTTTTTTCATTTTGTGTTTTGTGTTTTATTTTATCTTTAATATTCCTTTTGACAGATTATAACTTTTCCATGGAGTTATATCCAAGGTTTATGATTAACCTAAACCATACTCTAAGGTGATTATCTACATTGAATAAAAACAAATGGAAGAAATTAACAATATAAATTTTTTTTAATGTATTATTATTTTAACACTGTGCTCAGTGTCAGAGAAGGTTATTTTAAAATGTTAATTAATTTTTCCAGGAGCCTGCAGATTAGTTCCCCTTCGCAAGAGCTAGAAAAGAGTGAGGAGACATGTTTTATAGTTAGGAATCCTTGTCACTTTCTCCGCTGCCATACATTTCAGCAAGTTTGTTGAATCTTGGACCCCACTCCTTGAGGTATTCATAGTTCTGTTCTCCATCTGTAGTGCTAGACTCTAAAGAACTTAGTGATTCTGCTATAGAATCATTGCCTTCATAAGCATAAGTTGCTAGTGAATCATAGGGTGGTGCAGTAGGATCACTATCATGTTCTTTTAGCCTTTGGTTAATAAAATCTCTAACATCTGTATTGTCGGGAACAGCAGCAGTTCTCCGTGGTAATAGAAGACTTTCAGGAATAATATCTCTTCTCTGTTTCTTATCATCAATGGCACCAGGATTTCTAAGTGTACCAATATCGAAGGCTTGAGTGTCTTCTTCTCCACCTCCTTCATCATTGTAACTTACAATGTTGTCTCTGATATCCTCTTTAGACAAGACCAAAGGTTCCTTCTTCCGCTGTCTTTTCAATGCTGCAAACAGCACTACTATCACTGCACAAATGAGAAAAGTTTATGCAAATTAGTATTCTCTCATTATGAAGGTTATCATATCAGGAATCTGTAACATATATTTAATAAAGAGTTTTATGATTATGGTAAAGTTTATATTTACTTCATATGAATATCAACAGACTAGAAGCAAACAATCTTTTTTCAGTAATGTTCATAAAGAAGGATGTCACTTTTGTCATGTCACTTTTTATTTTTTTCCCCCTATTTCTATTTTAGCATGTATTTTATATTCCATTTATATTTTGTTAGTTTGAAGTATTTTAAAGTTTCACTGTGTATGGCTGGTACTTATTTGTATTGCAATATTTAACAGTAGATGAATCTGCACAATTCAGGGACCGAATTACAGGTATGGGACCTGTTATTCAGAATGCTCGGGACTAGGGGTTTTCCGGATAACAGATCTTTCTGAAATTTGTATTTTATCCTTGTCTACTATAAAATCTTGTAAACATTAAATAAACCCAATAGGCTGGTTTTGCTTCCAATAAGGATTAATCATATCTTAGTTTGGATAATAGACTGTTTTATTATTACGTACTGTTTTATTATTACTGACCAAAGAATAATTTTTAATTTTGTTTATTTAGATAAAATGGAGTCTATGGGAGAGGTACTTTCCAAATTTGGAACTTTTTGGATAACAAGTTTCTGGATAATGGGTCCCATACCTCTACTACAAAAATGTTTTTTTGATGGAAAGTATAATCTTATTAATAGTGATGGGCGAAACGGCCGCGTTCGCTTTGCCGAAAAATTCGAGAAATTTGCGAATTGGCGAAAAATTCGTGAAACGAGTCAAACGTGACGCGTCGCGTCGTTTCCGATGCACGTCGCGTCGTTTTCGGTGCGCGTCGCTTTCGGCGCGTCGCGTCAAAAACGACGCGCGACTCGTTTTTGGTGGCAAATTTTTGCCCGCAAATTTTTCCTGCCCTTTCGCAAATTTATTCGCCAGCAGCGAATCGCGGGAATTCGCTGCGAATTCGCCCCTGGCGAATAAATTCGCCCATCACTACTTATTAATACATTCCAGTTTGGTATTCAACAGATTGAATTATTGTTCAGAATACTCAAATTAGAATAGTAAAGGCTTGCTATATTTTGCAAAGTAAGGAATGTTTACCAGAGTAATAAAAATATAACACATTAAAAATTAATGTTGTTTTTTAAATCTCTATATATCTCAGTAAACATATTTTTTGGTTTCAATTCAAATATTAATAAACCACTTAAATACATCTATTAAATATAAAGATGATAAAACTGCTATTCTTGTTCTAATGCAAAGCCATATCCAAATGCAATTCTTTGAGCCTGTATTTTTATCACAATCTTGGTGTTATTACTTAAACATGAACTGTTTTTATTTAATTTTATTTAAGTAATTTTTGTGGCTGAAAATATGACATAGGACACGCTGAACATGGCATATCTCTTACAGAAAACTAGACTACTTATTAATCTGTAATTGCTAAGCAACATCTATTTCCCACTATTGTATATCATATTCAGCTCTGCTACAGGAAAATAGAAAATCTGACTGCAAATCAGATGTTTGGCTGTTTCACAAAATTTATATTTATTTTGAGTAACAAAAATACATCTGGTTCAGTCACCACATATGAACTGTGTAATAAACTTATAATTTAGAACTAATATACTTCCATCCATTCTAATAGGAAAACATTTCTGCATGCAGTGATTATAATGTACAGATGCAGTCACTTGGATTTGTAAGTTAAATGCGTCGTGACTTAACTCATCTATCTCATTTATCCCACTTAGCACAGAATATTGTGTCACAGCATCCCATCCAATTAAAGAGTTCACCATTGAAAACAATGGGGCTTTGGTATGCTAATGAAAAGGTTAAATGTATTAAATGAGTTAAGATAACTTTAGATAACACAGTTTCTTCAATTAGCCCTGAGTCACGATGCATTTAACTTACAAATCCAAGTGACTGCATCTGTATATCCCTAGTAAGCAAAATATAGCAACTAAACAAAAAACACATTACAGTGACACAAACAATAATCTACAACAATAACTTTTCCACCCCATCCATAATAAAATGAAGCTTAAGTGTGTGGTGCATTTAAGGGGCAGATTTACTAAAGGTCGAATTAAAATTTGAATTTCGAAGTATTTTGGAGCTATCGAATAGCCCAAAATTTGACTAAAATTTTGAATTTCAAAGTACTGTCCCTTTCAAAATCCTTTGACTTCAACTATTCGCCAGCTTAAAGCTGGTGAATTGCCATTTTAGCCTATGGGGGACCTCATAGAACCTGTCTTGAAAAATTTTCTAAGTTCCAAGAATTCAAAGGATTTTTCGTTCGATCGAATCTAACGATTCAAAAGAGTTTTTATTCGATCAAAACAATTTCCATTTTCGATTGAAAAAGCCCTTTAAAAAATACTTTTTCACTTCGAAAATTCGTCCATTAGTAAATCTGCCCCTTAGTGAGTGCGAATAATATATCTTCAACAATGCTACTTGTCCCAAGATGATGGTGATGATATTGACCAGAGATTATGGAAAAGTTGGAATAGTCTACACCATGAACAGTTTTTATCTGTCTATAATTATATACCATAGGAATACTGTCAGTAAGATAAATATTTCAAAAATATATTTATTTTGCATGATGTTTGGATGTAAAAATTTTTAAATAAGAACCTAGTTCACCTTAGATGCACTTTACCCCTTTGGAACTATGCCAACATATTTCATCCTATTACGGTTAAGTAATAAAAGGCACTACATTTGCCCTGGAGCAGTAACCCATAGCAAGTAATCAGCAGGTAGCATTTGCTGGTCCCCTGTTCAAAAACAGACATTGTATAGGTTTCTATGGGTTACTGCTTATGGGCAAAACATAGTCCTACATATGGGGGAACTGTCATACTGAACTAATCAGGATATGATCCTTGAAGTTATTTTTGATCTTTTTTACATGAAATTTGCTGTGAAGTGTTTTATAATATTTTCCTAATCATGCAGTTGCAATATGGAAACAGCATTAGACTTGATACAAAAATAACTAAATTAGCACACTGGCTGTGAAACTAAATATATTTATATCTACAAGAAACACACGCAAGAAGTTATTTTTTTAAAATAATAATTGACACTCAGAATAATATAAACTGATTAATGTATTTGTTTCTGATGCATTTGACCTGGATTATCATCTCTGCAACACTATACTTTTAGTTTTCTTTCCATAAAATTACACATAGGGGCTTAGGTCTTAACTATGCATGATTCATTTCTATAGCCTGGTGTGGTTTAAGATAAGCAAACACATTAATGGAGAAATGTTTGAATAGCTAAATATTGCTGATTCTCCTTTTTCAAATAAATATCTCATTTGTCACTAGAAATGTGTTTGTATGAACACTATTAAAAAATACATTAAAAAAAGATAAATAATATGACCTCAATCTCAATCCTCACTGGCTCCAAAAACTTTACAACATAAGTACATGGTCAGGGGATTTTGTATCTAGAGATGCCCTTGACAAAATATTTGAAAGCTTAGGAGGTCATAGAAAACTATTTAATAAGTAAGAATAAGAAAGGAATGGCTGATTTTAAAATTATTATATAGAACTTCAGTAAAATATTAAGTAGTATTCAGTAAAATAAATAGAATGGTAAACTGGATTTGCTTTCCATCTCTTTTCTAAACAATGAAAACATAATTATTGTAATAAAATTACTATTGTAATATATAAATTATTTTATAGACACTTTTGGGCTATTATGATCTATTTTTAGTTTTTTTGAGTTACTATTAATTCTTTCCAAGATTATTTGTATAATATTATCCATGCTAATGTTGCCACCAAGTATTACTCACATAGCAGTATAATGATGCAGAGAAGAATTGCAATTAAAGCACCAGTGCTTAGTCCAGCAGGAAGGAGCAAAGCTTCAGCATTACAGGTCTGCATGTTTCCTTGGCTGTCACATGTGCAAACTTTGATAGTCAGCGTTCCGGTGCTACTTTGGATTGGATAATCATTATCGGATATTACTACTGGAAGAATGTATGTATTTATTTCATGCCTGTTAAATCCGTTTCTTCTTGTCAGTATCCGTGCAGTATTATCTATGACATATATAGAGGTACAAAACACAGTTTAATATTTCTTAATGTAAGTTTCATCTCAGTGGTAGCTAGACAAAACATAGAATGTTTCATATGAGAGTGACTATATCCCCCAATTTTAAAAAGTCTAACTAGTCTAACTTGCAAAGAAACATAATTGACAATAAATAGAAATAATTACAATGTTTAGTACAGTACATAGACACATTTTGAATATATAAAGCTCTACATCAAATAAGTACTGTTTCGTGTAATAGCAGGCTCTGTAAATATCTGGTCCTGTACAATTGAACAATAATTCTAATATTGTATCCAGGAAATAATGACTTTCTGAAATAATGACTAATCTGGATTGCAAGTGGGTTTAACCAGAGGAACAACTGCCTGTTTATTATATTTTGTTGACACAATATATTATTAGTATATGCATTTTATGTATATACAGTATAGATTCTGGTTAATGCATATCATTTGTGGTTACCTTCATTATCCTGAACAGTGAAATTTGGATTAACTGATGCTAAACTGAAGAAAAATTTTTGACCTCCAGGGGGTTCATCCTTGTCAACAGCACTTATCGTTTGTATTAACTGCAAGAGGAAAAAAATAGTATGTAAATATATTAGAGAATTTTCAATGCACTGTTTATTTTCAAGTATCATTTAAATACAGATTATGATTAACCATATATTTTATCATACCAAACAGATTTTTATAAATAATACCAACAAGTCATAACTGGAAATTAACCTAACACTGACTGAGATTCAGTTTTACATGTCTTGAGTATACAGGAAAGAAAATACCATACAATTGCATTATGGACGCTTTAAAAAGTTATGAATTTTTCAATTTTTTTTTTTCTTTGTAGAAAATAGGATACGTGACAAATAATATAACAGAACAAATGCACTGTATTATTTTAATTTACTAATTTACTAATGGTTGAATTTCGAAGTAAAAAAACTGGAAAATTCGACCATCAAATTTTTTTTCGGTGGTCATTTTCGATCGAATATGGCTATTTTGTTTTCGAAAATGGGCAGAGTCAATCAAATAAAAAATCAATTTGATCGAACAATTCAAACTATTTCACCGAAATCCTTGATTTCTCAGAACTTAGAAAATATTTCAGGACAATTTCTGTGAGGTCCCCCATAGGATAAAATGGCAATTTTGGCAATGGCAATTACTTCAAATTCAAATTTAAAACATTTTAATTTTATTCGAATTTTCACTTTGAACCTTAGTAAATCTGCCCCTTAGTGTAGTTACATTACTTATTAAAAAACCTGAATATAAGAAACATGACAGAATAAAACTATGAAAAGTTCTGATTTACGGAAAGGCTATCTCCCCTAGACTCCATTATAATCAAATCATTCAGACAATTAAAAATGATTTTCTTTTCCTCTATAATAATAAAAGAGAACCTTGTACTTGATCCCAGTTTAATGAGCTTTTAATTAATTAATTGAGATTAATTAATCCTTATTGGAAGCAAAACCAGCCTTTTGGGTTTATTTCATGTTTACATGATTTTCTAGTAGACTTAAGGTATGAAAATCCAAACTATGGAAAGATCCATTATCAAGGAAACCCCAGGTCCCAAGCATTCTGGATAACAGGTCCCATAGCTGTATTTGTATTTTATTCATAAATGTAATGTTTCAACAAGCTTAAAAAAAATTAAGAAAAACTCAAATTGAATAAAAATTTACATTTTGCCTAGGACTACTACTGTACATTGAGTTGTGTGCGATATCCTGGTCTGCGCTATGTTTCGTATGAAAATTTTGAAGATTATGTGCTTTCCGGGCAAAAATCCAAAAAAACATGATTTTCACAGGTTTTTTTTTCTGCACTGGAATTTTTCAGGAAAATGTATTGATAAATAAGGGTAAATAACCCAGGCAGATTTGGGAGTATAATTCAGAAAATAATTAGATAAATTCAGATTTTGATAAATAAACCCCTAAGGTTCAAAATTATAAGAATAAACTAAAGTAATAGTAAACTTATCAGGCGGTACAGCATTTTTAAAACTGTAGAGTTAGGATTACAGGATATTCTTCATGTAAAAATATATCATCACTGATTCTCTTCTTTTGTTTTTTTTTCCTACTTAAAAATAGATTTATTAAATTAAAAATAGATGACAATTACATAAAAGATAAAGAATATTCTAAAAAAATATGTATTTTTATGATTTATATAGTTATGAGTTATAAGTCCTAACATGTTACATAAAGGAAGCAATTGTAAATGGACATACATTTTGGGTGTTGCTGGTGGTGGGTTGGGTAGACTTAAAACTCACAGTAGTTAATAGTTTGTTTATTTTCAACTTTTTCACACTTTTGGATGACAAAATTTATTTCATGTGAATAATTTACTTTCTAGTATTCCATGCTTTTCCCTTATACATCAACAACAGAAACTTAGGGGCAGATTTATTAAGGGTCGAATTTCAAGGGTTAAACTCAAATTATCAAACGATCGAATATTAAGAATGATTCGAACAATTTTAAGCATTCGATCAAATTTTTTTATTCAATCAAAAAACTTGGAAAAATCCTATGGGAGCTTGCCGAATTGTTATATCGCATTTATTTGAAAGGGCCAGTACTTCGACAATCAAATTCAAATTTGACCAATTCAAATCGAATTTTGGGCTATTCGATAGTTGTATAAATAAATTCAAATTTTGTATATTTTAAATTCGAATTTGATTCGAATTTTCACTTTGAATCAATTCGACCTTTAGTAACTGTGCCCCGTATTGTGTAATAAATGTGTTTTGCAACTTGTCAGCTAAAGAGGGTAAAATCAGGACATTAGGCTTTGCAGTTATGTAACCAATAATGATGTTACACAGAAGTTGAATTTCTAAAGATTTAGACTTATCCCTTCACATACACAAATTACAGATCCTATTGTATTTAATGCACAACCTATCAATAATATAATTTTCTGTAGACAAAAACATAATAGCCATACCCATGATGTTACATCAATACAAAGATTTGTTGTGCATAAAGAAGATAATTTAGGTAACAGTGAACGAGCAACCCAAATGAGAAGGAAAACAACCACACTGTGATCACATCAGCATTTGAACCTGCTCGATAAGGTTTCATTCATAGGGATGTGCAGGCAACACAGACACAGCTTTTAATTCTAGGCATAAAAAAGAACATAAAAGCCAGACTTTAAAAATGTTTCCAAAGGAACTCTTTGGGGCAGATTTACTAAGGGTTGAATTTGAGGGTTAAAAAACCCTTGAATTTGACCATGGGAATAGTTGGGAATTGTTGGGGAAGTAAAATACTTCGAATTCGAATATCGAATTTGAAGGATTTTACTGCAATTCGATTGGTCGAACGATGGAATATATTCGATCGATCGATAAAGTGAAACGATTTTATCCATTTGATCAAATTTTTTTATTCGATCAAAAATAATGAAACCCAATTTGGTAGCTTTGATCTGGCGAACTAGGCAGTCAAATAAAAATTTAAAGGGGAAGTAATTCGACTGTCGAACAGTCGAATAGATTTTTATTCGAATTCGTTTCGATCAAATTTTCAAAATTCACTGGTCGAGGTGGTCTGCAAAAACATTGGAAATTCGAATTTGAATCTTTTTGAAAATTCGATCGAACTTCAAATCCTTCATGTGAATTTCTTAAATCTGCCCCTTATTGTGTGTGTGTTTTTATATATATATATATATATATATAAAGAGCAAAAAAAGCCAGCACAGCTCGTTTAAA
>CM044441.1:78136339-78166857 GCA_024363595.1 Xenopus borealis
AACCACAACGGCACATTGTAACTCTTCAGAGAGGTGACATCTGAAATTCACAATGGTGTTAATCCTGTGTAGTTACAGTGATACGATTACCAATGTGTCAACTCCTAGAAAACAGGTGTTACTTGTGAGAGTTGCATGCATTGATGTGTCAAGAGTTCTGAAACCGCCGGGGAACAGATGTGAGAACAGCATTGTATGTAGCAGACAGGTGGTGTCGAAGGCCCCCGCCTCTGTTCAGGGATGGTTTTTCCACCTTAACATGAATCGCCTCTTTCACACCTCTTTCAAACCAGCGGTCTTCTTTATCCAAAATTTGGACATTGCTATCTTCAAAAGAGTGCCCCTTGTCTTTTAGGTGTAGAAAAACAGTTGAGTTTTGCCCTGTAGAGTTTGCACTCCTATGCTGACCCATTCTCTTATGGAGCAGTTGTTTTGTCTCCCCAATGTATAGATCAGTGCACTCATCACTACACTGGACTGCGTACAACACATTACTTTGTTTTCCCTTAGGAGTTGGATCCTTTGGGTGTAGCAGTTTTTGTCTCAGTGTGTTGATAGGTTTGAAAAACACAGGGACACTCCAGCTACATATGGAATGACTATGTATCACTTACTATGTGTCTCCGGGCGGTTATTTCTTTTGATGTTCCTGTTAGGCTTGGTTGCTGCTGTTTTGACAAAGGCCCAATCTGAGTAGCCGCATGCTTTTAAAGCTCCTCTGAGATGTTTATGCTCCTTGTCCTTGGACTCTGTATCAGTTGCCACATATTCTGCCCTGTGGTGCAGAGTTCTAATGACACCCAGTTTCTGTTCCAGCAGATGTTGGGAATCGAACAACAGATATTGATCCGTATGAGTAGGTTTCCAGTATACCTCCGTTTTTAAGTTACCCCACTCTTGGATGCAAATTGAACAGTCCAAAAAAGCAAGTTTGTTCCCTTGTGAACTTGATGTTATTGTCCACTGAATTAATGTGTTCTGTAAAGGCCGCCACTACATTGGATCTGATTTTAACCCAAGTGTCATCCACATACCTGAACCAGTGACTTGGTGTAGTTCCCTGAAAAGTAAGTAAAGTAAGTAAGCACTCCTTTCCACTTCCTCCATGAACTAAGTTAGCTACAATGGGAGAGATTGGAGAACCCATTGCACAGCTATGTTTCTGTCTATAGAAAAGGTCCTTGTACTTGAATTATGTGGTGTTAAGGCACAAATCTAGCAACAAACATACTTGGTTAAGATTGAGCTTTGTTCTGCTGCTTAGGGTGTCATCTGGCTGCAGTCGATTTCTTGCAGTCTCAATTGCCTCTGTCGTAGGTATACATGTAAACAAAGATCTGACATCATTTCTTCTGCCTCTAGTGTAACACCATGAATCTTGGTTACAAAATCTCTGGCATTCTGGATATGATGCACTGTATTGCCTACCAACGGAACTAAGATGTTAGCCAAGAATTTCGCAATGCCGTATGTCACTGAATTTATGCTGCTGACAATGGGCCTTAAGGGGGGCTCCTTCTTTGTGTATCTTGGGGAGTCCGTACAAGTATGGTGTGGCATCTCTGGGGTACAAATGGCGATATAAAACTATATCGATTGATTTCGCATTTTAAAGTTGTTTTAGTCGGAGTTGTTCCGCTTCTTCCTTTTTTATGTGATTATTCTTGATGGCAGATTCTGTGGCTGTGATGAGTTCAACTACTGGGATGCATTGCGGTGTCACTGCATAGTTCAACCCCTTGGAAAGCACATCCTTTTCTGGCTGGGTTAGTACCCTATCTGATAGGTTCTTAATGCACGTGTCTCTGGTGTTCTTTGGTGTCTCATCTTTTTGCCTCCAGGTTAGCTCTTCTGTCCTTTTCAAACTGCTGCAACTTGACAATAAGGTGGTGAATTTGTTAATTTGTCTCTCCTTACTCTTAATATGTTGGACCATCTGAGCATGTTCAAAAACAAATACCTTTTCTGTATTTATATGCCGAGAACTCCCCTACATCAGTCAGTTGAACTGAAGAAGCTGCTCGGATGAGCAGTGAAACGTCTTCATTAAAATATCTCAGCAGGTCCAGTTGCTTTGAGATACTTTTGATAAATATACCATGACCTGGATGAAGGAGAATCTTCAAAGTCATATTAAGTGGATGTAAACCAGCCTTCAACCAAGACATAAAAATGACCACTAGATTTAATATGAAAGTATAGGATGCAATATTCAACCTGTTATAATATTGTCACGGTCGGCACCCTAAAACTAGAACCAATGCTAAGCACCCTGCTCTCAGCTCTGTTTCTGCCTCTAACAGCTGACTTTCACCTCGGGAAGAACCCTCGGCTAATTGGATGCCACCAGGTCTTAAAAGAGGTGCATAGTGAAGGGTTCTGGATGAGCAAAGGGGCACAACAGTAAAGAAACGTCTTATAGGCAGAAGGTCACGGTACAAAGCTAGTCAAATCAGGCTGGGTCAGTGCAGGCAGACTACAAGCAGAGTCAGACAGGCAAGGGTAAAACCAGGAGATCAGTTGGAGGGGACACGGGTATAGAATAGTCAATACCAGGCAGGGTCAGTATCACAGAAGTCAGAATTGTCAAATACAGGCAGAGGTCACAACAGGTATCAGAATCAGAAGCTTACAGCACAAGACACTAGGCACCAGGAACTCACAAGGAGAATAACTTATAATGGGCAATGAGAAAATCCTAAATGTCTGCTTATATTTTTCACCCATTATTATTGATGTGTTTCAACCCGCTGTCCTTGCTGATAGTTCCCTTAGATCTGGGCCGGGACCTTTACAGGACACTACTCACTGTAATAGCAGATCTCCACATACAGCTGAATTCAACTGGACTGACACAAGTATGCAGATCTTGATGAAGTTTATTCCAAAACTGTTGTAAAATCTCCCATACATAGATACATTCAGTAGGTCAAAGAATATTGATATCACCAGGGTTGGTTAGGCAGTTGGAGAGCACCTAATATGGCTGCTAACTGTAACGAGGAACAGTTGAAGAGGGGAGGGGGGTTAAGGGTCACAGCATCTTCCTGGACTACAGGGGAAGGTGAAGAGCAAATATCGGAAGATGCAGAAAACAACAAAAACAATATATAAAGAGAAGTTGTGTGTAACATAACAATTATCACATTTTATCATTTATTAAAATAGGTTCTGATAATAAAATATATGTGTATACTATTCATAAAATGATATGTTTTTTAGTGTATGTGATGGGCACAATAAGTCAATTTCATTAAAATGCATTGGAACTGCAACAAAACATCTAAAGAAAATGCAGCCACATGTAGCAGCATGCCTACAGGAGTAAGAAGATAACATTTTGCTGAAGAAGCAAAATGTATTTGTTTCTTATATAGCTAGCTAAAGCTTTTTATATGACTATAAAAATTATTTAATATTTTAATGTTTCATTTGTAATGGAAATAGTTAAAAGCACAAGTGCAAAATGTAACATCCTAAACCAAAGAATATTCTTGTTAGGATAACCAAAGCCATGTAGAAAGACCTGGGAAATTATACAGTACTACACTGTTTGCACACGTTGCATTTATTTGAAGGGGAAATGGATAGTACAGTACAACAATATGCATTCTGTCCAACACAAGGAATTCAGCAAAAGACCGCTGTATCATACTGTATCTAAGAGACAGCAGACAGACAAGATTGTATATAGACTGTAAACATGGTTAATAGTGAATAGGCAGTGACAAGTGTCAGAAGGCAGAGTTTCTGGATAGCGAACCTTAAACCCAGAACCATAAGTACTACATTGTTGAAAGGATTTCACTAAGCCTGCTCATCATTACCTTTAAGGCAGTTGTTTTACTTTGCCAATTACATTTTTTTCTTATTTTATTTTTTTGTTTTTAATAATTTATACCTGTCCAGCTCTTGCATTTTCACACACAAATGTGTCATAGAACATAGCAAATTCTGGGGCATTGTCATTGACATCCAAGATCAGTATGAAAACAGTAGCCCGAGTGATTTGCTTGGGGTTATCTGAAAAAGAAAACAAGAGTGGGGTCATGATGATGATATATTTGATATTTGATTTGATATTCATTTAAACTGATATGTGTCTACATTTAATGAAAATTATAATTTTTCAAGATAATTTGGACAATTTAATTTTAAGAAACTAGTTCATTATAGAGTACTAACACTGAACAACATATACAATGTACACAATTCTCTAGAACTAAAAACATTTAAAGTACACATACTGTTTATTGGATAATGTACCCTTAGAGTAATGCTGTCCAACTTTGGTACCGAGGGCTGGAATTTTTCTGGCCTACATGATGGTAGGCCAATAATGGAAGCCAGTGTTAGCCACTCCCTGTTTTAAACCACACCAACTTAAAACACACTCATGTTTAGTGATGGGCGAATCTCCCGCGATTCGCTTCGCCGAAAAATTCGCGAATTTCTAGAGAAATTCGCGAATCGGCGAAAAATTCACGAAACGAGTCGCGGGACGATTTGGTCACGCGTCACGTCGTTTTCGTCGCGCGTTGCGTCGTTTTCGTCGCGCGTCGCGTCGTTTTCATCGCGTCGCGTCAAAAACGGCGCGCGACTGACGCGCGACTCGTTTTCGTCGAATTTTCGCCAAGCAAAATTTCGCTGGTGATTCGCGAATTTATTCGCCAGCGGCGAATCGCGGGAATTCGCTGCGAATTCGACCTAGGCGAATAAATTCGCCCATCACTACTCATGTTACCACAAGACACTGTCCTCATTAATAGTGGTAGCACACCAAAAAACCAAATGGTTAGTGCTTACTGCAGTGATGTAATTTATCACTCGTGAAAAATGTAAGTAATTTAAAAACAAATCCTTAAATCCATATGCCTCCTCCTCCCCTGGCAGTTACATAACTATGGGGTGGAAGTGTTTTTTTCCATAGCGCAAACTGCCGGTGGGCCCTGGTACAATTGCACCCTCTACTCCCCTGATAGTTCCTCCACTGTTCCTCCCCTGTCAACTCAGGGGGGTTACATGTGTGCATGTGTGACATTCCGGGTGATTTCAGTCTGAATTTGATGTTTAAACAATGCAGGGGCCAGTTAATCTCTCTAGTGATACGTTTTAAAGCTTACACACGGTATCATACACATCAGGCACACTTTGATGTGGGGCCACACAAGGGTGGGCAGCGGGCCACATGTGGCCCAAAGGCCGCCTGTTGGACAGCCCTGCCTTAGATCCATTTGCAGAGAAGTTACATGAACATATAAAAGCAAGCCTCTGAATTTACTGCTATTAGCTTTGAAAATGTTAGTGGGGGTATGATACAGAATTAAGCATTACATTTAATCAACATCAACATCCCTGAGTCCTCTCCTGTCATCTTCTACAATTGATTTCCCCCCTTTCTCTGCAGCACAACCTATGCTTCACTCAGAACACTTCTACCTCTTTGTGCCACCCACTTATCCATTCCGCCTTCTCCCATTGGCCCATTCATTTATTTGTTCTCTCTGCCACCCATTCAATCATATATGTTGTAACCTGTGAGTTAACCTCTACTCCTGTCTGCCCATCTCACCTCTTTTGCGTCTACCCACCTGTCCATCCATTCAAGTCTGTTCTCTTCCACCCATCGATTCACTTTCACCTCTGCTCTCTGCTGCCTGTTAATTAAACGTGTTTTCACTACTGCCAAACAGTTTAAAGGAAAACTATACCCCCCGAACAATGTAGGTCTCTATAAACAGATGTTGCATAAAACAACTCGTATGTAAAACCCTGCTTCATGTAAATAAACCATTTTCATAATAATACACTTTTTTAGTAGCATGTGCCATTGGGTAGTCATAAATAGAAAAAAAACATTTTAAAAAATAAGGACAGCCTCCTGGGATCCTAGGATCCAACGGTGCACACAAACATACCAAAGAAACTATAAAGTTAGGTCACACGAGCCAATTAACAGACAGAGTTCTGTCTTTTGCTTCAACACTTCTTCCCTTTACAGTTAGAGTTGAAATATTTCTGGTCAGGTGATCTCTGAGGCAGCACACAGACCATCATGAAATGGTGGTTCAAGGCAAGAGATGTAAAAGGGCAATATTTACATAAATATATATTCCAGTTTGATAAGATTCTTTAATATGTCACTTGATTTGATATAAGCTATCTGTTGCTCAAAAATTCATTTTCGGGGTATAGTTTTCCTTTAACTACATCAATTCTCCGAACCCTTTAAAGGGTAAGACATTTTTTAGTAGCTTAAACCAGAAAGGGGGTCATGTAATAAAAGGCACCAACTTTGCCCAGGGGCAGTAACTCATAGCAATCAAACAGCAGGTAGAATTTACTGTTCACATGTTGAAATTCATACATCTTATTGGTTACTATGGGTTACTGCTAGATACATTGTTACATGGTTAAATCGGTTTGAAAAAAGACAAAGCCCATCAAGTTCAACCCGTCCAAATGATAACCCAGCATCCATACACACACACACACCCCTCCGTAATTTCACATTAATTACTGTAATAATACCCATATCTATACTAACTATAGAGTTTAGTATCACAATAGTCTTTGATATTGTGTCTGTCCAAGAAATCATCCAACTCACAGAATTAACAGAATCAGCCATCACAACATCCCCTGGTAGTGCATTCCCAAACCTCATGATCTTCACTGTGAAGAACCACCTACATTGCTTCAATTGAAAGTTCTTTTCTGCTAGTCTGAAGGGGTGGCCTCTGGTACAGTTGCTTCTCGTCTACTAGCTAAAGTGCTCCTATTTATTCCACACTCAGCCCTCAGCAATGTGGTCAGAACCTCTGACTGTTCTTAAAATAAATATATATTATATATATATATATACAATGTAGAAGTGATGGCACTCACAGGATTTTGAACAAAAGTGACAACATTTGCAAAAATAAAAAAGGTTAATTTATTCAACGTTTTGGTCCCACACAAGGACCTTTGTCAAGGAAACCTTGTGTGGGACCGAAACGTTGGATAAATAAACCTTTTTTATTTTTGACAAATTTTTCACTTTTGTTCAAATCCTGTGAGTGCCATCACTTCTATATTGTATTCAAATTTTCATAGCATATGCACCCAGGTCTCTACAACAATTTCAGGGGTGTGCTCATATATATATATAGATAGATAGATAGATAGATAGATAGATAGATAGATAGATATACTGTAGCTAGCCTTTACCTGAAACTATGAAAAAGGCATGACAATTATATCTGTGCTACCAACTAATCATCTAATCCCCATGTAATCACAAAATTGTATACCAACTTGCCAACACTGAATTGTTTATTACCTGGTATTCAGTTTTTGTATTCATTAAAATGTCTCTCAATTACAAGAGATTTGGGGGCAAATTTACTATTATTCCCCAACAATAATTTGTTTCTATTCGATATTCGATTAGCATTCGATTTTCAAATGTTAATCGAATAGTTCTAGGCTACCTTTTATTCGATATTCGATCATTCGACAATCGAATACAAATCTATTCGATCAGTCGAATAAATAACTTTGTGTGTCTCATTGATCTACTTTAGCCTCTGTGTTGTAATTCATAAAGTCTGTAGAATGGGAATGGAGTGGTAGTTTATGTTAAGAACTAATTCATAGACAGATCAATCAAAATGAATATATATATATCTTTTCATACTGTAAAAAAAATCTCACATGACAGCCATGCAAATTCAAATGACTAGAAATGCATTTACATTTAATTTTAGAAAGTGAAGTTTAAGGGTGGATGTTGATCCAAGTATGAAAATTACCATTAAGATGGGGAAATGGCTTTAAATCCTAAATCAAATATAGAGCCATCTTGGCAAGCTTCATTTTCAATAGTGACTAAAACGCTTACTCTTTTACTGTCCAAAGATATACTGTTGCCATTCTGCTTAAGAGTTGGGATAACCAGTACAGTAGCTCAATCTCACGTGAGCCTGTAGCTTTCTTTTAGACAGAGGAGAAACTGACACCATGTTTCTCTTGCTTAAAGAAGACATAACTTTATTAACACTTCTGCATTAGCAGATAAAGATCATGTTACATGACACTGTGTCAATATCAGATTACTATGGGATCTGTATGTAAGCACACACATTAATACATATTTTAACATATACACTGTACATATTTGAAAATGCAATTCTGATGGTATCATTTAGTTGGATTCTTGAATTTTGTGCTAAATCTGTGACAAAGTAATTTTCAGCTTCCTGCACATAATTTTGCTCAACAATGAGTAATATTTTATAATTTCTCAGATATTTTCAATTGCATTGATGCAAATTTAGAGATGTCAGCATTGCAAAATAAAATAATCTGAACCATATTGTTTTGATTGCAAACAGAATGAAATCATGGAAAAGTTCAGTTTACCTACATACAGTATCATCAACAAGATAGATTAGTTTTAAGAAGATTGTGCCTAAACATGTGTAACCCTTTCTTGGCTATATTAAACCAAACCAACTAGCATGAGTAGAGCATTGGTTACACGCGACTCTTTTATTCTCAGGTAGGGCTTTCGCTAAGTGGAAAATCACGTGTGAGGTAGTTGAACTACAACTCAGTACTGCAAAGTATATCAAATAACAGGTGTTGGACGCCAGGGGTTCTTTGTGAAACAAATAGAACAAAGTTTATTTACATAGAGCACCACAGGGTATTCATCATACTCACAACCAGTAGATGATAAGCAGCAATTGCATAGCAGAGTAACCACAGGTACAGCAATAGAGAATGCTCTCAGGTAGGATGTGTAGAGGGGAGTTGGTAGGTTCACCAGCCAGGTTAGCAATACCTCATGTGGTCCGGATCCCACCAGCTGATATGGGTCAGTTCAGGGGTTAAGTAATCTTCCTGCAGTCCCTATACACTGAGGTCCCTTCACTTCAGGCAAGGTAGAGCCTGGGGGAGAGCTACTCCCTACTATCCTCCTTGATGGGGCTTGAGCTGCCCGTTCTATCTTCTCTCTCTACTCTCACCTCTCCTAGAGAGTGCTATAACAGAAATATCCTGTACTCACTATTCCTCATTCACGGGGCCCTGTTCCCCGACTTCACTAAAGGTGGCTGTTCCTTTAGGGCAATGCTTCTGGGGCCTTGTTGACTCCAGGCTCAATGGATCTTGTATTCAGTACAAGAGCAGCAGCCAAAGATCCTAAGATCCAAAGGGTAGGTGAAGATCCAAAGAGAAAGTGCCCCTCCCTGCAAGCCCTTTTATTACAGCACTGCAGGGGGTGGTCACTCTTGTATCCAATAATATGATACATTATAGCTACCTGGACCTTAGTCCAATAGCAGGTAGCAGAAGTAAGGGCAAGGGAAGAAGCCATAAGGACCATGCTACTTATGGGTCCCTACACATGTATTATCAATGTATAAGCAAGTCATTTTTTTTTTAATTAATCTTTATCTTAAATCTGCTGTTAGTAGCTTCAGGAAAGCTTTTTGGTGGTCCATGTTATTAAATCAATAAAACAGATTCTAGAAACGTAGTTGTGTATGCTATTGATTTATCCCCTGTGACATTTTACCATATTGAACAACAAACACAGTTGTAGCTCAGCTCCTGCTGACTGTACATGCTTATTTCTACTTTAAAAGGGAACTTATTTAAATTAACTCTTTTTAATCAGTCCCCTTATTTATTTAAAGCCTTTAGCCTGACACAAATATGATCGCCCTTCTCTAATAATAATAATAATAATAATAATGTATCTACTTCAGATTTTGGATGATATTTTTTTGTTATATTAAGGGGGTTATTTATCAACGTTTTAGTTCTTGATGTTTGTGAGGTTCTTTTCTACTATAACACTGGAGTGTTAAGAATGATCAAATAACAAAAATAAATGGGAAAAATAGAAACTGAAAAAGTGAAAATGGGAGGGTATACTCATAGTTCAGCCCAGTCCAAAAAATTTGCTCATAGCCTATGAGTAAGTGCCCCAACAGGCACGAAACGTGTAAGGCCATTCTTCTGTATGTCTCAATAAATGGATTGAACTTTTACTAATCTTTTGGATGCAATTATTCACTTTGGAGGAAATACTCACAAATTTCTATTTTCTGTCACAAGTTCTTTTTTACCTCAAATAAACTTACAACTTGAATATTTGCTTTTTTCATGAAAAAACCTGACTGTAAGAATCAATGCAATCCAAGGAGGACTCGAATACAAAAAATGATCGAGTTATCATTAAAAAAAAAGTTTTGAATTGATCAGTTTGACTTGATTACGTTTTTGAGTGCTAACCACATCTTCAAATGGTTCAACAGACCTCTGCCATTAACTTCTACATAGATTCAGGCTTTTGGCAGCTTTGGGACATAATAAATTTCGAAAAATTAGAGGATTTGTTTTATCCCGAGTTGAGTTTTTACTGAAACTACCTTCGAAAAACAAATTTTTTTTGGGAAAAACACAACTCAACCTTAAATAACTCCCTAAATGTTAAAATCAAGAAAAATAAATATTCTCCCTGTCACACTGATTTGAATCCAACAGCTGAGGACAGCTGGAGCATTCAGCCTGTGTCCCCATAGCCTTAGGCTAGGGTCAGACAACTATGGATCCATTCTCCTGCTGCTTATACCCTTCTTCTCTGACTGGATGCGGAAGTATTGTCTCTGCTTGGGTGCAGGCAGACAGGGCGGATTTTGGTGGCTAAATGCAACATTTAACATTTTGTGCTTAAATCTGCCCTCAGTTCAGAAGACAAAGGGAGCAGCCGGGCTGTGAATTCTCTGCCTTTGGAGAATTCACAATTGTGTGCATGTTTTGGCCCTAGCCTTAGGGTTAGTAGCTCTGCAGGAGTTGTAGAATATGATTACTTGAAAATGGTCTTGTATTTTTTAGTTTACATAGGGGCAGATTTACTAAGGTCGAATTTCGAATGCAAAAAAAAATTCGAAATTCGACCAGAGAATAGTGGGGGAATAGTGGGGAATTAAAAAAAATTCAAATTCGAATTTTTTTAGTGCAATTCGACCGATCGAATAGGGAAAATTTTTCAAATTCGATCTTAGGGAATGATCCCCATTTCGGTTGGTTTAATCTTGTGAAGTAGGTGATCGAATTTAAATTTAAAGAGGAAGTATTCGACCATCGAATTTTCGAACATTTGAATAAAATAAAATTTGAATATTCAAATCATTCGAATTCGAATATTCGATGGTGGAATGTGGTAGAATTTGCCTAATTTACATATTCGAAATTCGAATTCGAATATTTTTGAAAATTTGATCAAATATTCAAATCCTTCATGTGAATTTATGTGAATTTAGTAAATCTGCCCCATAGTGTTAACATTTTTTCATTATGATATAAAGAAAATACACAGTGAGTATAATGTTTTGCCTTTAGAACACCTTTAAAAAATGCTTGTGATATTATAAAGATGGTTGGAAAAGCATTCTGCCTACTTATCCCTACACTCTAAAAGAAAAGTTTATCTTTAAAGGATATATATCTACCTACCAATGTACATGTAAACAAGATCATTAGAAACTGAATGGCAAATGTTTACAAACACACAGTACATACAGATGCAGCCACTTGGATTTGTGAGTTAAATGCGTCATGACTCAGGGTTAATTGAAGAAACTGTGTTATCTAAAGTTATCTTAACTCATTTAATGCATTTAACCTTTTCATTAGCATACCAAAGCACCATTGTTTTCAATGGTGAACTCTTTAATTGGATGGGATGCTGTCACACAATATTCTGTGCTAATTGCGATAAATGGGATAGATGAGTTAAATTATTCTATGTCAAATGCACAATCCAAAGTGGCTTAATCTGTACACACACACACACACACACATATACTATAACTTGTGCTTAAAGACCCTTGAATGGTTTATTGCAATAATATTTGCAATAAATTACAGAATGGAGTGTAGTTAATGGTGAATTTATATTCTGTAATTTTGTTCTTGCTGTACAGAGGTATTAATTTTCAATATCTTAAATGAGGGAACCAATGTAAAAAGAGATTGGTTTTCTAGAGCAAAAGAAGAAATGTGGGAGGAAGAGGCAGAGGAAAGGAAAGTATATTACATAAATTCTCCTAAATTGATGCAAAAGTGCAAAGTGACTAATGCAGGCGACAATACGCTAGCGTTACTGCCCGCAGGGAGCCAATTAAATAAAAGGTGCAAACGTCACTTTGCTAGTGAAAGAGTTAGATGCTAGCAGTCATTTGCACTCTATCACCAGGTGACGTTTCACTCTGGCGAATGGACGTTACTTCGCAAATTCACTAAAATGCAGATTTTACTGAATTTTACCTCTATCGCCAGACTTGCCTTTGCCAGCTCAGACCAGGCGAAGAACAATGAAGGGCATAGATCTTCCTCAATCTTCTGTTACTTACATCATATTCAGTGAGTGGAAAAAGCATCAAAGTTCAAAAAACGCAGGTGTCTTTTCCTTTTTTCAGGGTGATAAGCTACAAAAGTCCTAAAAAGTATTTTTGTGTATCCGAATTTCACCATATTTTTTCTAACATATGGAACATTAACTATACAATGAGCTCATGTGTAGGGCATTATAATAAGTCTGTTGTCTTTATTAAGGTTCCTTGAACATGTGTAATTCACTGTGGAAGTGTAATTCATTTGCTGCAATAGACAACAAAGATTTCCATTCAACTTTCAATTTCCTGCCGTATGCAAATTACGGCAGGAAAAAATATAAAAATAAAGAATTTGCGCTAGGCAGAAATGAACGCTAGTAACTCTAGCAAAAATTCACCAGCGTCTGTCAGCCAGGACGAAACGTCACATTTTAATAAATTAGCATTGTCTCAGCGAATTTTCATCTGGTGAAATGTTACACCGAGTGTGAAGCAGACGCTGGTAAGGGTAAGTATGATCCTATTATGGCTTGGCTTTATAATCTTTAAAAGAATAACCTACCTTTATTGTGTGATGTTAGCTTCAGGATGCTGTATAATTAGACACTAGGCTGAGACATTTATGTCATACAGACAGATAACAGATGGTAGGTTGCATGTGATTTAACAGTATTAACATTAATCTTTTGTGCTTGTGATTGCTCTGTAGGTTTACATAAATAGACATGGATAATCCTTCTTACATTTAGTGATAGAATAAAGAGCACACAGATAAGTTTAAATAATACCACAGGAATATGGAAGTTTACAAGATTATTGTCTTTATGACTAAGATTAAGAGTCTTGGCCTTATTTTGCAAATAGTCTACAGAGCAAAAAATATTTATTAACCAGTTTAGTGCTGCATCTCCACGGTTTGTGAGGTTTATCCATGGAAAGCCTCAGTTTAACCATTCTACATTAAAAGCATCCTGAAGTACATATATGAGTATAAGATTGGGATTATTTATTAAAGGTTCAGTTGTCGAAAATTTTTTGAGGTTTGTTTTACTAACAAACTCACTTTTTTTTATGACTTGAAGATGTTAAAAGTCAGAATCCAAAAATACTCCAGCAAAAACCTGTATAATTCATGTAAAAGTCAAAGGCAGAGGTCACTTTAACCATTTGAAGGTGTTTTTGCCTTCGTTATTTTCTGGTGTTTTTCACTGGTTTGCGCACAAAAATGTTTTTTAGCCAATAAACTAGAGTTTTTTCCCTAATTGCATTCAATCAAGCTTTTTACATTAAGATTTTTTCATAAATAAGCAAACATTCGAGTTGTGAGTTTGGAGGGGGGGGGAAAGAAAAACTCACAAACCTCACAAACTCGACCTTTACTAAATACCCCCTGAAGAATCAGCATATCAACAAGGAACTGGTAATGTTTTTGCCACCCTTCTTACAACTGTACATCTTTGTTCAACATGATCACATGTTCAAAGAGGCTTCAGTGGATTTGATTCACTTTTTCCACCCTGTAGTCTGCAAGTTTTCTTTGGATGACTAGGTTAGACTCGTTCAGTGAACACACGTATTGCTTGTAACTCTGATGTATAATACATAGCTAAAAAAGTACCTCGTAGGCCCCCTCCCTCCTCTCCCCTGGGTCATACAGGGTGGTGGAGGGGGGGAGCTGGTTAGTGCCCCAGGGATTGAATTCCCCTTTAAGACACAGGACTGTATGGGAGCAAGCTGAACAGATTGTAGTGTTGGCAGAACTGAACCAAGGCATGACTGAAAGTCAGACATGGGACAGAGCGGGTGTAAAGCTAGGAACAGACAGGAGCAGAAACAGGATTGGAGCAGGAACAAGGCAAGACATGGAAGATCTAGAGCTAGGGATAAGCCACAGAACTCAAGCAAAACTACCTTGAGTGCCTTGCTTTACATGATATTCTATGTGATTTTTCTGCAGTGTGCACCCAGGCTTTTTCTTCAGTGCAGCTATTTTTCTTTTAGATATATATATAAATGTTCTGTGCCACTATATATATATATATATATATATATATATATATATTATATATATATATACATAGTCCAACGGCACTCACCATTCATTTAGCATAGGCCGGGTGCTAACCATAGATGTAGGGTATATGGAAACCGATCAAAGCACTCACAGCTCATTCCATTCAGGTTATTTAAAAAGGTGATGTTTTATTTCAAGCTCTCATCAACGCGTTTCAACCCACAGGGGGTCGTCATCAGGATAGTGTTACAGAGTGACCACACACCTATAAACATCGTTTAACCAATCACAATTCACCTCCCCTAATTGCAACTATAGTGTAGGAGTTGTTAACCCCTCAGTGTGACAATATATATAGTTGTGCACATAAATCGCTTTCAACAATTAACCAAATATACATATACAAGGTGTTAAAGAGCATTATCTAGTTCAGTGTTATCTTCTGCTACAGTGTTACAAAAGCAACTAGATCCTGCCCCAATTAGCCTATAGTGTTACAAAAAGTGAATATCAAAGGTGCTGTTGTGTAATTCCATATGTGTCAATTAAAGATATCAACAACCCATGGATATGTTGTTATGTGTAACCGTAGTGTGTTAAAAAACAACAACAGTTGTCACTTCGTTCTGGCAATAGTTGCAATTAGGGGAGGTGAATTGTGATTGGTTAAACGATGTTTATAGGTGTGTGGTCACTCTGTAACACTATCCTGATGACGACCCCCTGTGGGTTGAAACGCGTTGATGAGAGCTTGAAATAAAACATCACCTTTTTAAATAACCTGAATGGAATGAGCTGTGAGTGCTTTCATCGGTTTCCATATACCCTACATCTATGGTTAGCACCCGGCCTATGCTAAATGAATGGTGAGTGCCGTTGGACTATGTATGTATGAGATCCTTCTGATCTGGAATGAGCACCCCAGGACGCTTTGCTATGTACAATTGGTGACACATGCTTTACCTTTGAGATAATTTCTGTGCAGCGCGCTCCACGGTGGAACGGAGGGAGTTACACACTACTTCCGGAGGCATTGGAGATCAGGCGAGAGAGGGGAATGGATGACGGAGCACGGAATAATACCTTCAATGTGGATGTATCGCGGGAGTTCGCGTTCACCCAGGAAGACACCACACGCATGCTCTTCACTGACTCGGCTGCCACATATCATGCTGGTAAGCTCCCGAAAGATATATTCAATCAGCTCAATACCCTTAGAAAGCGGGAGATTGATTATAACTTGCATGGGCTTTATCTATCTGATTACTATCGACAACGACAAATACCAAGGGGGTTTAGAGTTAGAAATGTACCCACCCTGGGAAGATCTAATGCAGAGTTTTGTAGCCGCTGGTGCGGTATTTTGAATAAGTGTTCTTTTGACCTTATGCTGCTTGTTATTGAGGAGTCTGCTAAGGAACTTGCCAAAGTGAGGGCTGAAATTAAGGAACTAGAGGGTCAGTGTTTATCGGTGCTACAGGCTGATGTGTCTGTGAATTGGTTAAATAAGCTTGAGGCCAGTATCCAACAATACAAACAGGAACTGGTCCTATTTAAACAATCTAAGGTGATTAAAGTGAACCAGGACTATAAGGACAAAAGGGTGTACGGGTGGCTAGTTGGGAGATCAGATTCTGACAGAAGGCCCAGACGCAGATATAGGAGAACCAGAGAACTCTCCACAATTGATAGTTCGGGGGACTCACCCTCCTCCGACATAGAAACTCTGCGCACAGTAGCATCATGTGCTCCCCAGGAAGACAGATTGACGAGGAGTCAAACAAAGACCCATTTTTTAGGAACGGTAGGAGAAAAAGGCGCCATACCAGGAGAGGGGGTGGCAAGCCGCAGGGGCAGACCGCCCAGGAAGCCCACTCAGTAATCTTTAATCTCAGTAAACATAGCCTAAACCCGGGCGAGGTCTCTCTATTGTCACGGGGTCTATCCTATGTACCCGTCACGAAAAGTGATTCCTTTGAAGTAGAAGTTGATTTATATAAATTACAGCGCAAGTTGAAATTGCGGGACCACTTCAAGGATAGCCCCAGTGACAATACATTAGAGAGATTTCGTCCGGTAAGCTCCTTTGATCCACCCAACATGGCTACCTCAATTAAGACATATATGGGGATTTTACAAAGAGAGAATGATGTAATCTTTAAAGGCAAGAACAAATTTTACTCTAATTTAACCCGGAGCGAAAGAGACTGTATCAAATCCTTGCGGGATGATACTGAACTTATTATACGCCCGGCCGATAAAGGTGGCTCTGTGGTTCTCTTGGATCGCTCCTATTACCGCAATGAGATTTTACAACAATTGTCGGATCACACAGTTTATGAGAAACTGTTACGTGACCCGTGTGACCTATTTAAAACTAAGTTGGACTCACTGTTACTTATGGCAAAGACAGCTGGGTGGATCAGTGAGAATTGTTATGATTATTTGGTGTGTAAATTTCCAAAATGCCCCATTATTTACACCCTACCCAAAATCCATAAGGATCCAACCTTCCCGCCGGGCCGACCCATTATTTCTGCCAGGGGGTCTCTATTTTCCAATGTAGCATGTTATTTAGACAGCTTTCTTCAACCACTCTGTACTGGGATGACCTCCTTTATTGCTGACACGCCCTCATTCTTGGAGATATTGAAACAAATTGGCACGCTACCTTTGGATACGGTCTTTGTGACGATTGATGTGTGTAGTCTATACACCATTATCCCAACAAGCGAGGGGGTGTCAGCATGTAAGAGAGCACTAATGATGGGACACAATGGTGACCCACCAATTGACTTTTTATGTGAACTCCTGGAGATGGTACTAACCAGCAACTATTTCCGCTTTGAAAATACCTTTTATTTACAAAGAACCGGCACGGCTATGGGCTCTAATGTGGCCCCCTCTTACGCCAATCTATTTATGGATGCTTTCGAGAATCAATATATCTATCCAGCATATGCAGAAAAACTATTATTATATCGTAGATTTATTGACAATATCTTTATGATTTGGCGAGGGGACCACATTAGGTGGTGGTGATGGATCTTAACGAGTTACCCACTCCAGTGAAGTTCACTATGAACTGTCATAGAGATACGATTGACTTCCTAGATGTAAGGGTTTTTCGCACTGAGACTGGAGTTGGAACCACATTGTTCCGCAAACCGACTGATAGAAATACGGTTTTACATGCACATAGTTTCCACCCACCTGCTACCCTGAAATCTATTCCATACACCCAATTTCTAAGGGTATTTAGGGTTAATTCTGAAGGGACTACAGCTATGAGGCAAGCAATGGAGATGCGGGATAGATTCCTCACGAAATTACTTTACATCACGTTGCAGCAACATTTCGGACATTCTATGTGTCTTTTCTCAAGCAAAAAATTGAATCTCCACCTCCAACAGGTATCACATGTATAGGCTATATACAGGAAATGACCTCATAATCTGCATCAAAAGCAATATTAACCCATGCGTTGTAATTACACCACAGATACAAAAACAAGCCATAATCCAGATTCAAACCTGATGGATGTAAGGATTTGAGTTTGTTAATCCACCATACTTCTCTCTTTTTAAGCTTAAGTTCTCTATCACCTCCTTTTTTATTTTTTGCTTGAGAAAGGACACATAGAATGTCCAAAAGGTTGCTGCAACGTGATGTAATGTAATTTTAATACACTTCATTTGCAACTGACGAGTGCTGCTTCATTCTTTGGATTTGTGTATTGTGTATATGGGGACGAGACGGAGTCTCCTCGAGAAGCGTGCACCGAATTAGCAATGCAGATACGCTGATTAGAGTGCTGGGGCATCCAACCAATACTGTTATATAAATATAAATATATATATATATATATATATATATATATTTATTTATGTAGATATTTCATTAATAAAACAACCCAGAGTTGTTAAAACAGATGTCAATATTTCTGTTTCATAAAAAACATTGATTGCATAGATGTATTTATTTAACAAACAAAACTTCTTGCACTTCTTTATCTTTAATACATTTGCCAACTCAATCTCACTCATCTGGTGTTATGTTTTTTTATAAGCACGAAGAATGACCTGTTGCCCTTTTATTTTTTTCTGCTAGTTGGATTTTCCAATAAGACAGATGGTTGGCAATACTGAGCAATCTGTGCTTGTAAAGGTGCACGTTATAATCAACACTTTAGAATTGTGTTTTTCTTGTACAGATATGTAGTTATACACTGTCTAAATCAGGAGGATTTGTAATGGCATACAGTATATTAGAAACGATAGAGGGGAGAGTGTTCATAACACTTATTTTACCCAATGTTTTTGTTGTTTATAAAAGCAAAAAGGAAAAATTCTGAGATTTATTTACTTTATTATTATTATTTTATTATTATTAATAATAAAAATAATAATAATAATACTGTTGTAGCCAGCCAATTAGTAGTAATGTTCCTCATTTCTTTGCAGATTCTTGCACAAATTAATCCTATCCTCCTCCTATAAGATTTACTATCAAAATTCAGCCTCCTGCTTCCCCTGTGTTTATAGCATTCCCATTTCTCCTTCAATGGATCGTCAGTATTGCTGAAAATTCAGAAACTTAATGACAGGATAATTGTCTTGTGCTGTTTACAAATTGCATCAAATGTTTACTCCTTTAAAAAAATAGTGCACTTCAACACTTCAACCCTCTTTATGAGGGTTAAGTAGCACCATGTCAGTAAATGCCTGCACTCTAAATAGCAAAGATGAGCTGGTGTTATTAAAACAGAGGCAGAAGCAGTCTGGAAAGTGATTTGAAATTACAGTAGTACTATAAGATGACAATAAGAAATTCAGCAAAGAAGCTGTCAGTAAAAAAGAGAATATTGGGCACTAGGGATCAGCATTTTTTTTCGTATTGTGCATTTTTGTGGTGAAAGTTTAATTTTTTGTGAGTGGCAAATATTTTCAAGAATCCACATCATGAAGTTTCCACCTGATGGGACATCACAAATTAACTAACAGGTGCAGGCACCACTTCATTCGAATTCTATCGCCAAAAAGAAGCTATATCTTCCTCTAGATCTTGTTCTGTCACTTGCATCATATCCTATCTGCTGAGAATGCATTAAAGTTTAAAAAAACGCTGGCGACTTTTCCTTTTTTTGGTTTTACTTTTTTTGGATAACATATGGAACATTCATTTTACAGTGGGCTCACGTGTAGGGCATTATATTAACTCTCTTGTCTTTATTAAGGTTCCCTGGACTTGTGTAATAAAAACCGGTAACTTAAACCAATTGTATCAATATTTATAATAAAGACGTCCATACAACTTTAAATTTCCCACCCAATGCAAAAAAAATTTCACAATATTTTCTGCGGTTCACTACATTTTTTATACATAAAGGAGGTGGTAGTGCTCATCACTATTGGAAATTCCAATGATTTGCTGCCGGTGAATAAATTTGCGAAACATCTGCAAAAGTTCGCCTGGCAAAAATTCGTCAATGTTGAAGAAACAGACGATGGCATCCAAAAATGGACGCCCAAGTCCAAAGCAAGACGCCAGCGACATTTCGCAAATTTCTCAGGAAATTTTCTAAAAATTCGGAGAAGTTAAACACCCCAGATTCGCCCATCACTATCCAGTTGCTATTGCAATTTCATTTCATTAAAGGACCGCTGAGATTTCACCCTTCATATGATGATTGTCACACCTCAACCACCCCAGTACAGTTTTAATTTAGATAAACCTTTATTTTATCTAAATGTTGTACAATATCCTATTATTCAATATCCTATTATTTTTATACCTCTAACCTTGGTAGTGACATTTTATTTCAAACTTTTATTACTTTTATTTGATAGCAAAGTCTACATATTAAATATATAAACTATGCATATAACGTATGTATGTATGTATGTATAACTATGTCTTATGTACTTAAAATAAAACTGACTTTTATTATTTTATTATTTTACTTGAAACGTGTTCTGATTTTGTTGATTGTTGAATGTATGATATTTTGGAAATTGAAGTATGAAGACAAATCTGTTTGGAGGTGTCCTAATTTACACACTATATAGTGAGATATGAAGACAAATCACCAGAGATTGGTGAACCTAAACCCCTTGTGGGGGGGGGGGGAGGAGAAAGGACTGGCAGAGACTAGTGAGTCTGAGTGCCAGCAGGGGAGTGTGAAGCCCAAATGTTCTGAAGTGCCAGATGGTGAGTGTTTACCTGGATGGTGAGAGACCAGAGAGGGGTATATTTTACATTGAAGTCGTTGAACTGTACCCTACATCTTCTACATTGAAGTTGCTGAACTGTGTTTTGTTACCTTTTGTTGGGAATGGCCAGTGCTTAATAAACCTGTGTTTAGTCTGAAGCCTTTGTGTCCCTGTCTCTAAGCGCAAAATCTTATGCTACCTGCCTACCTGCCTTATGTAAGGGTTTAGGTAGTTGGAATCTGTTTTCTGGGGTTGAACAGCCCAAAATATAATCATTGCCAAGGTGGCAAAATGAGGAATGAACCTCCTGTAGTAGCCAGTGATATCCAGGAAAGTTCAAACCTGCTTTAAAACCTGCATTAAAAGGGCGTGGCCACTGTGGAATGTCTGCTGTTTTACCAATCCTCTGCCAATTGTGTAAACTACATACTTGGCCTCCTCCAAACCAATGGCATGTTTCTTGGGTTTGGCAGTAAGGCCTGCTTTAGGAAGCCTATCTTTCATCTGTGATATGTTTTCAATTGCACTCCTGTGGTGTGACACTTCTCCTTCCCAGGTGTCCTTTGCTATATCTAAGAGCTCCCTAGGATGTCTCCCATAGAGTAACTCAAGTGGTTTATAACCTGTGGAGGATTGGGGAGCTTCCATAATAGCAAACATAAGATTTGGTAAAAGGCAGTCCCAGTCTTTCCCATCTTTGTCCACTACCTTTTTTCAACATACATCTGTCTGAGCATGGTATACAGAGGTTCGCAATTGTGAAATTTTAAACAATTTACAGAGTTCCTTAGTTACTCTGGACATAAAATCGGTACCCTGATCTGTGAGGATTTCTTTAGGGATCCCAATCCTACTGAACACATGAAACAATTCTTTGGCAATTGTTCTAACCGAAGTGTTATGCAAAGGAATAGCTTCCGGGTAGGGAGTGGCATAATCCATGATCACTAGAATATATCGATGTCCCCAGGCAGACTTTAACAAAGAGCCCACCAAATCCATGGCTATCCTCTAAAAGGCTAGTAGGTAATGGAATTAGGGGACTATAAAAGTGTGGCATTGGAGCAGAAATCTAACAAACAGGACAGGACCCACAGTAATCCTTTACCTGTTGATGCATTCCAGGCCAAAAAAAAACCTCTGCAAAACTCATTCGGTAGTAGCAAACAGGGATTGGCATCTATTCCTGGAAGAGTAATCACATTGCATGCGATCATCAAGAAAAGGTCAATTTGCCACAAAATGACCAAAATCATGGCAACGGAAATATTTAACAATCTCAGAAATAAACCTAAGCATCCCAGACTTTCCAGTCCTAGATTGCCAACCTCCAAGGTTTTTTCCAAAAGTCTCTCCCTTTAAGGATGATTTATAGTGATGGGCGAATCTCCCGCGATCAAAAAAGACGCGCAACTCGTTTTTTAGGCGAAATTTTGCTGGTGATTCGCGAATTTATTCGCCAGCGCCATCACTAATGATTTACTTTTACCACCAACCCTGTCCCCATGAACAGTCTTACCAGTTGTCAGAGTGTACTTCCCTTTCAGGTGGGGAGCCTGGAACGATGAGGGAGATGTGCCAAAGTTCTCAGCCTCAAAGTGCCTTTCCACTAACTCCACAAGGTCATCTGCTGTTTTAGGGTCTACATGGGTCATCCATTTGCTCAGGGCAACAGGAAGGGACCTCAGGTAGCAATCCAGTACTACCCTCTCAATAATCTCTGGTTCGGTCAGTGACTCATGCTGCAACCGTTCTCTCACCAAGTAGAGCGTGGAGGTTTTCCGGGTGATAAGCCCAGCTGTAGACTTGTTGGGCATGAAGCACCATGGTGGGCCAGAATCTCTTTTTTCAGTTTATCATAATCCTTGGCAGTAACAGGGTCAAGATCAAAATATGCTTTTTGCAACTCACCAGAGGAGCCAAAAGACCTGCCCACTGCTCTTTAGACCAACCCTTTCTTTCGGCTCAAATGTAGTGAGATATGCCTCCAGATCATCCTCTTATGTCATATTTTGAAGGAAACAGCTCACGTTGATTTTGGTCACGTTGCTAGGGGCTACTGCAGGTAGTGTCCTGGGGTGTCTGTGCCAACTGTTGGACCAATCTCATCAGTACCTGCCGATCTGCCTCTGCATCTTCTGAAAGCTTTTGAAACATGGGCATTATCTGCTGCTGAGCAGCCTTATGGCAGGCTAATGCCTGCTGCTGAACGGCATGATTGTGGGCTTCTGCCTGCTGCAGAGCGGTATTAGACAGCATTTATTGTTTCTCCTCCATGCTGCACAGTTCTTAAGGGATTACCACCCCTTTAATTTTAAATCTCTGCAATACTATAATGGATTTGTTGCTTTATTTTGTATCAAAGCAACCTCTACCATGTAAGGGTTTAGGTAGCTGGGATCAGTTTCCTGGGATTAAAAAACAGACTGCACAGCTCAGGAGAGAGTAGACTCTTTTCAGCAGTTTATATTCACTTGCAGCAAATGAAATAAAATAAATAGTTCAAAATAAAATCATTGCCACTTAATGGGCTTCTAACTAACACAGGTCAGTTTCCTGACTAGTCAGAAGGAGGCCTACCGCCTGTCTCCCCAAAACATAGAACATTCAGGAATATACAACACCCTAAACCTTGTGGTTATTTTAATACCCTCAGTGAGCTCACACAGGCAGCTTTGTTCTTTCCTCAGACTTGGGCTCTGCAGTCTGGCTTGAGCTGCCTTTTTAATAAAAAACCTGAAATGCCTCAGGACAACTCAAAACACCCATGCTGGACTAGCAGTCCAGGAACTACTCTGTAAGGAACCTATATGACTATATGTTTTTTCTTAAGGCTTCAATGTTGACCTGTTTGTTGTGCTGACAAAAGCACATATAGCAGAATATATACATTGTGACAAGGTGTTTGGAACTGTGTGATTGTGTGCTGTGACTTTATGTTGGAAGGGTTTTCCTAAATAAACCTGTGGGTTTTTGTTTTTTTTTTGCCTGAAGGCACTACGTCCATGTCTTTAAGCTCCTGATGTTCTACTTACCCGTCTACCATAGCTAATTTTCCCCCAAAAATTGTACAGCTTGTCACAACATATATTCTTTGAACATTCTTATAATGACCAAGGTAATAAATTAAATATTAGTCTATAAATTGATCTGCAAAAATAGGATTGGAATTAATTTTAATAACACCATTATTTAGTTTAGTTGAACAAAAGCTGAACATATATGCGATGTTTGTTTATACTGATTCTTAGCTATAAATGTGGTTGTTTCTGTTGCATTAAAAGATCTGTCCACATTCTTTTATGTTAGATAAAAAAACACAGTTCTGTGTTGTTCTTTTTTTACAATATGAAAGTACAGCATTTTATGAAAAAAGGACTAAAAGAGATCATAAACTAGTATAGATTAGCAGTGTATGTTGACTAAGATACAGAAAAATGCATTAGAAGGAAGGCAATTATACTCTCAAATTTAAAAAAAGGTTTAAAAACTTTTTGAAAAACAGCAAACATTGGAGTAAAATTTTAAAAATTAAAAAAAAAAAAAATCTATCTTGAAAAGAAGTCAAGGTGCTGACCAATGATCTTAAGAAAAGTTTTTTGCCCCCTGAATTTGAAGTGTTGACTTGACTGTTTCTAAAATAATGTTATGATTTCAGGGGTTAATCTGGTATAAAAACACACACTTTTGTAAATAGTGCTTTTGGCTGTATGTAATAAATCATTACAGAGTTCCCATGGCAATGCAAGCATGGGTTCTCATGTATGGATCCAGAAGCAAAAATATCAATGGCACACAGGATGGATGCAAGCAAGTGCTTTGAGTGTTTATTCTCATGTATGGATCACAGAATTTAGAAATGTCATTCATTTTAAACTACATTCTATTTTTTAGTGTATAATATTGTTTGTACACACTTTTAAAAATATGCTCCATAGTGTAATATTTAAAATAAATATAACAATGTACAATTTGCATTGCAAATTCCAATTCTGAAGTATTTGAATATTTTTAATAATGGAATTGCAGTAAATGGCAGATACATGTTAATTTTATTGCTGTGAGGGTGTGACTAATGGCAGAGGTCTCAGGCTGCGACAGTGAAGGAAGGAGGATAGTTTGTTGCTGAGGACAAGGGTAGAGGAATAACTGGTATGGATAAATAGCTAGAAGAAGGGTTTGCCATATGGCTTGAGGGTCCAAGATGTGTGCTACTGAGCTAAGTTAGAGGGGTAATTTTTGTGTGCTTGCTTATAATTATTATAATTGAGAAAATGTGATAGTGTGGGTTTGTGTATTAGTTGGCATAATTCCAAGAGGAGAGTTAGCTCTATGACAAAGTATTTAATTTCAGCTGGTCTTAGCTTATCTTCATACCATAAATCTACTAGAAAATCATGTAAATATTAAATAAACCCAATGGGCAGGTTATGCTTCCAATATTTATACAACTGTGTATAATCTCATGCTGTTATAATGTATCACAGATGGAACATTATCACAATATAATTCTGTAGATATGGCAAGTGTTCCCTTATTTTTGCTGCATCCCCTCTATACTAGTCAAGATAATTTCTTTGAGTGCATTTATGTTTATATTCAATCAAAATTGTGTGGGGATGTATGGTAGGGCTCTTGCCTTTATCTGCAAACCTCCTAGCTGAAACACATCAGCAGGAAAATAATAAAAGCAAAGTGTTTTGTCATCATACATATATTGTGAAGTGTGCAATTATAATTTCCTGCTTTTTGTAAGCAAAGTTATTAATTCAAGACATTACGGTTAAGATTGAAGGCCTTATTTTTAGCACAATGTAGTTGCTTATTGTTCCCTCATACAGAATTATTCTGTAACCATCACATAAATATCTAGTTCAATGAGAAAAATATATAATTTAGCTTTGCTTATTCAGCACATTATAAGTAACTGTAATGTACTGAACACTGTGAAAATTGGTGCTTTTTGTTAAAGGATTTTTAGTATAAATGTATGGGCTTTGAATTACAATAGCACACTGCCCAAATGTATACTGTTTTTAAATGGTTGATACAAACATGTATTAAATAATGGTGTGTGTGATTATCATAATTGCCATAGCCACGAAGAATGTGTCACAATGCAAAATGTGGCACAAGAGCAGCATTTAGTCTCACAATTGATGGCAACATTACAAACAGCCACTTTAAGAGAATAATAACATTTGCATATATTTCTTTCCTATATAAAGGTGAAGCAGATTTATCAGGTCAAATTATTTTCTTATTTAAATTTTGTAGGTCTAAACAGTTTAATCAAGCTAGCTTATTTATGAATGCTTTACCCAACTTCTCTGGCTTGGTTTTTCACCAAAAATATAGAGCATAAATATTTACAGAACTAATGCAAACATTTTAGGTTTGTGCCTATGTTAAGAGTAGTAACTAAATGAAAATAACTCTAGTTTAATATCACAATATTATAAAATAGTTTACTAGTACAATTCACTGCAATTTAATGTGAAGCATGGGGGTTTTTAAACAGAATCTCAGAACAATTCAGAATACTGTGTCCACTATGCATGAATGTAAAAGAACCAAATTTCTGACCATCTAAATAAAACTCATTTACACCCACAGATGCAGTGGGCAAATTACGCTTTTCTGTGCAGTGAGTTGCATCTAAAAACCACTTTTATTAAAATTATTTGCATCCAAATGCACTCTGCTAACTTCAGTACAGTTGTGCTTAATGCTGAATTTAGCACTGTGCCTTTTGACCTGCACTGTGCAAACCCTGGATCTACTGTTAACTCTTACATAGTAAAGTAGTAAAAAGATACATGTCCATCAAGTTCAATCTTTTAAAGGAATTGTTTGGTATAAAAGTAAAAATTGAGTAAATAGATAGGCTGTACAAAATACAAAATGTTTGCAATATAGTTAGGCAAAAATGTAATGTATAAGGGCTGGAGTGAGTGTAAGTCTAACCTACCTTAACAGAACACTACTTCTTGCTAGTGATGGGCGAATTTATTCGCCTAGGTCGAATTCGCGGCGAATTCCCGCCATTCACCGCTGGCGAATAAATTCACGAATCACCAGCGAAATTTTGCTTGGCGAAATTTCGCCGGAAAACGAGTCGCGCGTCAGTCGCGCGTCGTTTTTTGACGCGACGCGCCGAAAACGATGCGACGCGCGGCGAAAACGACGCGACGCGCGACGAAAACGACGCGACGCGCGACAAAGTTGACGCGACACGCGACAAAGTTGACGCGACGCGCGACAAAATCGTCCCGCGACTCGTTTCGCTAATTTTTCGCCGATTCACGAATTTCTCTAGAAATTCGCGAATCTCTAGGCGAAGCGAATGGCGGGAGATTCGCCCATCACTACTTCTTGCTTTTCAGCTCTCTTGGTTTACACTGACTGGTTACCCTGTTACCAGGCAGGATCCAATCAGTGACTTGAGGGAGGGCCACATTGGTCATAACTGTTGCTTTTGAATCTGAGCTGCATGCTGAGGATCAATTGCAAACTCACTGAACAGTTAGGTCCCATGTGGCCACCCTTCAAGTCGTTGACTAACTCAGATTTAGGGAGCTGACAAGTTGTGCTGTATTCTGTTATGTTAGACATACAGTACTCCAGCCTTATACATAACATTTTTGGCTAACTAACTATATCAGAAACATTTTTTATTTTGCACAGCCCATTTATTTACCCAGTTTTTAATTTTACCCTGAACTGTTCCTTTAAGTATATATATATAACCTACATCACCTTGTACTATGGGCTATCTTCCATAACCCTGTATTCCCTTACTTGCTAAAAAGCCTTCCAACCCCTTCTTAAAGATATCTAATGTATCTTGACCAGGTGGTAGGTCCATGGTTCATGCAGTGCCCTGCATCAATAGATGAGACACACTGGCAGCTAAAGATTTTGGCGAGACATCATTTGCATGCCAGGCTTCATACAGACAGCTCCTGGTTTACACATGGCAAATCACACATGCTGTTGAATCCATTTTTTGAATAACAATAATCTTACACATTCTGGGAAAAACTGGCGCATTGTTGTAAAAACATGACAATTGCATCGGAAAATGCACTTTGCTCACTGCAACACAGTAAGTCAATGCATCTGTTTCTAAAAAGTACAGTATGGAATGTCCAAACTATGTACTGTATGTGTCAGGAGAGCCTTGAAAGTCAAACATTTTCTTATTGATTTCTACCTTAACATGGTAGCTAAAATGTTGCTTGTGCCATAGGCCTTAGTTTCAAGATTCTAGTAATCTTTATATGAATTTACTTAAGTAAAGAGCACCACCAAATAGAAAAAGAAAATGAGATATTAAAAAATAGGCTAAACTTCATTTTGATTCTTTTTAACACTAGAGTCAATTATTCTTTAAGTTCTGTTTACAACTTACTATTACTTACTACTATATATATACGTATATATATATATATATATATATATAATTTTAAATGAAACAACTAAGATGCAGTTGAACTGCAGACTTTCAGCTTTACTTCAGTGGATTGAACAAAAATATTGCATACAAATGTCAGGAACTAAAGCTTTTTTTCTTGTTCACACAATCACTTCATTTCAGGGACTCTAAAGTTATTGGACAAAATATAAAAACTGAGAAAAAAATGTTTATTTCTAATACTTGGTTGAAAACCCTTTGCTGGCAATGACAACCTGAAGATTTGAACTCATGAACATCACCAGATTCTGGATTTCCTCCTTTTTAATGCTCTGCCAGGCCTTTACTGCAATTCCACACAATTGTGAAGCGCTCACCTCTGTTTTAGCTCTCCTTCGAGACCAGGTGCTTAGCAGTCCATCCCCCACTGTGCCATGGGTCATTAAACATATATCACTTCCAAAAGACTGTAGCACTCTGAAAACTTGATTCCGTGAAGTTGTGTATCTTTTATTAGCTCATAAAAGTAGAAAAACTGCCTTCACTGCAATGGCTTTCAGTTGCTGTTTGTTTGTGGGCCTTTCTGTCCAAAGTTTAGTCTTCAACAAGTGAAATGCATGCTCAACTGGGTTCAGATCAGATGACTTACTTGGCCATTCAAGAATTATCCACTTATTTGCTTTTATAAACTCCTGAGTTGCTTGGCTGTATGTTTTGGGTCATTGTCCATCTGTATTATGAAACACCTACCAATCATTTTGACTGCATTTAGCTGGATTTCAAAATTTGATCATTCGAAATTCAAAGTACTGTCTCTTTAAAAAATTTGAATTTAACACTTTGCCACCTTAAACCTGCCGTATTGCTATTTTAGCCTATGGGGGACCTCCTGGAACCTTTAAGAAGTGTTTTTGAAAGGGTTTCACTTCACCATGGAAATGATTCTGCAATCATCCACCACTGTTGTCTTCCGTGTACATCCAGATCTTTTTATGTTGCTTAGTTCACCAGTGCTTTCTTTCTTTCTCATGATGTACCAAACTGTAGATTTTAGCAATTTCTTGGAAGGTTTTTTTTTCTGTTTTTGCAGCTTAAGGATGGTTGTTTGACAGCATGTTATCTGTTATCAAAATCATTCACATACAAGCGCCCTCCCTCAAATCAACTACAGAGATTGTATCTGCTTCATTAATAACGGAAAGGAATTGCCCGCACCTGCCCATGAAATAGCCTTTGAGTCAATTGTCCAATTACTTTTGAGCCCCTGAAATGGAGTGATTGTGTTAAAAAAAAAAAGGCTTTAGTTCCTCACATTTTTATGCAACCTTTTTGTTCATCCCACTGAACAAAAGCTGAAATTCTGAAGTTTAACTGAATCTGAGTTGTTTAAAACTAATTGTGGTAATGTACAGAACCAATATTAGATAATGGCATTACAGACTTTAGTACTGTGGAAAGACTTGCAAACAACTAAAAGAACGGATAGGCATGCATCGTTCCTTCATTAGGGCAGCCCTGGAACCTAAACCTAAATAAACTACACAGAATGAATGCAAACAAGATATATCCAAACAGCCAGTTGCTCAACATTGGTTACAAGCCAAACATTCTATCAACTCTTTCAAATGCATGCTGATAGATCATATCCCAAATTTACCAAGAGGTGGATATACTGACCGTTTATTATTACAATGAGAAACATTCTGGACTTATGTATAAGACTGAGTGGCACCTAGGGGCCTTAATGCCAAATACAATTGTATTGCTTTTTACCATTGAGATGAGTTACTGTAGGTGGAACATTACATGGACTTCTGATACTGCTGTACATGTTAATATGTAATTTAATGTATTTGATATATCTAGAATAGACCCTCTATACATACATATGGGTATATAAATAACACTAAATTTTGGGATAAATTAATTATATATATTTTTTGAACATTTAACATATAATTATTTTAAGTGAATATTTAATAACATGGCACATAATGACTTTCTACAATAAATATTTTAATATTTGCTATCTCCCTTTATGGGTTATGGATTGTAAATATGCTGAACTATGCACATAAACTATGCACATAATTTTATGGGGTACATGGATAGTAATTATACTGAACTATGCACATAATGTTATATTTTATGTCAGTATTTATTACACTGTTCATTTTAAAACTGACCCATGATTAGGTCACTTCCTGTGTGCACTTAGGGGTGTTGGGTATATAAATATATATATATTTCAATATGGATATGTTTGCCTTGAGAAAGGCGAAAGGACACGTCGCTAATGCATATAAATATATTAATTTGATCACTGCAGAATTTCCAGTGTTGCTTGTCATTCTTTCTTTCTATATGGATTTGTTTACTGTGCACCTTTGTATTATATTATATATATATATATATATATATATAAATATATATATATATATATATAGACAAATGCAAAAGGTCCTCTGCACTCAACCCATTAT
>CM044441.1:78177422-78190196 GCA_024363595.1 Xenopus borealis
GATGAATTCGTACGATTGGATACCGATCATTCGATTTCACGAAAAAATCGTGAAATTTCAAACGATTGAACACTCGGATCGTACAAATGGTATTCGAGCAGGACTTAGCCTCAGAAGCCTATGGGGAGCTTCCCATAGGCTTCTATTACAATTCGGTAGGTTCATCCTGGCGAAGTAGGCAGTCGAATAACTTTAAAATTTTGATTCCTTTGATCATTGAATGATCGAATTATCGAATATTCTAGCATTCAATCTATTTGATATATTTGATATTCAATATTCGATGATCGAAGAGGCCAAATTTGCATATCCGAATTCCTTTGATCGGTAAATCAAATTCCTTTGATCGCAAATCAAATTCCTTTGATCGGTATTCAATCAAATTCGATCGAACTTTGCTCATTTCACGTGAATTTCGTAAATCCGCCCCCTAAACTATTTAGGTCTTTTACATAAACTAAACATGTTCAATATAAATAAGATTTTATATTTTCATATACAATGTACAAATAAGGTGTTGTAAAGCTTTTTCTGTCTCCCTGGACAATATTTAATACAGGTATGGGACCTAATATTCAGAATGCTTGTGGCCAGGGTTGTTACAGATAAGGGATCTTTTCTAGTGATGGGCGAATCTCCCGAGATTCGCTTCGCCGAAAAATTCGCGAAATCGGCGAAAAATTCGCGAAACGAGTCGCGGGACGCTTTTGACGCGCGTCGCGTCAAATCGCGTTGCGTCAAAAAAACATTGTGCAACTCATTTTTTCGGTGAATTTTCGCCAAGCGAAATTTCGCTGATGATTCGCGAATTTATTCACCAGCGGCGAATCGCGGGAATTCGCCGCGAATTCGGCCCTGGCGAATAAATTCGCCCATCACTAATCTTTTCATAACTTGGATCAATATACTAAGGGACTGATTTATTAAACTGAGACTTTTACGGATAAGGCTTTTTGATGCCAAAAATCTGAAAAAATGCAACTTTTTCAGGATTTATTATGCAAAAAAACTGTAAAAAATTCTGAATCTGAACATACTCCAGCTAAACTGTATCAAAAACATTTTAGAACTAAAAGATCTTTTTTTGTTTCATGGTTTTAGAGGTTTTGGAGTGTTTTTGACGCTGAATTTTGTGTGACAATACGAAAAAGTCAGTTATTGTGCTACAACTCGAAAAAGTTGCAGTTTTCGTGACTTTTCCCGTCATACTTTTTTATTCTGCATTTTTATGACATCTGTGGTTTTAAAGAAAGTGAATTTAGTTGTGGATTCATAGAACTTACACTGTTCCTCAATCTTCAGTTACTTACAGCATATCCTGAGTGGAAAAAGCATGTAAGTTTAAAAAACATTGGTGACTTTTTCTTTTTTCAGAGTGATAGGTTGCAAAAGTCCTAAATATTTTTGGGTAACCAGTTTCCCCCATACATTTTCTAACATATGGAACATTATTTTACAGTGGACTCATGTGTAGGGCAATACAACAACTCTATTGACTTTATTAAGGTTCCCTAGACATGTCTACTTCTCAGTGTAAATGTAATTTATTTGATAAAACATGTAACATAAAGACATCCATTCAACTTTAAATTGCCCGCCGTATGCAAATTGAGCGGAAGACCACTAACGAATTACGCTAGGCAGAATTGAACACTAGCGTATCTTAGCTTTGCTGGCATTCCCGCAGTAATGCTAATGAAAATTTGCCAGTGTCCGTTGGCCAGAATGAAACATTGCATTCTAGTTTATTAGCGTTGTCCCAGCGACTTTTCACCTGGCGAAGTGTTGCGATGGGTGTGAAGTGGTGGCTGACGGATTTTCAACAGTTAGTAAATCTGCCCCATGGTGTTTTCATTTACATCAAGTACAAGGTACTGTTTTATTATTGCAGAGGAAATAGAAACATGTATTTACATCCATATTCAATTAGTTTTACTTCTCCTGATCATAATATAAGTTTTGATTCTACACTGTTGAAGTATAAGAAGAAATGTAAACTGTCTAGGATATGCTTTCATTACAAAAACATGGGTGAACAAAAGCATGTTGTCTTTGACAATGAAAGCATTTAAAGTGGACCCGTCACCCCAAAAAATTATTCAAAATCATATTTTATCACATTAGTCAAGCAAAATAAACATTAATTACACTATATAAATTATTTTATTCTTGTTTCCTTCAGTCTGGGAATTCAAAATTATAGCAAGCAGGCAGGAGCCATTTTGTGGACACTGTTATTAAGACAAGTCTTGCATCATCTCAGAATCTTGTTTGTGCAACAGAATGGGGACCCAATGTCTATCCCCATGTCCTGGCTACACAATTAAATGGTTAAGAGAACTGGAGGAATGTGTGGGGAGCAGTGGTATCTAGGAAGTGCTGAATGGAAAGTGAAAGTAATTATCTGCTCCGCCTCTATGCCTAAGGCATAGAGGAGGGGCAGACAATATTTGATTGACAGCTGAGATTTTTAAATGAGCTTAAAACAGCTATGAATGCTTTAATAAAAATTTGAATTTAGTTTTCATGTTTAATTTGAAAAGGACTTTTATTATACAGATTTTTGTGTCTGGGTGACAGGTCCACTTTAAAGCAAATCTATTGGAGGGCAGATTCCAAATAATGAAGCATTTGGAGTAATTGTTTAATAAAAATTAGAGAGCAAAAACAATAATTTGTAATTGTGCAGACAATAAAAAACAAGGAGATTATAGAAGCCAACAAATTGCTTTCTTTGTGGATGATTTAAAAAAATGTGATACATACCTAACAGGACTAGACATGGCATCTGGATCTCTTGCCATCACTGTCCCTATAATTGTTCCCAATTCAATATCTTCATGGACTTTAAACATATAACTTGGTCGACTAAACAATGGAGGCTCATCCACATCTTCCACAGAAATTTTCACAGAACACGTATCCTTGAAAGGTCCAAGATAATAGAAATGCGGATCTACATGAATGTTCATAGCTTCGACTTTCAAAGTGTACAGCCTTTTGCTCTCATAGTCCAGTCTCTGTTAGTAAGAAGTATAAGAAGATTGTCATTATTAGAATATAACAACATTTGAATATAAGAATATTCATCATAATTTTATACATAATCATTATAATTTTTAACAAAGAAAAGAGCTCAAGAGAGAAGGGGTAATCATTATTTGCCCACTTGAAGCTACTATCAGTTTGCTGGTACAGGTATGGGATCCGTTATCTGGAAACCCATTATGTAGAAAGCTCTGATTTATGGGAAGGCAATTTCCCATAGACTTCATTTGAATGAAATAATTCAAAATTTTAAACATGATTTTCTTTTTTTCTGTAATAATAACACAGTACAATGTACTTGATACCAACTAAGATATAATTAATCCTTGTTGGAGGGGAAAAAAAACAATCCTATTGTGCATATTTAATCTTTAAATTATTTTTTGCATACCTAGGGTTTTTTTTATCAAAATCCAATTTGTAAAAAAGTCCGACCAAACTAGAATCCACGATTTGACCTTAATTATCATTGAAACATTAACATTTTTCATGTAATTGATCAAAACCCCTGATTTTACAAATTTTTTGCCAAACTTCAGAGCAGACATGATATTGTCAAATCTGAAATGGGATCTTTGTTTTGCCAAGCTGACTCTGACAGCTTGGAGGCGGGATATTTTCAGATTCAGACTTTTAGCAGCCTTGGGGTTAAATAAATCATGAAAATTTCATTGTTTTTTTCACAAAACATTTGGATTTTTTAGTACAAAAACCAAATTTTTTTGAGTTTTTTGTCATTCAGACTTTAATAAATAACCCTTTAAGGTATTGAGATCCAAATTATGGAAATACTTCTTATACAGAAAGCTATGTTATGGATAATAGGTCCCATACCTGTACTTATTCCCTTTATGACTATGAACAAACAGATTTTCCTTCTTCCTGCTCTCTTTTCTTTACAGAAGATTTTTTTGTGAATCAGTAAGGAACATACAAGTACAAGCCACAATTCAAACTGGGCATAACTTCTGATCCATTGTTATTGGTAGATGTGGGTTAATATGAATAATGGAAATTCATTAGTGATGGGCGAATCTCCCGAGATTCGCTTCGCTGAAAAATTCACAAATTTCCAGAGAAATTCGTGAATTGGCGAAAAATTCGATAAACGAGTCGCGGGACGCTTTTGACGTGCGCCACATCAACTTTGGCGCGTCGCGTCGTTTCCGGCGCGCGTCGTTTTCGGCGCATCGTGGCGTTTTCGGCGCATCGTGTCGTTTTCGGCGCGTCGCGTCAAAAATGACACATGACTCGTTTTTCCGGCGAATTTTCGCAAAGCGACATTTCGCTGGCGATTCGTGAATTTATTCGCCAGCGGTGATTCGCGAATTTATTCACCAGCGGCGAATCGCTGGAATTCGCCGTGAATTCGCCCATCACTAAACTTCATCTCTCTTCATCTGAGCATGGGTTGCCCCACTGCTTTAAATTTGCATCTACTCATGTATACAGTATGGGGCAAATTTACAAAATTTGTGTGAAGGATTCAAAGTTCGATCGAATTTGATCGAATACCGATCGTATGATTTTTTTCGGAGGATCGAATATGCAAATTTGGCCTCTTCAATCATCGAATACTGAATTATCGAATCATCGAACAGATCGAATGATCGGATATTTGATAATTCAATCATTTGATGATCGAAGGATTTAAAATTTTAAAATCATTCCAATGCCTACTTCGCCAGATTGAACCTACCGAATACCAATAGAAGCCTATGGGAACCCCCCCATAGGCTTCTTTTGCAAAGACCTGCTCGAATACCATTTGTACGATCGAACGCCTCAATCGTTCCAATTGTACGAATTTTTCTCAAAGGCAAAAGTATGATTTTTTTCGTGAAATCGAACGATCAGTATCCGATCGTAAGATTTCATCGAGGAAACGAATATCAAGCAAAAAGATAGCCTAAAACTATTCCATAAGCATTCAATAGTCGAATGCTTATCGAATTTTGAATAGATTCGTAGGATTTTATGTGAAAAATAGTACATTTGCCCCTATGTGTCACAGTGCAGTTGTCTATCAAGTTCCCTGTGCACCCTGTCCATCTCATAATATCCGTATTTCCTGATAACCCTAGAGATGCACTTATATGTTATTTTATACTTTTTAAAATAAAAAGTAGGAACAACGTATTTGAGGATTTGTATATTATTTTATTTTTTACAGTCTGTACCGTTTGAAGGTTAAATTCTTTTTGGTGTGCTTGTTGTCTCAGTGTGTCATCTGGAGTTAATTTTGTAAAGCGAAAAGAACTTTTAGTAACATCCTATATTTGAGTGCATGGTTGAATAAAGAGTGGCTCTTTCACACTCCCCACCACAATTTAGCAATCTAATCCCATTGCAAATTAGAAACTTTACTGTCTGAGACTGGTCAATTGAGTGTGATAGAGTTTGTGTTGGCAGTTTCAAACGCAAAAGTAGACCTCTCAGCATTTTTTCTAAAATCAGCATTTTCATGAAAGAGAAACTATATTATTGATAAAACTGTGTAAAAAAGTAACATTAGAAAATAATTTACATTATATTACATTTTAGCCACATTACAATGAAAATGCACCATGTGAAATCTTGCCAAGATATTAATCTGTGTAATGGATATTACTGGGAAAATGACTATTACCTTAAAAAAATCACTAAATACACACCGACACAGCTTTCTGTCCTCAATGACAGCATGCACAATGTGCACATGACATCACATTTACTGCATTTCCAGGATCACGAAAATGGGCCCTGTACCCCCTCACAACCCACACACAAACAGCTGTGCCACCGAATTCCATCAGTCAGTGTCCCATGGCAGCTGGGGAGGTTATTTTAAAAATTCAGTTATATAGGCACTTGAGGGCCACCCCCAAAAGCTACTGCCCTAGGCACAGGCCCTCAGGTGCCTATATATAAATATGGCTCTGGCTCTCCCAGTATATCCCAGGTATGTGCCTTTTCTGCCTCCCCCTTCTAATTTGTATTAAAATGCACAAAGGTTGCCTAACTACAGTAGCCCATAGTATCCAATAAGATCTTTGCTTTTAATATGTGCTACCTGCAGCTTGCCACCTTGACCTATTGCACTTTTTTATTACCTAACCCCTAACAATGAACCTTTAAAACTATTTAATTTATTTGAAAACATTTTTTACTTTTCTTGACAATAAAACACGATACAGTTTTATAAATAGCTTTGCATTTATTCCTTTTGCACAGACAGAAAAAAATCTGTTCTGCACATGAATATTAACTTTAACTATGGAAGCTGGTATCTTAACAGTAACTATGGGCCTTTGGTTGTTATGTCAAAACTGTAAAAAGTAAAATATTTTATAGAGCAAAACCAGACGGGCAGTCAATAGTGATGGGCGAATTTATTCGCCAGGGGCGAATTCCCGCGATTCACCGCTGGCGAATAAATTCGCGAATCACCAGCGAAATTTCGCTTGGTGAAAATTCGCTAGAAAAACGAGTCGCGCGTCGTTTTTGACGCGAATCGACGAAAATGACGCGACGTGCATCGGAAACGGCGCGATGCGCCAAAGTTGACGCGACGCGTGTCAAAAGCGTGCTGCGACTCTTTTTCGCAAATTTTTTGCCAATTTTTCGGCGAAGCAAATCTCGGGAGATTCGCCCATCACTAGCAGTCAATGATTAGTAGAGTAGAACAATCATAAGGATGGTTTGTTGTTTTTTTTTAAGTGATGGAGTATTTTTTAACAAAGCTTTTCGATTCCTAAGGAAAAGTTCAGGAAAAATAAAAGGAGGTGAAATGATACAGTGGGTAATTCTATGTTGAACATACATAAAAAATAATTAGTAGGGTGGCAGTATAACACTTTAATGGAAAGAATAATGATGGCATAAAAGGACTGGTTGATATTTTTTAAAGCAGATTTTATGATAGGTGAATCAAAATTCAAGAAGAGCCTGTTAGAATGAGAGGGAAATATATGTATTTATGCTAAAAATTGCTTTCTTTATTCTTTTTGTTATATGGGGATGGTTTGAAGATTTTTGTTTTTATATAAACAGAGTTTTTGTTCCCAATACTCCTTGCTCCTACTGCCTGTGATATTGTGGCACAGATATTTTACCATTTTTCCCTCTGAAGATATACCTCAAATATGTCCAGAGATATGTATAAGATTTATTGAGTTTTTTTACGCTTTTTCTTCATGACAATTTCCTAATAATGTTTTTATGCTATTTACATGCTGAATTTTTGACCCTGATTGCACATATAGGGCAAACAACTGGGAACATAAAGCATGGTCTTGTTCAGAAATACAAAGCTCATGTAATGTTTTTCTCATGTCACTATTATTTTCATTTTCAACATGTTTGATTTCTATCTGTTATTGAGTAGGTTTATGAGACATAGTACATATATAAACATCACTATATCACAATCTGTATAACTCAGACAACATTAATAATATGAAAAACATCATATTTTGGGATAATGCTATAACATTTATTTTGAGAATGCATCTTTTGGAATGCTTCTTCCTTATGCAGTATTTCAACAATACAATATTTATTTTAGATTTACTTAAGATATAAATTGAGCTATAACAGTTACATATATAAGGAATAATATAAATGATATAAAAATGATAATAAGCCCATGATTCTATTCTGTTCTATTCCAATATGCAATGGGCTTTACAAGTCTTTATGGTGCAATTTCTTTTTTCATGGAAAAAAATTGAAAAGGACTCAAGTTGATAAGATTGCTGAAAAAAGGTTTTTTAGAAAAAGTATTTGCACTAAGCATCATATAGATCACAGAAATGTTGAAGTTTTAACAAAACACAGAGGCACATCCAATAAAAATTCAGACAACTCTTTTCCCAAACTACATATTCAGTTACACAACTGATAAATAAGTGGTTTTACACAAATATTTAGGGTATTATCAAAATCCAAATGTATCTAATTTTTTTTAAAGTATATTCTGACCAAATCTGCACAGGTTATATCCCTTTATTTATCAATACATTTTCCTGAAAAATTTCCTGTGTGGGAAAAAACTCTAAAAAAAAACCTGATTTTCATCAGCCGTATGAAGAACGTTTACAAAATTCTCATAAGGTGCTCTAAAGTTCCTTCCCTTCTACGGTCAGCTCCCTAAGTCGTTTCATGGCTGTTTAGTGCTTCTTGCATTTTGGTCCTGTCCAAAGCTTGTAGGATTTGGGCACTTAGTGGCTGTATGACTGTAAAACATACATTGAAATGAAATTATGAAATTGCATTGCATTTTGCAATGGATGTCGATACTATTAAAGAAATGTACACACACTTGACTAACTTATAGTTGACTTTACTTTATTATTTTTGTTATGAACAAAGATATTCTCTTTATAAGGACTTGCGAATCTAGAAAGATTTGCTATAATATCAATAAAACTGTATGGACTTTAGGTGCATACTAGGCATCATATACTTGGATTGCTTTCTTAATAAGCAATATTTTCCGTAGAAGAAATTTGTAGAACAAGCATGACAGCAATTTTTATATCAGATCAGGAGGATTCTCCAGCAGAGAAAGATTTTTGAAGCAGGTGATGCCCGCAGAGGTGTATTACTCCCCTATCTGTGCCTGACTATAAGGGTCCCTATAATGGCAGCAGTATGCTAACCCCTCATTAAACTACTGGTTGGAGCCTTAGCTCCTTACTAACTTTCCTGATCCTAACTATCACTTCAGAAGTTATCTAAAACAAGATTCTAACCTGACACTTAATTCTCCTATATTGAGCTCTACCTCCACATCGGGCCATAGCAGCAACACTCCACTTTCTCCAGCCAATGGGCTTACTAGAAAGACGCAGAACACATGTGGGCATCCCTTTTTATAACCTCAGAGGACTAATCCACTCTAGATTTTGAATGTCCCAATATTTAATTTTTTTACTTTTTATACCATTTGTACTCCTTTTTCAACTAACTGTAAGCCTATCCCTTTTTTGCTTTATGTTTGAATACATTAAATTGTATAGCCCTTGTGTCTGTTCCTGGGAATGAACTACTGTAAATTATTTTGCAAGTGAAACTTTACATCCACACTATATATATTTACAGATATAATCTTTGGATTGAATTCTGGTGGTAAAGGCACACACTACTGCTCCTGACTACTCCACCTCCCCTCTTGGAAAAAGGACCCAGCTCAGTTAACTAACATATGCTTTGACGGAACTTAAGAACCCAAAGGTTAGCAAAAACTTTACCTGCCTACACCTTGACAAAGGTCACATTTGGCAACTGAAACTTTGAGTTATTACTAAATAAATCACTTGTATTTTTTTTTTGTTTTTGAAAAAAGTAAAAAAGTAAAAAAAAAAAACCATCTTTATATTTTACCAAGCCCTGTGGACCTTTTCTATAGATTGAGTATTTAAAGGGGTTTCATCATATTTTTTTTTAACCAGATATGCTTTACTGAATTATCCACATGTATAGCGATGACAACAAACCAGTGTGTCTCTCAATTATTATATTATGTCTATTGCTCTCATATGTTGTCAAGTTCGCTGCACTTGGTGAGGGGAGAGGGTAGGGATAAGGGATTTTGTAAGGACTTTGTATTTTCCATTTTGATTATATATTGTTGTCATGGTAACCATTCTTTGTTGTTGGCCTCTCTCTATTTTCCAAGGTAGCCACCATCTCAATCTGTTGTTCTGTCATGATTTTTATGACTGTTTACACTAAAAATAATTCACTCTACCATATAAAATGTTATTCCTGAACCAATAAGTGTATTTTTTATTATATTGGTGTCCAGGCAGTCATCTCAGACCATTTTCCCTGGTCATGAGCTTTCGGAAAGAGCCAGCACTCCATATTGGAATTGCTTTCAGTTAAGGAATTGTTTCTCCAACTCAATGTAACTGAAGGAGTTGCATTGGATTCTTATTAGTGAGTGTTATTCTCATGTTTACCAGGGATCTGTTATATTGTGTCAGGGAGTTATCTGATTACCTTATCATTGTTCTGCTAAAAGGCTGCTCGGTTGGAAAGGGAGGTGGTGGCATCACTCCAACTTGCATAGCAGAAGTACAGAAGTTTATCAGAGCATGTCACATGACTGAGGGAACCTGGGAACCTAACAACATGCCTAGCCTGATGTCTAATTTCAAAATTAAATAAAAAAATCTCTTTTAAAAAAACTGATTTCAGTGCAGAATTATGCTGGAGAAATATGTTTAACTGATGTCTTTTGAAAAAAAAATGTTTTCACGTGAAAGAATCTCATTAAGCACCCAGACATATTTCAAGTGTAGATAACCTAGATTATGATAGCATACTTCTCACCCACTGGCAAGGAGAGATGCCAGGCATTCTAGTGGTAAAAGAGTTAGTGTAATTGAAGCACACATACTGTATTTCCTGTCAAATGCTTAATCAGCATACAGCATGTAGGGGCTAAGGCACACAGTAACTTTCAGGCTATTGTTCTTTTAGAGAATCCAGGACAAAACTTATTAAATTATATATTTAATATTATAAAAAGTATAACCGTGCATATGTGCAAAAAGATATTACAAAAGAAAACAAATACTCTCACCCAAAGAGACAGTATTTCCTGGGTAAAACTAATGGGATAAACTCAACAATGGATTGGGTCCTTCCAAATTCTTATTCAGAAGAGCTCACTATTTGTCAATTATTTCAGGGGCATAAGGTAAATGGTCACTCCCCATCTTTAGGAATGTAAAACGTGGAGTAGCTCCAGGACACAGCTTGACTTATTTATGACTTGCTGTAAGTATGGAAAAGGCCAAAAATACTCCTTAAAGGAGCATAGTAGAAAAATTGTATTATATTCAGTAGTCACAGCTTTTCTTACTGGTTTCATACATGCCAAACATCAGTGCTGTGTGACAGGCCCATGCCCAGATTCCCATCCAAAAAAACCAGTACTAAACCTAGTCATGTTTGAAAGAGTAAAGATTCTGGGGTGATAAATGAGTTTGTGTTTAGTATAACCTCTACATCACCTATGAGGGGTCTTGATGTAAACTTACTATTAAGTGGGCTTCCACTTCCCCACATGGCATGGCTGTCATCGGTCTGTTATCAGCCACGGTACAGGTTTGCTAACCATTTAATCACTGGTTGCTACCCATTTATACATGACTGATTCCAGACCTTAGTGAACAGAGTTCTGCTAGGTATCTAACAATGATTTAGGCCAGTGCTGTCCAACTTCTGTGTTACTGAGGGCCGAAAATGTTCTGGTCTGCATAGTGGAGGGCCGATAATGGAAGCCAGTGTTAAGCACTCCCTGTTTTTGAACCACACCCATGTTAACACAAGACCATGTCCAAATTAATTGTTTGTGTTAGCACACAAAAAAACAAATGGTTTGTGCTCACTGCAGGGATATCACTCATCACTCATATGTCGAAAAAGGTTTTCATACCCTTAAATCCATATGCCTCCTCTTCCCCTGTGGATAACACTGCATCCCCAGCACCTTAGGGGCCCCTAAGAATAATTTATTTTCAGATACTAAAAAAACCCCAGAACAAATACCAGGCTTCTGTTCCACAGGCAGAGCAGGGCACACACATGCATAGTAGGGCACACGCAGGCAGAGCAGGGCACACACAGGCAGAGCAGGACACACACAGGCAGAGCAGGGCACAGACAGGCAGAGCAGGGCACACACAGGCGGAGCAGGACACACACAGGCAGAGCAAGGCACACACAGGCACTCAATTTTATAAAATACAATAGCCTAACTAAAAAGGTATTTTTTAAATTATTTAGTGTTTTCCTCAAAACAGAATTATAAGAATTAATACAACTGCTACAGTATGTTATACTTGCTCATATTTTATTTGAAACTGTAATTGTTTATTGATTGAATATTATTACAGAATTATGTGCTTTCTGACTGTAAATATATTTACAGTATGTGAATATATAATGCAGCATAAATAAACAATTATGCATCATCTTTTAAATGGGGGATTGCGGAAAAAACTCTCTAGAATAAAAAAGTTAAGCAACTGTAAGCACTAGCAGCTACACTGTAAACGAGCTGTCATTAGAGAAATTACTCTTCATAACTGCTTTTCCACCCCCTTGCAAAGCGATAAGCAATTAGGTTAGTGGTTGAGGACTATTGTGTTTTATCCAGAGTATGCTTCCTTGCTTATACAAGAGCAGTATTTATTATTGTGTATTGATCAAGATACAGTAATGCTTCCTGTGAATATGAAAGTTCTTACAGGGTTTTTGCAATACTATCCAACTGTGTAATAGTCTGGCCCTCTATTGCTAGTTTTAGCATGTTTGTCATCTATGCCTTTATATACAGTAATTCCCAATCGAAAATGTGCCTTAATGTTTCCGTAATATTGTTTATTATTCCTTTGGGAATCATTCCTTAAATGAGATGCTCAACCTTCAATTAATTTTAATCCTAATGCAGATATCATAAACTGGAAAAATATTTATTTATTTATGTAATGGTTTACATTGTATTGCATTTCTCTAAACACTATTAAATATGCTATCTGGTAACTACATTAACAGTCTCAACGGCTTATTCTTGTTTTAGCCATTATTTCTAAAAGAGAAGACAGAAGGGTAGGGATGGTGCGAACTGTTCGCCTGCAAACTAGTTTGCGCGAACTTCCGGTGTTCGCGCTCGCCGGAAGTTCGCGAATGTTGCGCGACGTTCGCCATTTTGGGTTCGCTTCAGTTGGC
>CM044441.1:78202549-78219951 GCA_024363595.1 Xenopus borealis
CAAAAGAATAAGAAATCAGGAAGGGGGCAAATAGTTTTTCACACCACTGTATGTATAAAGTATAAAGTGACAGTGCTTTCAATTTTAAAGTGACAGTGCCTTTTGTGATTATGTCCTTAAACATACTTGTACCTTTCTCGGATTCATTTATACTGCATCTGTACTGATAATATATTAAAGTGACTGTGTGCTTTCAGTTTTTACAAAAATGCTCGTAAATTCACATCTATATTTAATCCTCTTGGGGTTAGTGTCTGCATTTCGAAAATCCACATACTTTCTTCTTGTAAGGTTCTTCGAACTATATCCCCCCTTCTCCAGTTGTTCGTCACTATTGATACCCTCCAAAAAATCAGGCCTCTACCATTACTTTGGTGTTTCTGTTTAAAGTGATTAGAAACGCTATGGGTTTCCATCCCTCTCTCCATGTTTCTAACGTGTTCGTTTATCCTTTCTCTTAGGGTCCTATTAGTTTTCCCCACATATTGCAAACCGCAGGGACACTCCAAACAGTATATTACATTTTCTGTTGTGCATTTGATGCACTGCTCTATTGTGTATGATTTTTCAGTGATGTTAGATTTGAAGGATTTTTTCTTTTTAGCGTGTTTACACGCTTTACATAATGCACATGGATAGAAGCCCTTCCATTCTTCCCTTTGTGCTTTCTTTTTTGTTTTAATTGTTGGTACATAGTTACTAACCAGTGTTTGTCCCAGATTTTTGGCCCTTCTGAAGACTGTCCTAGGTTTTTCTGGTAGGTGATTCTTTAGTGTTGTGTCACCTTCTAGTATGTTCCAATGGTTAGTCAGTATTTTATTTATTGCTTGCACTCCTGGGGCATATGTAGTAATAAACAAACAATTTTACTCCTTCTTTTTATCTTGTAATCCTTCTTTAGCTTATAGCAAACCATTTCTATTTACGTTCGCTATTCTTTCCCTCGATTTCTGGATTACTTTGTTATTATATCCCCTCTGTTTGAATCTGTTTCTCAAGTTCTCCTGGATCGGAACAATTTCTCTTTAGTCTATGGAATTGTCCATAGGGGATGTTGTTCAGCCAGAGTGGGTTATGATTGCTTGTATTGAGAACATAGTTGCATACGTCAACCTTTTTGAATAATGTTTTGAAATGGATCTTTTGTTCTTGGATATATATCTCTAGATCTAAAAATGTGATATTGGTTTTACTAAAGGTTGAAGTAAATTCTAAGTTTTAATTATTTATATTTATATTTTCAATGAACTTTTGTAAGTTTGTTTCACTTCCCTGCTATATTAATACTATATCATCGATATAGCGCCGCCAAAGGACGAGATCGTCCCCAAGCTCGGGTAGGATGGTATGGTTCTCCCAATAGCCCATGAATAGATTGGCATAGCTTGGAGCAAATCTCATTCCCATGGCGGTGCCCCACAGCTGGAGATAGTATTTGTCCCCGTACCAGAAATAGTTGTGATTTAATATATATGTAATGGCTTCTAGTATGAATTCTTTTTGTTTATCCAACAGTGTAATATCTTTCTCCAAATAGAATCTGATGGCCTTTAATCCCAACTCATGTTGTATAGATGTATACAGAGATTTGACATCCAATATACATGTTCTGTGTGACATAGATGTCTTGTAGGGTTTTGATAATTTGGGTTGAATCTTTTAAATAACTAGGTAATTGTATTACATACCTTTGTAGAATTTTATCTATATATTCGGATAAGTTACTAGAGATTGAATTTATACCTGGTGGGTTGGTCAGATCTTTATGTATTTTCGGTAAGCAGTAGAAGACTGGAATATTGGGATTTTTTACATATATATATTCACTTTCCCTTTTATCTAATATTCCTTCTTCACTTGCTCCCTTTATCAATTTCTGTGTGTTATTATTAAAGATTCTAGTTGGATTTTCAGTTAGTTGTTTGTATGTTTTTTGATCTTCGATTAATTTCAAACACATTTGTTGATATTTTACAGTTTCCATTACAACTATACCCCCACCCTTATCCGCTGGTTTAATAATTATATTTTCGTTATTTTTCAAAACCATCATGGCATTTTTTTCTTTTTTGGTTAAATTATGTTTTATTGGCTTCTGTTCCCATTTCTCTTGCATTTTGCATATATCTTTCTTTATTTGTTCCTCATACAATTGTATATATGGTCCATTTTCTTCCTTTGGTATGTACCCTGATTTGCTTTTTAGATCTGTGTGGTAATAACGGGGTTTATTGGTTTTGGTTTTTTGAATATTCCTATCAATAATTTCACTATTGGCAAAAGCTTTCTTCAATCTTATTTTCCGTATAAATTTCTCTACATCTATGAATAAATCAAATTTACTCGCCCTTTTCATGGGTGCAAATGTAAGACCTTTGTTTAAAACTGCTTTCTCAGTCTCTGTTAATGATACATCTCCTACAGTGAATATTCCTATTGTTCCCACTGTCTCCTCTGTTACCTTAGATTTTATAGACTTGTATCCTCCCTTCTTCCCTCTTTTTCTCCCTTGTGAGGTGTTCCCCCCTCCATTGTTCTCTGTTCTATCCTTTCCCTTACATTTATTTTTTTTTTTGTTTTGTAATGAGACCTCTCCCTTTCTTCCAACCTCCCCCACTGATTCCGATACTGTTGTTTCCCCTTCCTTCGGGGCCAATAAGGATCCATCTCTTTCCTTCTGTCTTTTTGGGGGAAATATTGTTGTATCAGTTCCTTCTTTTGTCTTTTTCCCTCCCCTAAAAAATGTTCCTGATGTTTATTTCGTATATGTGTTGGATATTTCCTGGATGTTTCCTTAGTGGGTGAGGTTTGGTTTTGGGGTGGTTTTTGTGTGTGCCCATGACCTTATGTTGTTGTTTTTGTAGTCATTTATGTCTGTCCTAAATTTGTTTTTCTTTGTGTCTACTATTCTCTTCTCCTCATCACACAGTTTTTTTCACAATGTCTTGCTCTAAAACCACATATTCACATGTATTGTCAAAACACTCCAAATTTCTTTGCAGTTCTTCAATTTCCTGGTTGTATAGGTTCAGCTCCAAAGTTCGCTGCTTAATAATCAATTTAATTAAACTATTAGAGCAGTTTTCTAATATGTTGTTCCATTCCTTTTGGAACTCCACATTTTCCTTGCCAATAGTGGCATTTTTATGTATTCGTAATCCTCTTGGTGTAATATTATGTTCTATATACTTTTGGAGGGTAGTTTTATCCCACCATGCTCGCAGTCCCACAAGGGGAGTAGGAAACTTTTGCCAGCACAAATACTACCCTCCACATTCCATCTATGCTAAGCTGCATTGAAAGACTTGTGATTGAACGTGACCAAAGCTAATCTAACAAATGTGAGTGTTATTTTATTGTAATTATTCATTTTAATAAATAGAAATACGCTATGAGTTTTCTATGTTCTTTCCTTTGGAGCTGAGTACGAAGGAGAAGGGAAATACCCTGCGGGGAACCATTACTTATACGCAACCCAGAAAGTGGGTCCTGTAAGTAGGCACTTTTACCATATTGGTGAAGGAGTTTGCAGTGGAATAAGATCATTCACCTAAAAGAAAAAGAAACACATTTTTTTTCTTGCTCATATACTACCTGCACGTGGTGTAAGACAATTTAATGTGAAATACTACACCAGATATGGCTCCTGGATTCTCTGTTTGCCCTAGGCGCTGATCCATATATGTGACTGACACATATACACGTGCTGGGTTTCAGTAGCCCTGCATATAACATCTGCAATAGGGGACACCCAAGTCTCATCTACCACCATCTCCCTTTGAATACAGTTCTGACAAAGTGGAAGGTTCAGTATTTTTCACATCCTTTTTTAGTGTAAAGAGCTGTTCATTCTGAAGTGACCCATAGGGTGAGGTTGCGAAGTACCATATTTTGGCACCTTCAGACCATGGGTTGTAGAATGTACAGTTCTTTGCACTCAAAAAAAGGAGTGCACCTTGGCCCACATTTCAGAAGTAGCCCCTATTCATACAAATATACGGCATACATGTTGTATGCAATTGATTCAAACTTTAAAAAAAGGCCCTATTTAATAATTTAAAAATTTCACTATGTAAGATTCCAGAGCAACTAACAGTAGAGATTTAACATGATTTTAAATATTAATGACATATATTTATTTAGATGTAATGTTTAATATGAATTTTATAATGTCATACCACTTCTCTAGTAAGCATGATATACTTATAGGTACATGTATGGGATCCATTATCCGGAAATCCGTTATCTAGAATTACAGAAAGGCCATCTCCTATAGACTCCATTTTATCCAAATAATTAAAAAATTTAATATTATCTTCTTTTATCTGTAATAATAAAACAGTACCTAGTACTTGATCTTAATCCTTAATGGAAGAAAAAACAGCCTATTTGGTTTATTTAATGTTTATATGGTTTTCTAGTTTACTTAAGGTATGAAGATCCAAATTATAGAAAGAGCCTTTATCCAGAAAACCCCAAGTCCAATTTCATTGGAGTAATAATGCAGTTAATTTCCATAGCATAGCATGTAATATTTTCAATACAAAAAATGATGATTCTTCAAGTGGTGTTTAAGACCAGTTAGAATGGTAAATGGTAATAGGTTTAATCAATTTTACATTAATCTCTTTTACTAAAATTTCAAGCCTGGGCAACTATAAATATTAAGGGGGGAATGTAATTAAAGTCGCAAAGAGAAAAACAATTTGCACCAATAAGAATAAAAATGCACATCTCGCAATGTAATATTGTTCCTTAAACTGTAAATTTTAATTGCGCACTTACGAAGTGCTTGTAGGTGTATAATTTTTTGGAGCAAACAAACTTTTTCAGTAAGAAGTTTTATTACATTGACTGTGCATTGGCAGATTGGCACATTTTGATAAATTTGCTTAATAACACATGTGTAATTCCTTTGCTTACCTTTTGAAGGCTTTTTTATCAAAATTGAAATATGTGGGTTTTTTGTTTTTTAAAGGAGAACTAATCCCTAAAAATAATTATAACTGAAAATGCCATATTCTATATACTGAACTTATTGCACCACCCTAAAATTTCAGCTTCTCAAAAGCAGCAATGATCCATAACTTTAAACATTTCACAGGGGGTCACCAACTTGGAAAGTGTCTGTGACACTCACATGTGATTTTAGCAACTGTAGAGAAGCTAAGCTTAGGGGTTATCACAAATTATCAAACAGAAAATGAGGTTGGCCTGTATATTAAAAGCTGATGCTACCAGGCTGAATTCTGGTGCTAATGCAGTGGTTTCTGCTGCCATGTAGTCATTATCTGTATTAATTACTAATGAACCTTATAGTGTGACATTTATATTCAATAGGCAAATTCACTAAAGAGTGCAACTTCACCAGCCTCTGCTTCACAGCCATCGCAACACTTCGCCAGACGAAAATGTGCTCAGACAACGCTAATTCACTAAAGTATGAAGTTTCGTCCAGGGCGCTGAATGGTGGCAAGGTTTTGCTAGCATTACTTTGTGAAGCAAAGAGAAGTTGCGCTAGCATTGCATACGGCAGGAAGTTAAACTTCAATGTACGTATATGTTGAAGCAAATACAATACATTACACAAGCCCAGGAAACCTTAATAAAAGATAATAGAGGTGTTATATTTCCCTACACATTTACCCACTGTATATTTTATGTTTCATATGTTAGGAAATGTAGGTGGGAAGCCACGCACCCCAAAAAAAATTACGATCTTTTGCAGTCTGTCACTATGTAAATATGAAAAGATGCTAGCATTTTTTGTGACTTAGAAAGATTTTCAACTATTTTTTGATGAACCCCTAGCTACTTTATTGCACTTCACCTTGTCTGAGTTGGTGAAGGCAAGTCTGGTGCAAGCGGTAACATTCAGTAAAATCCGTGTAGTAACATTCTTTTGCCAGAGTGAAAATTTGCCTGCCGTTAGAGTGCAAAGCAATGCTAGCGTACCTCTCCTTTGCTAGCGAAGGGACACCTGCAATCATTGGTAAATTGGCGAAGTAACAAAATGAAGTCGTCCTTTAGTGAATCTACCCTAAGCTCAGTAAGTGACAGCAGCACAGAGCATGTGCAGTGAATCAGTAGAGAAGAACATGGGGAGCTACAGGGGCATCTTTTTGGGGAACATACCTTCCCCACTAAAGGGTTATGGGTGTCATGAACTAGTACAGAAACATAAATCATAATGTAAAATATTTCTAGCCAATGCTTTTAGTTCTCCTTTAAATCAAAAGAAACTCAAAAACTTACTGCAATCAAATGTAACGCTAATCTGACTAGGCAGACCAAAAAGGGGTTAATGTCCAGCTAGTTATTAGAGCATAGGTTGGCGACTCAAAACACTTGAAGCTAGGGCCTTGTGGAAGATTTCACTGGTGGATAACTCCAACTCTCTTGCTACTGTGTTAACCAAACAGAAATAATGGGTGCCAGGAGATTCTTGTGATGAACCAAAAGAATAACAGTTTATTTGTACAAGTCAAATGAGCCCAGAGTTTACTAACAGAGGTAAAGGCATACACAATGCTTTAGCAAGCTGAAACAGGTTACATGACACAGTAAAGTGAGTCCCATAAGGCAGAGTAGTCACATAGTACATCAATTCCTTCAGCAGGTATACCTCAAAGTGGTCCTGCTCACACCCAGTGAAGTGGTCAGGGAGAAGAACTCTCAGCCTAACACCCTAGCTATTGTGGCCTCTTCACTAAAGGCATCCAAAAGCCTTGTGAAGCTACTCCCTGCTACAATCCTCCATGGAGCTCTGCTGCTCCTACTATCTGTCCTCTCTACCTTACTCCCCTAGCTAACCTCATTCATGGTGTTACCTGCTCACACCTGCTCACCGACTCAGCTCTAGAGGCACTTGGTCCTGTAGTGTCTAACAGCTTTACTGGGCCTTGATGAACCCAGGCTCAATGGGAAAAACCAGTCGATCAGGACACCAACAGCCAAAGAGGAAGACACACCCTTTTCGACAAACTAAATTTAAGTGTGTTAGAAAGTGGTCATTACCCCTCTTGACCAAAAACCTGGATATGCATATACTTAAACTAGATACAGGGGCATCTGCCCAGTAACTAGAGAAAAGGATGGTGAATGAAAGCCATAGGGGCACATTAACCCTATGGGTCCCTACACAAATGTGATCTTATTTATGGAAAATTTGACTTTAAAAAACTTGATCAAATAGAAAAGTGAAAAAACTCAAAGCAAAATCACAGATCATTTTCAGTAGGGCTAGCAACGTAATAAATCTTGAAATTTTGAGTTTCAGGAAATCTAGTTTGTGAGTTTAATGAAAAAAAAGTAAAATACAAACTAATCCATAAAGGATTCACAAATATGATGACATAAAATCAAAATTAAACTGAAGATGGATTTGGCAGATTTCCAGACATATTCACTAACCATTATGTCAGTTTCTTTAAAAGTGTCTTTTGGATTCATATTATATTTTAAAGAACATATTGATTAATTTTTTTCTCAATATGTCTTTAGCTCTTCATAAGCTTATCGAGTAAAAGTCACATCACCATGTAGCATCTTTTCCAGATATGAATCCCGATCATGGCCATGAGCATAAGCCCAAAACCACAGGTTGAATTACCACAAGCAAGGGACTGCTTGCTGATCACTGATATGCATGATGGTAATGGATGTGATACAGGTAAAGTTGGTGGCAGCAATTCTGAACAGCTCTGCAGTTCTGAACATGCTACATGGACATTGATAAATTAGGGCAAGAGCAAGAGTCTATAAGATTAATACCTACACCTATATGCACCTATTGTTTAACAATACCTCTAAAATAATTAATTTCTAGTGACAGGCATAATTTCCACCTTAATAAATACACTACCAATCTTGTATTGCAATTTATATATTCATTGATTTTAAATTTGTCATGTGTTTTGGTACTTTCAAAGCTTTCCCTAACTTGTACTACCGAACATGTGATGCACATTACCGCACCACATATAAACATACCCTTAGTTCGTAACCAGGTTCCAGGTTTATGGTCCCAAGTGTACAAGCTTGGCACTTGCACTATCAATGTTACATAATTATATGGTTCCTTTTAAACCTTGAACCATTTCAACATCTCACTACATTATGGGTCAGATTTATCAAGTGTTGAATTTCGAGTTCATGGGAGTTATTTAAAACTAACATGAACTCAAAATTCGACCAACTGCAATTTATTAAAAGTAAAAAAATTTATAACTCGGGTGAATGGGATCGATAAGCAAACTCAAATCAAATTTGATTCAAGTTTTTTCTCAGAAAGAATGTCAGGAAGGCAGCAAACAACTCCAGTTTGATCCCAGGACGTTCCCCCATAGTATAAAACAGTAATTTGGCAGGTTTAAGGTGGTGAATAGTCAAATTTGAATTCTTAAAGAGCCAGTGTATGATAAATTTCGAAAATCAAATTTGATTTTTTTTTAAAAAACTTGAATCTAATTTTAACTATTCCCTCAACTCAAAAATTTGAATTTTAAAATCTGAAATTTGAATTTCATTTTGACCTCTGATAAATCTGCCACCATATGTAAAATGTGCATATAGTATGTAAGATGCAAAGGTATTGAGAAGGCAGTGAGATTATAACTAATGTGGCCATTGCATTTGTCTTATCAAGTACTTCAAAGTCCAAAAGTTTTTCCCTTAAATTCCAAGATGCATGTATACCTCTGCTTGTGATAATGAAAATGAATGTGTTTCTGAATTGGGCCCAGTGCTGTTTATTGAACAGTTTGTGCTCTTGCAGCATAATAGCTCAGATGACTTTGCTGAACAGAAAATGTGCAAAGAAATTCAATAACCACTCAATAGCTGCAACATTTACTTTAAATGCCTATTGTATTTTGCTGAACAGGTTTAAATAATTGATCATAGTAAATTGATCTCTTCAGTCTTCTCAGCTCGGCAAAGACGGTTTACTGTGAATAGCATATTTTCAGCTTCTTTAATTTTTATGATGTATACCTATATCAAGTACTTTAAACATATAGAAGCAATTTCTAACTTTTTTCCAGCAACAAATATTCCTGACTTAAAGGAGAAGGAAAGGTTAAAACTAAGTAAGCTGTATCAGAAAGGCCTATAAAAATACACCAGCAAACCGTCAAAGTCCTCTGTCAAAAGAAACACCACATTTCTTTCCTTCTTTTGTGCAGAGTAAACCTCCAGAGCATGAGCTTCAGTTTGCTCCTCCCTCTCTGAGCCCAGAGCTATGAGCAAGCAGGGAGGGACTAAGGCAGGAAGTTACAGTATGTTACACCATGCTAATATGACAGTTGCTATTCTAAACAAACAGGGAAAGCTTCTATCTTGCATGGCTAATCTGCTGGCAATAAACTGCCTCCTTAAATCTTACAATAAATCTTACAATAAATTACCATTTTTTAATACTGTGAGACTTACTGAAAATCTTTACAGTGTTTTAGCTCAATGTATAGCTTCAAGAAATTTGAATTCTACAGACTGGTTCTCATTTTTGGATAAAACACAAATTTGGCACTGGAAAAGCATGGTTAAGTGGTGCAGTAATATAATAGAAAACTGCCTGGGCCCATTAATTTTTTTCTGAGCAAAAACATAACAGGTGCCTAACATGCTGACACCTCCCCCCAAGCAAGTTTGGAGGGTTGGGGGTTCTTTTTGTCTTTCGTTCCTTGAGAAATTTTTTTATCAAGTGTTGCAGCAGCAGCCTGTGGCTTACCAGGTGCAGCAAACAGTGTTTTTAAATATTGGCTCTTCTAGTGCAGAGTTGCACTTTCTGCACAAAGATGTATCCCCACTCAACCTGCACAGCTTCTGAATTCTTTTATAAATAGCCATAATGGACACAACAGATACATTAGAATGGCCTTTATGGTTTTCCTCAAACTTCCTCTTCATTTGCATTCTTCTATAGCCAGATATAGCATTGATATTAAGTTATTAAGTAAATGAGTTTAGAAATAATATTGCCTCTAAAAGGGTGGCTTGCACAACTTTGGGCTCTCATCTGTGTCTGGAGGAGAGACATGGGTCTGACCATTGTGACAGTGAAAGAGAAAGCCAAGGGGGCCTGAAAATTTCTTGTGAAGCTGTGTCCTTTGAAACCTGTGGAGATGCAAGTTTGATGAAGTTTGTGGACTCACTGGTAAAAGAGAGTAGGTAACTGTCACAAGAGTGTAGAGAACAAAAATGTAATACACTTTGTTTGTGTTTAGGTGAGAAAACCCATATAGATCACAAAGTTCTCCATCTATTTACCCCCAAACTTCGAGAAAATTCATTAATATACTTCTATGCATAAATACAAGATGCTTTACTATGTTCATTAACAATAAAAAAACCTAGACTCCTGAAAGGGATTGTTCACCTGTCTACACTTTTTTCAATTCCCATTGGTTTCTGTACTGAAAATCTGTGTTTTTCAGACAGTAATTGGGTCTTCAGAACATAAGTTGTACAATATTTTCTTGATGTTTTGTCGCTTCAATTTTTTTCGAGAAAAATTATTAATAAATTAGTTAATATTGTGGAAGGGAGTTTGGTTGGATAAGATTAATTTGAGTTTTGGTATGTGCCCCATAAACTTATAACCATGAACCAATTCTGGGCCCCTGTGTACTTCCACAAGGGCCCAAAATAGATCAAATTCCATCTCTTTTGTATATCTAAACATGCATTTTTATTTTTAGATAAATGCACATGTTGCTTTAAATAAAGATCCATATGTTTAATCTGGTGTATATGCTATGGCAGAGGCTTGGCAGCCATTGTCATATGGCAGCTGGTTGTGGGAAACAGCACAGCAGTCCTCCTATATCATAAAACTTTTAAAAACAGACAATATTTGTTTTAGCTTGTTCCCAAGTCAGTATACAGGATCACTGGAATAATAGGGAAATTAAAAATGTTTTTTCATTTACCACATTTCTCCCTTCATTATACACATTTAGGCCAAACATATAATAACTGTTGTGGAATAAGATAAATCCTGATAAATTAAAGCCTTTCTCTTATTATATTACCTTATAAATAGTGATGGGCGAATTCCCGCAATACGCCGCTGGCGAATAAATTCGCGAATCACCAGTGAAATTTCACCAAGCGAAATTTCGCCGAAAAAAGAAGTCACGCGTTGTTTTTGACGCGTCGCGTCGTTTCCGTCGCGCGCGCGACACGTTTTTTCGGCGAAATTTCGCTTGGCGACTCGACTCGTTTCGCGAATTTTTCACCGATTCGCGAATTTCTCTGGAAATTCGCAAATATTTCGGCGAAGCGAATCGCAGGAGATTCGCCCATCACTACTTATAAAATAGAAAACATTCTGCAAAGAGATCTTTTTTTTATACATTTACTTTACTCTATAACACGGGCGGTATGTGCAGAAAATAATCTTTATGTCAAACTGTCTCTTTTATACTTTTTGATATATGGTTCTTTATGTGTTCTTCCTCTCCTGTGGTTCATCTTCAACTTTTTTAATGAATTTTAAGTCTGTATTTTCTGTATGGGGAATACATTGCTCATAAATTTTCAAATCTGTGTTTAAAAGCAAAGCCGGTGGGACTGGATGTTCTCTTTCTGTTGTTGACTTCTCTCTGAGGTGTTAAATTAAGCACAGAAAATGCCTCGTGATAATTTATAGTACCTTTCTTGTTAGAATGGTACTTTCTTTTTGTTTGATATCTTTCTCCTTTATGCTAGTAACTACTGCTAATTGTAATGCATGTCTATGTAATTTTAAAGGATAGTTTCAATCCATTGAACCATGCTCAATGCTGCTTGATCAACAAGGCAAACTGCACCTTCACACATCAATTGAAACAGATAGAACTGTAAATGTCTGTCTCTTTTTCTTTCTCACACTTTTGTTTTTAAAGTTTGATTTTTATATATATTTATCATGTAGGTACATGTATTGGATATTTTATCAAGAAATCAGATATCTCCTAATCTCTTTATGACTAGAAGAGCATTCCCACTGAGTCCAATTCAATTTAGCTTTTTCCTTTTTTTCTGCTATTATAAAACAGAATATTGTGTGTGATCCTAACTAGGTTAGCATAAATCCATAGTGAAGGAAACAATACTATTGGGTTATTTAAGGTTTACATGTGTTTTTAATTGACGTTGAGTTAAAGGGGTTGTTCACCTTTGAGTTAACTTTTATAATGATGTAGAAAGTGATATTCTGAGACAATATGCAATAATTTTTGTTTTTTATCGTTTGTCACTTTTAAGTTATTTAGTTTTTTATTTAGCAGCTCTCCAGTTTCCAATTGCAGTAATATGGTTTCTAGGGTCCAAATTACCCTAGCAACCATGCATTGATTTGAATAAGGGACTGGAATATGAATAGGAGAGGACCTGAATAGAAAGATGTGTAATGACTAATAGCAATAACCACAAATGTGTAGCTTTACAGAGCATTTGTTTTTTTTGATGGGGTCAGTGACCCTCATTTGAAAGCTGGGAGGAGTCAGACAACAAATAATTAAAACTACAAAAAATAAATAATGAAGACCAATCAAGAATTGGTTTCGAATTGGCCACTGTATAACATTCTAAAATCTATCTTAAAGGTGAACCACATATGATGATCCACATTTTAGGAAACTTCAGGCATTCTGGATACTAAAACTCATCCATGTACTAAAATACTATATTCAGAGATAGCGACACAACTCATTTCCTACAATTTCTAAATAATATATCAGTCTTGCTCCTCATTTGTGCTGTAACACAAGTTTCAGACTGAATTTAATGCTTACTAGCTTTTGTATGGTTGGAGATCCTTGAGCTATGTATTGGGCAAACTGGAAACGCTTACCTGAGATACCAACGTTTAACAAATTGGGCAAACATTCACTTGTTTGTCAACCATGTAAAAACTAGTTTTCCATTGTCCAACTTTACAGTGAAGAATAAAGGGCAGATTGATCGAAATGTGAGAGTAGAGCTCATTACAAAAATAAAATCACTCACTTTCTATTTATTCCTCCAGCCTTTATAGATTACTACTATATTGAAACATTTTTTATTTTATTTTCAGCCTACTGTATCTATTTAACTTGTTTTTATACTGAACAATTCCTTTAACAATGCAGGGTTACACACCAATATATTTAAATGAATATAACATGTTTTGATTTTTTTGGTGTTACTGTTCCTTTAAGCAGATTTTATACCTAATATCCTAGATGACTGCTGGATATGAATTTGAAGTAAAATACTTCTTGGTTTTGCACTTATAAAGATTAGGTAAAAGCTGTTTTGTGGCATACAGCTGTTATAACATAAACATTAAACATACTGCTGCTCAGAATGGTCACATATGGTTTCCCTGTTTGAATCAGCAAGTGGGAGCATTAATATTTGTTGCATCTTAGAATAGCAATCTGTATAGCATTTTCAAAAGGAATACATTTAAGTTAATAAAAAGAATCATCAAACATATTATCAGTCCATGTAGAAAATACAATAATATACAACTGGGATATTGTTAATGGCTGCAGTTCTCTATAGAAATCAACAAAAAAATATGGATGAAGTTTTATGGTTCACCCTGTCTTCATATTTAAATGCAACAATATTATGAGCTTGCCTACCTTTCTCACAGTTATGACACCATCCTGTGTACTTTTGTCTGTGAAAATATCAAACATTGCTGTCTCATCTCCATCAATGATTCTGTATTCTACTTCGGCATTTTTGCCAATATCTGCATCTGTTGCCTTAATACGACCCACTGTAGAACCAACTGTTGTAGATTCTGGAACACTGAGATGGTAGGAATCTGCATGAAAGTAATTTATGAAATTGTCAGCATGATAAACTAGATTTCTATAGTAAATAAATCATGCAAAATGTCCTTCATAAATGTCCCTTTGTGTCTCCAAAAATGCCCCAGTAGCTCCCCATCTTCTTTTCTGCTGATTCACTGCACATTATTTGTGCTGCTCTCAATTACTGAGCTTAGGGACCAACTCAAAATATGCTGTACATGGGGAGGTTTTTTAACTGTGTCTCCAAAAATGCCCCAGTAGCTCCCCATCTTCTTTTCTGCTGATTCAATGCACATGCTTTGTGCTGCTCTCAATTACTGAGCTTAGGGACCAACTCAAAATATCCTGTACATGGGGAGGTTTTTTAACTTTCCTTGAAATTTGTTGGGGGGTTAGTTATTAAAAAAATCAAATTCAATTCAACTCTTAATAAATCTGCACCATAGAATATAAATGTCACAAGATAAGACTGATTAGCAATTAATACAGATAATTACTACATGGCAGCACAGAAACCAGTGCCATCAGCATCATAATTGAATAATCAGCCATGTAGCATCATCTTATGTCACAGGTCAACCTCATTTTCTGCTTGATAATTTCCGATGACCCCTAAGCTTAGCTTCTCAACAGCTGCTCAGAACCCACTGAGCATGTGCAAGTTTGAATTCCTGTATCATTGCTGCTATTGAGAAGCTGAAACTTTAGACTGGTGCAGTAAATTAAGCAAGGCAAGATTCCTACAGCATATCTTCTGTGTTTTTTTATGTATTTCTGTATACTTGAATATCTCTGTATGTAGCACTGAACATCAGCAACTGCTAATCATTTTAATTAATCTGACCCATTAAAATTCAATTCACCTCCAACATGTACAGATTTTAAAAGTGCAATTTTACCACTTTAGCCTTGACACTTTTATTCTATTTCTGTAAAATATTTTATGTTCATACAAAAAAGAGATGTCGTCAGTGGATATAAAAATTAATCCGAAAGGCAATACATCTAAGACTAGACATAATAGCCTAACTAACAAAGTCAGAATCCCGGTTAATCCATATTAAAATAAAAATCACCTTGCATCAATTACAAGGATAGCATGTTACAGTTTGCTGTCTGTGTCCCTGGTTACTTCACCTAAGAGCAGTCATCAGGATAACAAAAAGATGTGACATAGCTGTCTCGGCCGCTACTTGAAGCCTCCACAGGCTGTTCAAATTAAGCATTTTCTAGGCCTTTTATTTATTGCTTTCTTCCAAAGTGCTTAGGCTGAGCCTTATATTTATGTGAATGCAATGAGTTCTTTGGAGCATCAGAAATGATAAATGGCCCAAAAATAAGGGAAACAAAGCACCAGTGTAAGAGAGTACTCATAAAGTTAATATAAGGGTCAGTAGATGATTTCATTATAATCTGTAAGAACAGCTTTGTATTATTAGTGAGAATAGCTTGAACAGATATTTTGACTGGCAGATATGTTGGCAAAGCAGCTACTACAGTTAAATTCAGGGATCGCTGACCAACCCGTAGCGAAGCATTTCTTGTCAGCCAAGCATACTTTTCTACAATTTAGACATACAATCATCAATCATGACAAAGATTTGGACCTCTTGTAAAGGGAAGTAAAATGGATTTTTAAATGAGTTGTTTCCCTTATTAATTTTATTTGGCAAATATTGACTGTGAATTATTACACAATGGCACTATATCAAACTCTGATACTATAGGGGTTTATGAGGACAAAGTACTGTATGTGGGTCTCTGCTCTAGGATACTGAGAGACTGACTAGGACAGCATTGCTAATATCTATCCTTACTACGGCTTACAATAAGGAGAATTTTATGCCTATTTAATTAACCAGTAATCACTTCTATTGAAATGAATAACCCTTAGCCTGGGGAAGTTTGTGTTGTCATTCATGTTGCCTTATTCAAATGTCTATTCACTGTAGTATCAACAAACTTAACTACTGGCCCCACTGGAGTAATTTCTTCCTTTTAGTCTTAGTAACTTATACGATTTGGGCAAGTAGGGCATTATTCTTCTAGTATGATAATAGTATGATAATAGATGCTGGTCACATTTGTGCCCATTAAGGTGACCTTTTGTTGCCATTTCAATGTGTTCGGCTATTTAGATATTTGGTAGAGTGGTGATTTGTTGCTATCCCTGAGGAATAGCAAAGTTTGTGCTTGTTGGAACTTTTGTAAATAAACCACTATTTGTTTGAGTAAGCACCTGCTAGTGTGGTACTTTTTTCCCATATATATGACTTGTTCACCAGCTAAAGATCCTTTGAAATACCTGCATACTGGACACTGTTTTTTTTTCAGAAATAAGCTATTATATATTTTGGACTGGTGCTACTGATTTCAAGCCAATTTTTCTGGTGTGGCCTGCATTTATGGTGTGAATTCTGGTTTGATCCCCCAAAACTTCACTAAATATATCATTATAAATACACGAGTGTGTGTATATTTATGAGGTCAAAATGTAGAAAGTATGGCTTTGTTTGTGGTGATCACAATGCAAGCATACAATTGGCATGTATAATAAAAGTGTAAATTGCTATGAAAACAGAGTAATAATGCATCTTTTCATTTATTTGAATCAAACATATTTGCAGTGCTGGTTACTTACTCTGTGGGAATCTAGGCGGATTGTCATTGACATCAGACAGTGTGATGTTCACTGTGGTAGTTCCAGATAATCCTCCCATCTGGCCTCCCATGTCTTTGGCCTGTATAACAACTTGATAGTGTTCTCTGTTCTCTCTATTCATGTTTGGCAAAGCAGTTCGAATTATTCCTTTAAAGGAAAGCGCACTTAAGGTTAATAATCACATAACTTTTTTGATGAAGCATGTATTAGGATTTCAGAAAGTAAATAAAATCATTGAGGCATCTCTAAATGAAAGAACCAAGGCATTCACTCTATTATAGAAATAAATAATTGCAATATATTTCATTACTTCTAACTAGAAAACTGAAGACAATAAAAATATCACATTTAACAATTCAACAATGGTAACTGCATTGCTGAAAATAGGGTATTTGAATGTAAGTCAAAAGAGTATTCAATTTTCTACACAAAAAAAAATGTAATCATGTTAGAAAAAGTAAACATTTGGAAATAACCCCAGAGAAGACGTGACAAGGCGACTCCTCAGTTGACCCTTCACTTTAAGCCATCCCACTGAACCCCATTGTTACATACTGTACTTCTACTGGCAGGCAGTGAGCATTTCACAGGACCTGCAACTTAATCCCTGGGATTGCCAACTTTTAATGTAGCTTTGCTACAGGCTGCAACCTCTCGTCTAGGATTTGGGGCAGTTCACTGTGTGGATGTTTGTATGGAGTGAGGGGGGGGTCACTGTGGCTCTAATATTCTGTGGGCTATGGGGAGGAATCACTGTGCCTCTGAATTTCTGTGGGTTATGGGGGGATCACTGTGCCTCTGATTTTCTGTGGGCTATGGATGGGATCAATGTGCCTCTGATTTTTTGTGGGTTATGGGGGATCACTGTGCCTCTGATTTTCTGTGGACCATGGGGGGGATCACTGTGCCTCTGATTTTTTGTAGACTATGGGGGGATCACTGTGCCA
>CM044441.1:78223648-78234837 GCA_024363595.1 Xenopus borealis
CTAGCCAGCAAACTTTCAACTGTCCCTGAAATAACTAACAGGCAGCTCTCTCCCTACACTTGCTCTTCAGCACACACAGGCAGAGGGGAAAAAAAGCTGCAGGGCTTCGGTTTTTATAGGGAAGGGGAGTGGTCCAGGGGGTGTGGGGGTGGTCCAGGAGGGAGAGCTTACTGATTGGCTGCCATGTATCTGCTGGTCTGGGGTGAGAGGGCAAAAAAATGCGCCAACTGAAGCGAACCCAAAATGGCGAACGTCGCGCGACGTTCGCGAACTTCCGGCGAGTGCAAACACCTGATGTTCGCGCGAACAAGTTCGCCGGCGAACAGTTCGCGCCATCCCTATGAGTGTCCTGATAGGATGGCTTTCCATGAGCTGCCTGGTAAATGTTGTTCTGGTAGGATGGTGTTGTCACTATGAGCTGCCTGTTGGGATGGGGTTTCAAGGAGCTGCCTAGTAGGATGGTGTTGTCTCTATGAAATGCCTGGTAAAATGGTTTTCCTATGAGCTTCCTGATAGGATGTTGTCGCTGCTATAAACTGCCTGGTACGATGATTTTCATATGAGCTGCTTGTTAGAATGGTTTTCCTATGAGGTGCCTGATAGGATGTTGTTGTCACTATGAGCTGCCTGGAAGGATGTTGTTGTCACTATCAGCTGCCTGGTAGGATGATTTTCCTATAAGCTCCCTGGTAGGATGTTGTTGTCACTATGAGCTGCCTGGTAGGATGGTGTTGTCTCTGTGAGTGTCCTAGTAGGATGACTTTCCTATGAGCCGCCTATTAGGATATTGTTGTCACCATGAGCTGCCGGTAAATGCTGTTCTTATGAGCTGCCTGATAGGATGGTGTTGTCACTATGAGCTGTCTGGTGGGATGGGTTTTCAATGAGCTGTCTGGTAGGATGGCGTTGTCTCTATGAACTACAGATGCAGTCACTTGGATTTGTAAGTTAAATGCGTTGTGACTAAACTCATCTAACCCATTTATCCCACTTAGCACAGAATATTGTGTTACAGCATCCCATCCAATGAAAGAGTTCACCATTGAAAACAATGGTGCTTTGGTATGCTAATGAAAAGGTTAAATGCATTAAATGAGTTAAGATGACTTTAGATAACACAGTTTCTTCAATTAGCCCTGAGTCACGACGCATTTATCTTACAAATCCAAGTGACTGCATCTGTACCTGTAAAATGTTTTTCCTATGAGCTGCATTATAGGATGTTATTGTCATTATGAGAGGCCTGGAAGGATGCTGTTGTTGCCACTATGAGCTGCCTGGAAGGATGTTGTTGTCACAACTAGCTGCCTGGTAGGATTGTTTTCATATGAGCTGCCTGGTAGGATGTTGTTGACACTATGAGCTGCCTGGTAGGATGATTTTCCTATGAGCTGCCTCATAGGATGTTGCTGTTACTATGAGCTGTCTGGTAGGATGGTTTTCATATGAGCTGCCTTTTAGGATGCTGTTGCTATGAACTGCCAGGTAGAATGGTGTTCCTATGAGCTGACTGTTAGAATTTCATATGAGCTGCCTGATAGGATGTTGTTGTCACTATAAGCTGCCTGGTAGGATGGTTTTTAAATGAATTGCCTGGTAGGATGGTGTTGTCTCTGTGAGTGTCCTGGTAGGATGCTTTTCCTATGAGCTGCCTGGTAGGATGGTGTTGTCGCTGTGGGCTGCCTGGTAGGATGATTTTGCTATGAGCTGCCTGGTAGGTTGGTGGTGTCTCTGTCAGCTGTCTGGTAGGATGGTTTTCCTATGAGCTGCCTCATAGGATGTTGCTGTCACTATGAGCAGCATTTTAAATTGTGGTCTTATGAGCTGCCTGATTGGATGGTGTTGTCACTATAAGCTGCCTGGCGGGGTGGTGTTATCTGTATGTACAGTACTTCATAGTAGGATGGCATCCGCATAAGCTGCCTAGGGCAATGGTGTTCTTTTGAGATGCCTGTTTGGATAGAATTCCAATATGCTGCCTAGTGGGATGGTGTCCTATGTGTTGTCTATTAGGATGGTGTTCCTATGAGCTGCCTGGTCAGTGATGTAATCTCTATGTGCTGCCTGATGGCATGGTGTCATCCCTATCTGCTGCCTGGTAGGATGGTGTTCCAATGAACTGTCTGGTAGAATGGTGTAGTCCCTATTAGCCCCTTTAGGATGATATGGTTTCTATGTGCTGAATGTAGAATGGTTCCTTCTATGTCAGTAAGCTATACTGACAGACTCTTTGCACATAAATGACACCTGAGATGGATGGCAAGTAAATGGTATATTGTCAGATGTTAAATGCAAACTATTAAACTAAAACCCTCTATATTTAACTGATAGTCCTCTGCACTGTTCATGCTGCAATATCAGTAATCACTGAATACCGTATCAGGACCATAAGTAGGCCTCCAGTGTTCATGCTCCCACTTAGAAATTATTACATAGACCTTGGGGCCAAAGTAATTTACTATTATTCCCCATAATTAACTCGACCAAATTCGATATTCGATTAGCATTCGATCATCGAATGCTAATCGAATAGTTTTAGGCTACCTTTTATTCGATATTCGATTGTTCGACGATCGAATACAAATTTATTCGATCAGTCCAATAATTTATTCGATCAGTCCAATAAATAATTCGATCATTCAAATAATTCGTACGATTTGAATGATCGAAGACTTCGATCGTTGGAATCCTATTCGATCAGGACTTAGACTCAGAAGCCTATGGGAGGGTTCCCATAGGCTTCTATTGCAATTCGGTAGGTCCAATCTGGCGAAGTAGGCAGTCGAATATTTTAAAATTTTTATTTTTTTCTCTAATCGAATGATCGAATATTCGATCATTTGAAAATATTCGATCATTACGATCAAATATTCCATTGAATTCGATTTTATTCACATGAATACATGTGAATTTAGTAAATCGGCCCCATAGTGTAGCACCAGGTACACAGGAAACATTGACTTTTAGGAAGTGTGGTTGATGCCCATCTATAGGGGGCACATGGACAATTTTATGTTTAGATTGTAAGCTCTGCTGGGCAGTGATTGTCTTCTTGTATCTCATCTGTATGTTCAACGTATATATGTATCTCATTTTTACACAGTGCTTTGTAATACTGTATGTTGGTGCTTTATAAATTTATGGGGTGCCGTTTGTCCCAAATACATTCTGTATACAAAACTATCCCTGATACACAGAATAAATGACTCTCACAGTATATAACTATTTCTGACCATATACACAGATAAAAAATATACAAAAGACTTATTTCTATTAAAGAATGAGAACAAAATATTATTAGTGCACAAAAGGATGTGATTATATTACAAACTCATTCTGTACATTTTAATAATTAATCTGTCTCACAAATATATAACCTCCATGTAACAGACACACTCAGCTTAGACAGGAAAAGGGAAACAGGAACAGGATGAGGAATCATAAGAAAATGGAAAAACAGCAGGAATGCCCTTAACCAAAATGACCACACAAGCAGGCCAGTAAGCTTTGTTCTTATTGGTTCAGTAAAGTAACTGACAGTATTGCTTCACAGAATGGTTATTTTATCTGTTTTGTGTTACAAAACTTTAATTTTGTCGAAAGAATGAATTCTGTACTGTACATTCTTGCTTTCTGTCACAAATATCTATTTTGTCAAAACTAATCTAGTGTGTCTGTTACATGGAGGTTATATATTTGTGAGACAGATTAATTATTAAAATGTACAGAATGAGTTTGTAATATATATATATATTTTGTTCTCATTCTTTAATAGAAATAAGTCTTTTGTATATTTTTTATCTGTGTATATGGTCAGAAATAGTTATATACTGTGAGAGTCATTCATTCTGTGTATCAGGGATAGTTTTGTATACAGAATGTATTTGGGACAAACGGCACCCCATATAAATTCAGTCCTAACAAATCACTTTTAATTTTTTTCATAACTACTGCCATATATAACTGAGGTCTTATTTGTAAAGTTACCTCTTCATATTGGCTTGCTATTAGCTTAGTGATATATGATCACTGTTTCTTAGGCGCAACATCAATACTCTAATCATATTAATCATATAATCTTTATAGATAAATGTTAATAAAAATAATTCTGCCAAAGTTTGAAGCATGCTATTAACTATTGTCCAGCAACACGAAGTTCTTTCCAGATTAAAAAGCCCCCATGCTGCCCCAAGCACAGTGGTACCAATAAATCAGCATGGGGATGAGATGGGCTGGAGTTGGTGCGATCCTTCAATAGGCTGATTACTAATAAAAATACTCCTGGGGACGTACTGCCTCCAGCACAGCGTGCAGGCCCCAGCATTTCAGGGCCTGTAAAATACAAAATAATCCTCTAGTGGGAATCCTGACTGATCTGTGGAAATCTAGCTACAGTATATTGTGTTTGTTTCTGTGACTAGAGCTAGAAGCTTTAGGTATATGATATAATAAGAGATTAGTTGCTCGCAATTAATCTCCTCTTCTGTTTCCCCACCAGCATTACTGCAAATCATTTGTGGAAAAACATATGCAGGGGTTTGTTTTTCCAAAGACTACTGAAGTTTCCTGAGGCAACTCTGGGAGATAGAAGTTAATTTCTATAAATTACACTCCATGTGAATGGAATGAGAACTAGTGATGCACAGAGTGGCCTGTCACCTGTTTAGTTGGGCTTGACAATGGCTGCCTGCAGAGGGTTGCAGATGGCTGGTGGGACATATTCACTGCCAGTCCAGCCACTTCTCGACCCTCTCAACCCTGTCCTAACCTAACATCTTATAACCAGCATGAATTGTCATTGCTATTTATATAATCATGCGCACTTGCCCCATCTGATGAGATCAGGGACAGTCAGGTTGGCACAGGTATATAAATAAGCATGGTGTGCCAATTGTTTGGATGAGTCAATAAGACATTAGGGATTTCTTAGAACTGCAAGAAGCAGTTGTGGTAAGTTCCCACAGTCACTGAGCAAAACAAAATCCAATCTACTTGCTCTTTACACTTCCATATAGTTGCGCTTGGCACTGCTGCCTTCTGTATACATTTTGAGCAAAAGCAGCAACTGGATTTGCACACCATCATTTATAGTTGTTTGCATGTAGTACCCCAGTAGTCATTTTTAATTGAATAAAATGAAGCTGATGTTGAAAAAGCCAGCTTTTTAGGGAGGACAGATAACTGGGTTGTAATGCTTGTAAATAGCTAAGAGTTGTGTTGCATATGTAAGCATAACTACTTGAAATGTCTCTTAGGAGAATATTTATCAGAGTTAAACTAGAACTCTTTCAAAGTCCCCCAAAGTGATATTCTGCAACTTTCTATTCCTTTCTATAGGATATTTTAAGGTGTATTATTATTATTATTATTGACATGTATTTCTATAGCGCCAACTTATTTCGTAGCGGTGTATTTATTTATCAAAGGGTAAATTCTTACTCTTACCCATTAATATGCTCCCCAAAGCACCATACAAATAAATAGAGATATAATTCTACTCTGGGGGACTGTGACAAGCTCTAGTTCCACTCTATAATAAATATTCTCCAAAATTTGAATCTATATGTAACACTTTGTGTGATTAATGCTAATCTACAGACCTTAAGTGATCTGCTTATGTAGCTGACATGTTGGCCTGCAGCCAACCAGGGTGGGTTGCACTAGCAACATTATACTCCATTCAGCACACAGCTCCTTCAAGACCAGCCTGCTGCGCCTAAAGAAATATGGAAAATGTGTCATCATACTGAGTTCTATTATTCCAGGTTTAAAGCTATGCATGAACATAGCTAGTCAGTCTCTATATAGTTATGAATACAGTTATGTTTAACATATTTTAAAGGACCAGTAACATCAAAAATTAAAAAAAAATCTGTTACTATACAAAGAAAAAAAAAACACCAAGACAAATTAAACCTTTATTAAGAAATAACTTACAGAAACGCAAATTCTGCTCCTCTTCAGAAAAGGTGACAGGGCAACCATCCTCAATTTCTCCTCCTTGGCTATTCACTGACAGCATGTGGCTGAGAAGCCCCCAGGATAGCCTCCTCGCGCTTATTCTCCTTGTTGGATTAGGTGCTGGCTTGCAAGGCTATACATAAAGAAAGGAATGTGAAGCCTCGTTGAGAATAGTAGCACATTGAGCTGCAGAGATAGGGCCACAAAGAGAGCGGCCCAGGTACATACTACATGATATGGTCCCCTGATGCCTTACCCGGTTCCCTATACCCAAGCTCCCCCTCCTCTCTGGGATGGATCGGGCCTCAGGGGAGAAGAAGCTCCCACAGTCTGGTACTGTGAAGAGACTGTGAGCATTGCAGGGGCTGATGTACTAGCACAGAGATAACTGCCCAAGCTCTCTTCACAGTACCGGGCTGTGGGCTTTTCTTCTCCCCTGAGTCCCTGATCAGTCCTGGAGAGGAGGGGGAGCTTGGGGATAAAGAAGCAGATAACGCATCAGGGGACCACAGATTCGATCCCATACCACTAGGATCATGTAGCACATACCTGGGCGCTCTCTCTGTGGCCCTATATCTGCAGCTCAATGTGCTAATAATCTTCACATTCCATTCGGATCAAGGGCCTGAAGCACCAGTACTACCAGGCCCGGGAGGGTCTCAGGAAGAATGGGCAAGCACGCAAGGTCTGTCGCTACTATGACAAGATGGATTGCATCCTCCACCTCCGCACTGCTCCTGCCTTTAGCAGGGATACAGCAGCTGGCAGAGAGTCCTGTGGAGCCCGCCGACAACACCTTCCTACTGCTGCTCCTGGGAGAAGTATGAAGAAGAGCTGGAGAAGGAGATCGGGGCAGAGAACACGCTGTGAATAGTCAGGGAGGAGAAATTGAGCCCTGCAGGATGGATGGTCACCCTGTCGATGGATGGTCACCCTGTCGCCTTTTCTGAAGAGGAGGGGAAGCTGAGTTTCTGTAAGTTATTTCTTAATACATACTTTGTTATTTGAAATTTTTATTTGTCTTGGTGTTTTTTTTCCCATTGTATTCTAACAAATTGTTTTGTAAAAACTTTTGGTGTTACTGGTCCTTTAAATCTGGGTGCTTTATAATTTTAAGCACACATTCTTTCATATGTATTTTTCCACAGCCACGAAATGAGTATGTATAAAAATTATCTTCTATGAGCACATTCTAAAACCTTGTTCACACTTGTAAAAACTGTGTGTACAGAAGTGTGTGGGTCAGAATAAATTCAAAACTATAGGGGTCAATAACATGTGCAGCAGCAGGTGTTCACTAGCGCTGTCCTCATCATGTGCCATGGTGTCTAAATGACATAGAAGCTAGCAGGCAGACACAGAGTCACTTATGTGTTTCTCCCTTTCCACCCCTCATAAATACAGTACTTTTGAATGGGTGACTGTAAGTATCTGCTTCATTTCAAAGCAATTCAAGAGAGAAAGGCAGTGTGCAAAGTGCAAAACAAATATCATGTGTACACAGCTCAGAGGAAACTTTGCTTGTAACCCAACTTACAGATAGAGTCACTTGGATTTGTAAGTTAAATGCGTCGTGACTCAGCATTAATTGAAGAAACTGTGTTATCTAAAGTTATCTTAACTCATTTAATGCATTTAGCCTTTTCATTAGCATACCAAAGCTCCATTGTTTTCAATGGTGAACTCTTTAATTGGATGGGATGCTGTGACACAATATTCTGTGATAAGTGGGATAAATGAGATAAATGAGTTAAGTCGCGACGCATTAAACTCACCATCCAAAGTGACTGCATCTGTATAGGTATATGAACTAAAAGCAGACAAGGAATACTGCCCCCACCAATTCACTAGCAGTATTTGTTCTAAAACTGTCTTGGTAGAAACTTTTTTTTAGCAAAACTGAATTAGAACTTGACAATTAATTTTTAAGGGACATGATAAAAAGGGTATGAGTATGAAAAAAGAAAAAATGTTACATACACCATTTTCTTTCCTGGTCAGAATTTTCTATTTCACCCTGTGTAGAAATGCAGGTGGAGAAAAAGGTGATATAAGAAGTTCTACTCCTATCCTGACAGGAATCAGCATGTGTAGAGACACATAGGGGCAGATTTACTATACTTTGCCAGTGTTGCCACCCGCAGGGACATTGCCAATTCACTAGCGAAGGAGACCGTTACTAGTGTTCGTTTGCACTCTATTGCCAGGCAAGTTTTCACTCTGGAGACTGGTCGCTACTCCACATATTCAGTAAAGTGCGGATTTTACTGAAGGTTACCTCTTTTGCCAGAGTTGACTTCACCACCTCAGACCAGGCAAAGTGCAATAAAGAAGCCACATATTCCTCAATCTTCTGTCACTTAAATAATATCCTGTCTGCTGAAAATGCATTAAAAATCCAAAACAACCTTTTTTAGGGTAACTGATTTTCTCCAGACATTTCATAACATATGGAACTTTAATTTTACAATGGGCACATGTGTAGGGCATTATATTAACTATCTTGTCTTTATTACGGTTCCCTGGACATTTATTAATAAAAAGTGGTAACTTCAAGCATTTGCACCAACATTCATAATAAAGGCCTCCATACAACTTTAATTTACCTGCCCTATGCAAATTGACCTAACGCTACTGAAAAGTTGCATTCAGCACCCAGGATGTAACTTTGCATTTTAGTGAATTAGCATAGTGGTAGCGCCCGGCGAAGTGGTGCAAGCTGTGCAAAGCTGACAAATATTCACCCTTTAGTAAATCTGCCCCATGGAGTGGATTTGAGCTTGGAACACAATGCTATGCATGTGTGTACATACAAGCCAACTCCCTGCCTGACAGTAACCTCCACAGAGATGAGTGAATCAGCTTGGATCAATTTTTTCTCAGCCTGTTTTTCTATGCAGGTTGGAAAGCAGCCTCGGGGTCAGTGCAGGATGGGCTGAATTCCCCCTTTAAAGGGTAGTTCACTTTTAAGTTAACGTTTAGTATGTAAGAGAATGACTAATTCTCTGTCCTCAGAGCTTCCATGTTACATCAAGATGTCAGTGTAATTCACAAAAAAAGCCTGCAGACACACATACACACACAGATTCCCTGCCTGCACTCAGATTATCACGTGTATGTGACTTTCTCTAGAGTTCTGTGCAGTCTCCTGCGTAAAACGTCTCACTGAAATTCTGCTTCTCAGCAGGGATCCCATTCTCTTTTCAAATCACTTTCCCTCCAGACTTCAACAGCCATGAAACAGGAGGAGCAGATGACATCACACTGCACATCATCAAAGGGAGGAACAGATGCCATCACACACTCCATATCTGGCAGTTTAATTGAAAGCAATGCTAGAGTATACTGCCCAGTATCAGCTGGGGGAGGTGTGTTTAGCATAGGTGGGTGTGGCTGGGTTGTTATCTGCCTGGTAGATAGAGCTTCCTTGAAGACATCCTTCGTTCCCTATTTTACACCACTGCCCCAACCACCTCTCACAAGGCCTGACATTCACAGAACCAAACTCATAACGATAGTCAAGATGAAAGCTAGCCTTTATGACTGGGGAATGACCTTCCAGGGGCAGGTGGTAAAGGCAGGTGGTCCACGGAAGAATCTTTATGCCCAATAAACCATCTTGAGATTCTAGCAATCTGCCTGGCCCTCCAATCCTGGCAGGACCTCCTCAAAGACAAACCAGTATGCATACAGACAGAGAATGCACAGCAGTGGCTTATATCAATTGACAGGGTGGCACACAAAGTTCGGCAGGGAATCTTGAGGGAACTCCTATCTTGACCTGGGCAGAACACAATATTCCACATCTGTCCACCATCCACATCCCCAGTGTGTCCAACTGAGTGGTAGATTTTCTTGCCAGAAACCTGGTGAATCCCGAAGAATGGAAACTTCACCAGGATGCTTGACATCTCCTGACTCACAGGTGGGAGGAACTGCAGATCGATCTCATTGCCACCAGGGACCCTATGGCAGATAGAGCAGATGCCATGACCATCCCTTGGCACTTTTGCCTATGTATTCCCTCCGCTTCCCATGCTTCCATGAGATCTCAAAAAGAAACAAAGAGACACTTCCACAGTCATCGTAGTCGCTCTGTGCTGGCCCAAGAGATCCTTGTACTCCAATCTCCTGATACTGTCCTTGGAACCTCCGGTGGTGCTGCTTCCCCTGAGATGACCTTGTCCAGCAGTACCCATTTGGCACGACAACCCTCAGCTCTTCGCATTAACGGGATGGCTCTTGATGCCACCATCCTAAGAGAAAAAGGCCTTTTGGAGGACGTGATCCTAACCATGATCAAGGCTCACAACGCAGCCACCTTCAAAATCTACCACAGAACATGGGATTGTTGTCGACTTGGTCCTACAATCTGGATTGTCCAAGGGGCTGGGTACCTGAAATCTGAGATTTCAGCCCTCTCTGTGCTCTTTCACAAGTTTTTGGCCTTGACTGAGGATGTTCACACCTTCTTACAGGGGGGTCTCTCACATTGCTCCTTGGGATATCAATATGGTCCTTAATGCCATTTGAATCTCTTGACTCGCTTGACCTCTGCCTTCTCACATGGAAGACTATGTTCTTGGTGGCCATCAATTCCATTTGATGGATCTCAGAGCTAGTGGCATATTTCCTGCTCACTGCCCTTGCTCATAATAAAGGAATAAAGGAATATAGAGCAGTACTCCCCATGGTACCTGGGTTTCTCCCTAAGGTAGTCACCACATTCCATAGAAATGCTGAGATAGTCTTGCCCTCCTTCTGTCAGGAATTCCACTTACCTGGGTCCTCGGCTCCGGTCCTCCCAAGATGGCGGCTTCCACGAGGATGGTCGCGCCGGAAGTGCGCGCCAGAATAGCCGCCCGCGTCGGAAGCGACGCGCCCGCGCCAGAAGCGATGCGCTTGCGTCAGAAGCGACGCGCTCGCGATCTTTGCCCAATTATAGGTCTTAGCTTGCCATTCCTGGGTGTGATTCTACTGATATTCTGATTATTTGTGTACCGAACTCTTGCCTGGATTTCCTGATTTTGAACCTCTTCTGCCTGGACTGATCTTGTTGCCTGTTTGACCATTCTTCTGCTTTATCCCTATCTGTACTGCGAACTTGGACTTTTGCTACCTCCTCCCACGGTCCTTACTACCTCTGAGGCCTTTTGGCCTTACATTTCAATTGGGCCATGGACCCTTCGGAGGAGCATCCAGCGCCGCCTGATGTCGGTGGAGCGCTT
>CM044441.1:78236381-78254177 GCA_024363595.1 Xenopus borealis
CTCGGCTCCGGTCCTCCCAAGATGGCGGCTTCCACGAGGATGGTCGCGCCGGAAGTGCGCTCCAGAATAGCCGCCCGCGTCGGAAGCGACGCGCCCGCGTCAGAAGCGACGCGCTTGCGTCAGAAGCGACGCGCTCACGCCGGAAATGACGCGCTGATGCAGGAAATTGACGCCTACTGATGACATCACATTTTTGGCGCCAATTACAGCCTATTTAAGGAACTTTTGGACACTTGATCTTTGCCCAATTATAGGTCTTAGCTTGCTATTCCTGGGTGTGATTCTACTGATATTCTGATTATTTGTGTACCGAACTCTTGCCTGGATTTCCTGATTTTGAACCTCTTCTGCCTGGACTGATCTTGTTGCCTGTTTGACCATTCTTCTGCTTTATCCCTATCTGTACTGCGAACTTGGACTTTTGCTACCTCCTCCCACGGTCCTTACTACCTCTGAGGCCTTTTGGCCTTACACCTTCTATAACAGTCCCAAGAATGAGAAGGAAGCAAGGCTCCATCACTTGGATGTTGTCTGGGCACTTAAGACTTAAGTTTCCCTTAATAAAATAGAGACTCTGTTTGTACTTCCTGCAGCTTTCGGAAAGGTCTCTCTGCTACCAAAACCACACTTGCTGCTGGATGAAGGAAATGGTGAGACAGACTTACCTGGCAAAGAAGAGGATGCCTCCTCTATAATTGAGAGCCCATTTCATTAGGCTTTGGGGGTCTCATGGGCCCAGAGGAAATTGGCATCAGCCTTACACACTTTCACAAAATGTTATCAAATTAACACTTATCTTTCAGCAGAGGCCAAAAATCCTCCAAGCAGCAATTTCCTCATAAGTTCCTCCATCCCTTGGTTGGAGGCATCTTTGGTATGTTTTCATGGTTCCTGTGTCCCCCCTTGATATCAGAGAAAGGAAGATGTATGTACTCACCTTTAAATACTTTTCTATCCAGTCGTTAACGGGACATAGAACTCCCCCCCATCCTGGAACTCTTTTCCGTTATCAGCTGTGTTGTTGAATAGTTCATCTGTATTGTTCTTTAACAACTAAGCATGTTTGCATTGGTATAAGGGGAGAGAGAGGGCCCTTTACGCCATGGATCCTGTGTTCCCGTAACAACTGGAGAGAAAAGGATTGAATGGTGACTACAAAAATCTTGCTGTCTGGTCCAAACTACCCAACTGCAAAGCTATGCTAAAGGCAGCAGTTTTACTGATCAGGTTGATGCCAAATATGCATAGATATACCAAAGCAGCTGACATGTGGACCACAAATGAAAATCGTGCATATGAATTATCTGATGCACCTTCTGTGAACAAAGCCCCCTGACTGCATATTTTGTGCCACAACAGCACAAAGATCCCCAAAACCATATATTTTTGAAAGTACACATTCTGATGAATCCAACAAAGATAAAGACATCTTTTTACACTAAACTAACAAACTGCAAAACCTTTCTAAACAGACATTTTTATGATATTTCTGAAGATAACCAAACACTTTTGCAGTTTGTTGCCTATATTTCACACAATGTTTTACGTACAAAGAAAACTCACCCTAAATATGGATGTCAGAGGTCTATTGAATAGTTTGATGCCCAATATACATACATTTAAAAAAGTATGTGGTATGTACAGACCCCAAATGAAAAACGTGCATATGAATTTTCATGCTGACAAATTCAGCTGCTGAAAACAGAGCCCTGACTGTGCATTACAGTATGTGCCATAGGACCACCAAACTATAAAAATATCCCCAAAAAACTACATCTTTTTGTAAATGACATATTCTGACGGATCAAAACTATACTAAAGATACATAAGGAACAATAATGCAAAAAAACCCCACAAATATTATGTAAAGAAATGAAATAACAAAATAACTGATCCAAAAATTAAAAAACACAAATTGGTAAAATAAAAAAAAACCCTCTGTGAGTTTTTGTGTATATGTGTGTACACTTCTAAAAGTTGTGTGACAGTGTGTACATTAGTGCATATAAGTGTGCTATAAGTGTGCAAAATAAAAAAATGCAGCCCAGAGGGCTGTCAATGCTGCTAATTCTCTGATGCAGAGAACAGCATGATTTCTGCAAGCACATATCTGTGTATGTGCTTGACAGGCAGAGGGTTAACTACTCTCTGGTGGGCCCCGGTACACGATGGGCACCTGGACCCCCCTGTCAGGCCCTTACATCTATAAATCGCATGCTGGAGTGTTGATGGCATGTATGTTGTTAAATCTCCCCCCTAGATAACCGCCTGCCATAACCATTTTTGTGGCTCCAAGGGGGTGGGGACCCTGGTGCAATTGCACCCCCTGCACCCCTGGTAGTTACCCCACTGAATGCTCACCTTTTATCCACATCATTTTGTTAGTTTTGTGCAATTAACTTCTTTTTTATTTCTTTTCAATTGTTTTGCCTGGAATTGAAGTGATATTCATTAAAGAAAAGCTATGGTTTTATTTATTTTTTATTTTATTTTTGTTGTCTGATCCTGCTACATGTTTTCATTTATTTTTTAATAAAATTATAAATAAAATTACCTTTTTTTGTTTCAAGTACAATATTTTGAACAGTTTGTTTTTAGAAGTGAAAATATAACTTTATCTATTTGACTTGTATGGGACCTGTTATCCTGAACCTGGGCTTTTCCGGATAACGGTTCTTTCTTTAATTTGGATATTCATACCTTGTCTACTAGAAAATCATGTAAACATTAAATAAACCCAATAGGTTGGATTGGCTTCCAATTAAAATTAATTATATCTTAGTTGGGATCAAGGTGCTGTTTTATTACAGAGAAAAAGAAAATTTTGATTATTTGGGTAAAATTCAGTCTAAGGGAGATGGCCTTTCTGAAATCTGGAGCTTTCTATAAAGATACTGGCAGCTCTAAATTAACCTTGGCATGACTTTCTAGTGTGCACCAACCAAAAGTATATTATGGTACTGAACCTTTTGCTAAACTTGGTCTCCATGTCTGCATGACAGGACTTTGGGCTGCAGCAAACACTGATCTGGGAATATTTGCAGCCTTTACAGTGATTAGAGTGAGTAGATTCTCAAGGTCTGTGGCAGCAATGGGCATTTAATGCAGACTGATGCAGAGAAAATCTCCCCAATACTACAATGTGTGGGTTATGTAGCCTTAACCAGGGCAGGCCTAACCCCACAGGAGTGCTTGCACAATGCATAAAGTGGAAATTAATCTCTTCAGAACATGTGTCTTCCACATACATCTCAAATTTTGGGGTTACAGATTTAGCTAACCCATTGCCAAGGGAATTTTCATCTACTTAAAGGAAAGGAGAGGTGAATGGAAGGGACATACATTTTAGTGCAAAAGTTGCCTCAATAAAATCCCCAGCAGCCCCTGCCTCAATTAAAGCCTTAACAGAAACAGGGGTGTTATTCCAGGACAAAATGACAGGAACACAAATCTAGAACTTAGGCTCTTTTACTGGGCAGGTTGGAACAAAATGGCCTTTAGCGCTGGGAACATCTGCAGAATCATTAATCAAGTGCAGGACTGGACTGGGATTCAAAATAGGCCCCATCATTCCCACTGCACAGAGGCCCAAACAGCCCCACCAGCCCACTTAACAGTCACTTTCTATGGTAACTTACAACAGCCCCTCTGGCATCTGGCATTTGCCAGAACCCACAGATTGCCAGTCCAGGCCTGGACAAGTGATAGTTTAGTGATCCCAATTTGCATGGGATCCTTAGGGGATTGAGCAAGAGTAGTGATGGGCGAATTTACCCAGTTTCGCTCCACCGAAAAATTGGCGAAAAAATTTGCGAAACGAGTCATTTTCGTCACGCGTCACGTCGTTTTCGTTGCGTCGCATGGCAACAAACTAAAGTAAAACAGGTTTCTTTGAATGCAAACAACTGGGAAATGGAACCTTGGGCTCTAGCTCTAAAATGGCAGGCACTGTAGGCACTTTTTGCAAGGCATCCAGACAAGCAGTATGAAGTTGCATGAACTGGACTATCTGATGCTGGTTTGCCCACTTGCATGTACAAATGTTGCATGAGATCAGAAAACAATTCCTTGGATGGAACAGGAGGCAATATAATCCCTGTACTGTTAGAAAAAGTCTTTAGGCAGGATGGGAATCAGCTTGTTCTTATATGAACTGACTAGTTTATATCTCTATACTGAACCTGTCAGGTACTGTAAGTGCCTAATACAGATGGTTCATGTACTGTTAGAAAATTCCTTAGGCAAGATAGGAATTGGCTTGTTCTTATATGAACTAGCTACTTTCTATCCCTATACTGGACATGTCTGGTATTTGCCTAATACAGATGGTTTCTGTACTGTTTGAGAAGGTCCTTGGACAGGATAGGAATTAGCCAGTTCTTACAGTATATGAACTGACTAGTATCTATCCCTATACTGGACCTGTCAGATAAGTGCCCAATACAGATGGTTCCTGAGCTGTTAGAGAAGGTCCTTAGACCTAGGATTGGAATTAGTGTGTTCATATATGAATTGACTAGCTTCTATCTCTATACACTACTTTCTGTCCCTTTACTGGACCTTTCAGATAATTGCCCAATGCAAATGGCTTAGCGAAGGTCCTTAGCAAGGATGGGAATTAGCTGCTTCTTATATGAACTGACTAGTTTATATCCCTTTAATGGAACTTTCAGGTAATTTCCCAATACAGATGATTCCTGTAATGTTAGAGAAGGTCCTTAGACAGGATAGGAATTAGCTGCTTCTTACAGTATATGAACTAACTAGTTTCTATTCCTTTACTGGACCTTTCAGGTAATTGAGCAATACAGATGGTTCTTGTACTATTAGAGAAGGTCCTTAAACAGGATGAGAATTAGCTGCTTCTTATATGAACTAACTCATTTCTATCCCTTTACTGGACCTTTCATGTAATTGCCCAATACAATGGTTCTTCTACTGTTAGAGAAGGTACTTAGACAGGATAAGAATTAGCTTGTTCTTATATGAACAAACTAGTTTCTATACCTTTTCTGGAACTGTCAGGTATTTGCCCAATACAGATGGTTCATGTACTGTTAAAAAAAGGTCCTTAGACAGGATAGGAATTAGCTGCTGCTTATATGAACTGACTAGTTTATATCCTTATACTGGACTTGTCAGTAGTGATGGGCGAATTTATTTGCCAGGGGCGAATTTGCGGTGAATTCCCGCGATTCGCCGCTGGCGAATAAATTCGCGAAACACCAGCAAAAATTCGCCGCCAAAAAATTCGCCCCAAAAAACGAGTCGCGCGTCGAAAACGACGCGACGCGCATCAATAGCGACACGCCGCGATTGACGCGACGCGCGTCGGAATCGACGCAACGTGACACGTTTGACGCGACGCGCGTCAAAAAACGACGCGCGACTCGTTTCGCGAATTTTTTCGCCAATTTGCGAATTTCTCTGGAAATTCGTGAATTTTTCGGCGAAGCGAAACGCGGGAGATTCGCCCAGCACTACTTGTCAGGTATTTGGTTAATACAGATGGTTCATGTATTGTTAGAGAAGGTCCTTATATAGGATAGAATATTTGTTCATATATGAACTAACTATTCCTGTACTGGACCTCATATGAAGTAGCAGTAAAATAGCTGAACACTTATATATGAATAACTAAGTACTATCTCTAAAAATATGTCATTTAATGAGTTGCAAATTAGTTTATTTCTATTTAACATACCAAATGGTTAATATACTGTGAGGACCTTTCTAACGATGGGAAATAGCCAGCTCTATTAGAACAGATTAGATTCTAACCTTATTTGGGGCCTTATTTTGAAGGTCCTTGTACTGGATGGCATTTAGATTTGTCAGTATAGCATGGACTAATTCCTATTCTTTCCTGATACCTCACTACTAGAGGAATTAGGTCCTTTCTAGGGATATAAACTAGCTCACTGCCATATGAATTGTCTATTTCCTATCCACTAGAGGGATGGTCCTTTCTGAAGATAGGAACTTGTCGCTACCATTTTTTCACAACAAAAAAGACGTCAACAGGGTTGCCGTGTATCATTTGCTGCGTAACACACAGAAGATGCACTCTTCTGATGCGTGCATGTTTGGCAGGCGCTCCTTTGACACGCTTGTGGGAAGACTGCAGGCGTCCTTGCAGAGGCAGCAGCAGGCATCCCTGTCGCTGCCCCCTAGACCATCAGGTAACCTTACATTGATGCAATCTTTGTCTAGCACAACCTGTGAATGTTATCATTTGCTGCACAAATTACAGCTTATTCCATTTCCATATATTGTTCTAACTGCCTGTCAATATATGTAACTTGCTAAAAAAAAGTCACAGATAAACAGACACAGATGCTTTTAACTAAAAACAGCATGTTTGTAAGTATGCTGCAGAATTTACGAAAGTGCACATTTTCTTGTGTAGCTCATCATTTTAAGGTCCCAGAACCTCATTTAATTCAAATGCACTATATCAACAGTTACAAATAATATTTATATTTAAATATCAGCACCATCATTTAAAATACCTCTGTGTTAGTGATGTGTGATTCCAAAATTATTTGACCTACACAGACCCTAACATGCCCTAACCAAACAGGGCCCAGCTTGCCACTCTGAATTATAAACCCATGCTTGCCCTGTCCTGTATGTTTATGCTTATGTTTCTTAGAGGGGGCAGAGCAGGCATGAAAACAGTGGATGTCAGATATTAGGCTGGTAATACAGAAATAGCAGGACACTCAAGATAATATCAACTCAAAAATTATTTTTTTTTAGAACAAAAAAATAGGGATGCACCAAATCCACAATTTTGGATTTGGCCGAACCCCCAAATACATTGTGAAAGATTCGACCGAATACCGAACCAAATCCAAACCCTAATTTGCATATGCAAATTAGCGAGGGGAAGGGTAAAAGCATGTGCGGGCAAAATTTTTTTTACTTCCTTGTTTTATGACGAAAAGTCACATGATTTTTTGGATTCGGATTCGGTTCCGCCAAGCACAAGGATTTGGCCGAATCCGAATCCTGCTGAAAATGGCCAAATCCTGGCCAAATACCAAACCGAATCCTGGATTCGGTGCATCCCTACAAAAAAACTTTTTTAGAGTTCATAGTATCTTTATTGACCTGCTATTTCAATATTATCTGTATCCATTTTGGGATCCAATGGACCCCTGCAGTGAGCAATGCATACACTGTATATACAATGCATATACAATGCATATAATATAATGCATATACAATGCATACAATGTAGTTTAAAAGGATTGCACTACCAATTATATGCTTTAGATACTGAGCTGGAACAGGGCGGGGCGGAATGTTAATTTGACTTGCCAACCAACCTGCTGCAATTGAATTGATTGGTCTGCTCAAACCCAAGATTAAACTCACTGGTCTTTAGGGCATGCCATGAACTTTGAAATGTTTAAATTATATATAAAGAGAGAATCTTGAAACACGTAAAGACTGCATGTCTACATTTGCAAGAAAAATCTAATAATTGCAAAAGTTAGATAAAAGCATTGATTTATTTGTTGGGGTAGTTGGGGTTTCATTTTTCCTAGTGCATTAAGGGAAGTAATCCTTTTGACACAATACATAAATTGGATAATTTCAATGATCAAACTAACAGCAATCCTGTATACACAATCTGCTATGTGTTATAATATTTGAATTTCTGTAAGACGTAAAAGCACTATACTAACCTGTTTCAGGCTCCACAGAAAAATATGGCTGTCCCTGAAGTATGCTGTATATAACTTTGGCACTGTTTCCATAAGAAGGGTCATCTGCATCTGCAGCAGTAACTTGCACTACATATGTACCTGGATTGTGAAAATTATAATTAGTTTTGCATTGTCAACATTGGATAATGATTTATTTTTTATTTCAAAAAGCTTTCAGAAAGTAAACATCTAAACACAATTTGTACTTGTGTTGATTCTACCAGAAGCTTGTGCTTGAACTTTCTAGGTGAAATGTTGGTAGCAAAAGGATTTTTAGTTCTGATGTATACAACCCTTGATATACTCCTGGTTAACCTAAGGTTAATAGGTCTGATAGGTAGAGGAAATAGGTATGATAGAGGAAATGGATTTATAGGAAAAACTGTTCAATATGTAAGAATCAGATTTATCTCTGTGGTTAATTAAACCTGGTCAGTTATATACATACATACATATATATATATATATATATAATGTATAGATGTGTGCCTTTAGTGTGTAGGCACCTTCACGGTATCTACAATCAAGCTACAGTAAGTGTGTTATTATATAAAGTAGATAACAAGAGGAGGTATTTGGCATGGGGACATATAACCTTTCACCAATTAGTAAAATGTGGCACATTATGCTACAGTCAGAAAGTAAATGCCTCAATCAGATGTGAAGTTATATGAGAGCTGAAGAGATAAGAATTGTCTTTTTTATTGTTTATGGTGGTCATTGGGCTAACGTTGTGGAACATGTGTAGATATTCAACAACCATGTGGGTTGTTTGTAGGCATTGCATTACATGTAACAATAACAATAATATTATTAATAATAATAATAATAATATCTAAATCTATTACCAAACAAACCCTTGAGTTGATATTTGTGATTAATCATTTGAACCCCATTTGTTCTGCCCCCTAAATAGCCCAAAAGCGAATAAACTAATTTTGCATTGCTCAAGGACTACAAGCTAACAGTAAATGAAAAGAATGTATATCATAAACTAAAATTAAAATCAATCTATTACAACTTTTAGGGGCACATTTACTAAGGGTTAAAGTGAATATTCAAATAAAACTTGAATTCAAAAATTCAAATATCAAAGTAGTTTTGGGCAACTTTGACTATGGAATAGCCCAAAATTTGATTCAAATTGAAAAAATTAAAAAATTCAAATTTTCAAATTTTGAAGTACTTCAAAGTCATTCTGGGCAACCTCGAATATTGAATATTCCAAAATTCTATTCAAATTGAATAAATAAAAGAATTGGAATTTTTTAATTTTGAAGTACTGGCCCTTTAAAAATCTTTCGAATTTGACTATTTTCCACCTCAAAGCTGCCGAATTGCCATTTTAGCCTATGGGAGACCTCCTAGAACCTGTCCTGAAAATTTTTCTAAGTCCTTGAAGGATTTTGCACAACATTATTCAAATTGTTCAATTTAAACGATGCATTCAAATGATTCAAAAGATTTTTATTTGATGGAATACGCACGTTTTCGATCTAAACACTATTTATCTAACTAGTATACTTCCACAGAAAGTTACTACAGTAATTTCTGCCAGAAATACACAGTGTACAACTGCTCCAGTTCAATATTATTGCATTTATTTAGTAAGAAGTTTAACAACCATTTTTATACAGCATAAATTTAAATAATTGATGAAACCTTGAAGAACTATATAAAAAAGAATATGGAAATTGGAAAACTTTTTATGTAAAATAAAATATTGAAGCAAAATCTCATAAGGTATTTCAAATGATAACAGCTCTTTGGAGAATGTCTTACTAAATCATGTATAAATTTTATTTAGGTCATGCTTATTTGTTAACAATTGTTTACACTGAAACTGCTGAATTTTCTTGCATAGTCAAAGTCAAACTTGAAAATGTAATTCTCATTTGTTGCACAACTATCTTTAGCATAAATAGCTCAACTGAAGTAACCTAGCTTATTACTGTACATTAATTAATTGCCCAGGTGCTGCTGTTGGATATGTGCAAGTGCCTTGTTTAAATTTAAATTTATATTCATAACACATATGGGGCTCTGTGGACTGAGATGAGCTATAGGATGCATTGCATAATCTCTTTAATTAACCTTTGGGAACCTGATAAATCCTGGAGGATTAGATTTGAGTAAGAGGTTTGGACTACCTGGAAAATTATTATTAAATTAAAAGTTTGTGGCACTGTGGCCTATAAGACATTTTGATTAAATAATACTTTTGATAGGGGGGGTATGTTCATGTGATATAGGGATCATCATATATGAATCCATAGGGTTATTTGGGAATTCCCCTACTGGTAACAATAACCTATGAGCTTGGTTGGTAGGTTTTTAGCTAGTGACCCAGGGATGTAATGACACGTTCCTGTACATTTTTGGTAAAACATTTTGCTAAACAACGTGGATTCTGCTGGTGACCCAGAGTCACAATGTTCCCAGTAAAGAAGAGTGTCTTAAAGAAACCATCCTTTTATTGAAAATTGGGGAACGGGAAATTGTGAATTATGTAATAGAAAGTGACTGTACTAAAGCAAATGTCTTACGAGGGTAAAGGTGGCCATACACGGGCCGAAAAAAGCAGCCGACTGACTGAATCTGCAGTTTATCGGCCCGTGAGTGGGGCCCTCTGACGGGCTGGATTAAAAATCCAGTAGCATCACGGCCGCATCTGACTAATTAGCTAGAAACAACAGCACTTAGCTCCAAATTAGGACTGATAAATTGGAGATAACTCTTCCAGTTGATGCTCTGCCTGAACATGAAGGGACCACAATAAGGAAATTGGTTCAGGCTAGAACTTCTTCTTGAGGTTTCTGCAAACAAGGGTTCCGAACACTGAAGGGTATCTCCACAAGTAGACTGCACTGTTTGGCCTCACCAAATAATTCATGAAACGGTGTAAAATGCATTGGAGTCTGTGAGCATTTTTTTTTATGTTTTTATTTGCACCAAATGCATTGGAGCCAAGCACTTGGGAGCATTGAGTCCCCAGTGCTCCCTAGGAAAGCAGCTGGGTGGAATGCACCCCTCCCCCCTAGCCCTGGGACTTTGTGGCCTCACCACAAATCCTGGCATGAGTCTATAAGAATTTTATTGAACAACTTTATGTTCCCAGTTTACTAAAGCATTAATTTTTTAGCAGCATTGAAAATGAATTAGACAATATGATTCTCACCAGCATACAATTATTTTCCCATGGAAAAAAACAGTGTTTGAGGGGCACATTTACTAAGGGTCAAGTGAATATTCAAATAAAATTCAAATTTAAAAAATTCTAATTTTGAAGTCATTTTGGACAACTTTGACTATTGAATATTCCAAAATTCAATTCAAATTGAAAAAATAAAAGAATTGGAATTTTTGAATTTTGAAGTACTGGCCCTTTAAAAAGCCTTCGAATTTGACTATTCGCCACCATAAAGCTGTCAAATTGCCATTTCAGCCTAAGGGGGACTGTTAGAACCTGTTCTGAAAATTTTTCTAAGTCTTAGGAATCTGAAGGATTTTACGCAAAATCATTCGAATCGTTCAATTCGAATGATGCGATCAAATAATTTGAACAATTTTTATTCGGAAACAAAGTTTATTTCACTTCAAAATTGGACCATTAGTAAATCTGCTACCTTGATGCTTTTTTTCTCAAACTCACATTTTGATAAATTGGCCTTATATTGTAACAGTGTTCTGCTTCACAGTAGCTAGAAATCTTGTTTTGGGCCAAGAAAGGGTTCACACTTTGTGTACTGTAAACCATCTTAAGAGATATGAAAAAGCTAAAGCACCTACAGATACCTCTCCCTGTTATAGTATGCAGGGATAATGATGGATTTGTTGCTCTGTGGGATGGACCGTGTAGGAATGTGGGAAATATTAAATTCTGTTTTACAAATAGTTCTCTTCAGCCACAAAGACAATGGATAATTCAATAATTTTTGGGGGTATCCTTCAAGTTAGTTTATGCACAAAATAAAAGCAGGAGCATTCTGTTCTTGACAGAAAAATATATGCAAATAATACATATAAATGTGAATGTTCCAAATGCTCCATCACACAAAGTAGAAATAAGTTAAATTGCCCTAAAATATTTAGACCTTTTTCCACAGTATGTAGTCATTACTATTTTATATTATGATTTTAGCAAGTATTCCTCCATAATGTACAATTTTTAATGTGTGTAATAATTTTATACACTGTACAATGTGTAATACAAGGGGATTTGTATTTTTCAACCTGTAGCTATTGAAATCTACAATGGGAAAGTCCCCTTGTGTGTAAGAAAATGGGCCCTCCATTAAAAAGAGCTGACTACAGATGCAATCACTTTGGATGGTGAGTTAAATGCGTCGCGACTTAACTCATTTATCTCATTTATCCCACTTATCACAGAATATTGTGTCACAGCATCCCATCCAATTAAAGAGTTCACCATTGAAAACAATGGAGCTTTGGTATGCTAATGAAAAGGTTAAATGCATTAAATGAGTTAAGATAACTTTAGATAACACAGTTTCTTCAATTAGCTCTGAGTCACGACGCATTTAACTTACAAATCCCAGTGACTCTATCTGTATGGGGCAGATTGATATCAAAGTGCAAAAATAGAGCTCTCCACAGTAAAATTCTGCCACTCTTTATTCAGTCCTAAGAGATTGTTAGAGGCTTATTTATTAAATGTTGAATTGTAACTTTTATCCATGGATAAATATGTCTCTAAATAGCCCATATGAATGTACAGGTCCTTAAAACTGCCAAATTGTTACATGTATCAAAAGAAAAATATACAAAATAAAGACATCAAACTTTATTAAACTATTTTAGTAAAGACCAACTGTGGTGAAAACAACGCACATCCATATCTCAGCACTTCTACCTCCAGGTGTGTTTATGTTTGGGCAAAGCCTAAAGATGTTTGCTGTCATTTAACATTATAGTCTATTCATAATAGTATAGGAAGCAATGTCTTAGGAGTCTTTTAGGTACAGTGATTACTCTCCAAGGCAAAGGCATTGCTGTCAGAAAGATCCCAGTTCAGCTCAAAGCCACCTTTGCAGGCAGCTATTGGCCTAAAAACAGTTACGTGTGTCTGCACAGGTGGTTCACAGTGGTAATGATTTAAGACAGCCTAAAACCACCAGATGAAAAAGACTTTATGGATGAATATATATTTTGGTGCAGTTTAACATAGTGTAGCAGATCTTCATTTAAAAACAGAGAGAAAGATTTTATTTGTTGTCGGAAGTAGAAAGTCAGGGGACAAACAATTTGGTAATTTTATTTTCCTGCTATGTTTATTCCTCTTACTGAACTATTGTGTTCATTGGAAGTGGATAATTTTTCTTATGCATCAGTTTACAATGCAATGTAGCATGAAAAATATGTTTATAAGGCTTGATTTCCTTAGTGTGTGTGCACCCATATGTCAAGTAAAAATGTCTGTGTAAAGAAATATCTCAGAATGGCAATTATTTAACGTAGGAACTAACATTTGCATAGCATGACTTTAGTTTGCCATCCAATTAATCACCCTAGTTATCTCTAAGCTGCAGCAAAAGTGACTTTCAAAGTTTCTAAAGCTATCATTTACTTTATGCTACATGTGTACAGGAACATTATATTTTTTTTAAAAGCTAGCTTAATAATAAAAAGAACAATGGCTCAAAATCATACTTACCAACATCAGACATTTCAGGGACACTTGCAGTATAAACCTCTTCTAGAAATGTTGGTTCATTATCATTTATGTCATGTATCTTTATGACAAATTCAGACTCTGGTTCCACCGGTCTCCTTGTCCTTCTGTTTACTGCTTGGGCACGCAAAGTATAAAAGGCTTTTTCTTCTCTGTCAATCCGTCGTGTTGCATGTATGTCACCAGTCTTCTCATCAATAACAAAGAGTGTACCAGCCCCATCCCCAGAAAGAATGTACTCTAAATTTCCATCTCCTTTATCTCGATCAGAATGAAGCTAGATGGAAAAAGCAAAAGGAATATTTAGTTGTTATTTATATGATATATATATATATATATATTATATATTTTATGAATAAGTTGCACATTTTGGTTGTTCAAGCCATAGAAAATAAAGTGGCCGAAGCCCATAAATAAGCAGTATGAGTGATATGGTAGCAAGACAGTTACCAGAAGTCTACAAAAAAAGTATTAACCAAAAACATAATAAATATTAACCAAGTATTTATAAATAGATCAATATTACATCATCTCATGACCAGTACAAAGAACACTGTAGTATTGTTAAAAGCAATAACAGAGAGTAGAAAACATAAAACCTGTTTGTATGCAAGTACTGATGTAAGCGTTGTCTCATTCTTTTCTTTTTGGACAATGTAATCTCACCCTCATACATCAACCTACCAAATGTGTCTCTCTGTTATTTGTATGCAGGTATTTTCCCTCTCTACCTGTATGGCTGGTACAGTAATTTAGTTTTCATGAAACATACATTTATTCCACTTTATGTTGTTTGAGTACTGAAAATTTTTAAGTTGTATAAACTGTAATTTAAACGAACAGTTCAGGGTAAAATTAAAAACTGGGTAAATAGATAGGCTGTGCAAAATAAAGAATGTTTCTAATATAGTTAGTTAGCCAAAAATGTAATGTATAAAGGCTGGAGTGACTAGATGTCCAACATAACAAAATACAACACAACTTCCTGCTTTTCAGCTCTCTAAATCTGAGTTAGTCAGCTACTTGAAGGGGGGGCACATGGTACATAACTGTTCAGTGAGTTTGCCATTGAACCTCAGCATGCAGCTCAGATTCAAAAGCAACAGTTAACGACCAAAGCCCTCCCTCAAGTTACTGATTAGATACTGCCTGGTAACCAGTCAGTGTAAACCAAGAGAGCTGAAAAGCAAGAAGTAGTGTATATATATCATGGAAAACGTATTTGAAAAAGGCCGAAACGTTTTGGCTGGGTCACCAGCCTTTTTCAAAGTGAAACCACATACTATTTCTTACAGAAAGTCCACTGACCGCAACACTATATTGCATCACAGTTCCTGTCATCCCCCACACATGGTGAAGAGTATTCCCTATTCTCAGATTATCAATTTGGTACGGAATAACTTAGTGGTGGAATAATTGCATCTACAATTAGATGAGATGATTGACAGATTTTTACAGCGAGGCTACAAATTGAATAATCTTTTGCAATGTAGACAAAAAGATTTACAATACACCCAGGAAGATCTACTTATGAGTAACCCGATAACCAGGACAAGGGATACGTCATCACAGAGACCTATTGGTGAAATCCTTAAAAGAACATTGGTCAGTACTAGAGAGGGATGTAACATTACCAACAATTTTCAGGCAGCAACCCCGAGTAGCATTCAGAAGAGCTAATAATTTGAGGGACATACTTGTAAAGACTGACCCTAAACATTGCTACCAACCAGACTTGCCAACAACCTGCATACTTCACAGAAAATGGTTACAGATGCCCTTCTTGTACCACCTGCAATAGCCTGATTGTAGGACCAATGTTCAACCAACCCTTATATGGGAAGACTCATACAGATTAATCATAGACTTACTTGTACATCACCCTGTGGCCTCCTTTATGTGGGTAAGACCATAACCACTGGGAGAGCCGACATTCCTTGGAAACTTTGAAGATTATGTTGATTAATCACATTCCCCCCTCCTATCCAAGGAGTTGACTGTGAAAAACAACTGCTTCGGAGGGAGTTACACTGTATTCACAGAATTAATACTTTGAACCCGAGGGGATTGAACAAGTTGGATTCTTACACCCCGTTCCTATACAAATGACTAAATATGATAGTGCTATATTTTAGATTACATACTTGGGATACTGACGGACGTGACTAATCCATTGATTGGTTTGAAGACTATGTTGATTGATCACATTCCCCCTCCTATCCAAGGAGGTGACCGCAGGCCCGGACTGACAATGTACTTGTTCGGGCAAATGCCCGTGGGACCGCTGTACATTTTGTATAAATGGGCCTTTCCCAAACTATAGATAATTTAGATTCAATGAATCTGGAGGACCGCTCCTTGACCCAATCTCCCTGCACCGCCCCTCCCACTCCTCTCCCTTCTAGAGCTGCTGCCGTGCAGCCCTGCCATGCGACCTGCTATCCAGGTGCAGTGCGAATACTCCTCCACATGGTGCCTCATGGTTCTGCCTTTCCCACTTGTGTGTGTGTGTGTCTGTGTCCGTGTGTGTTTGTGTGTCTGTGTCAGTGTGTGTGTGAGAGAGAGAGTGCTGCAAGCTCTAGTTCAACTCTTTTCCACTCTCAGTGCAGATCCTGGGAGACAGGGTGCAGGGAGTTGTAGTTTAACAGGACTTATCAGCAGCAAGAGGAGCTCAGGACAGGGAGAGATCTCTCATTCCTCAAAAGCAGACAAAATGGACATTAAAGAGAAATGCAACTTTGCAAATGATCATTAATTGGGACATTGGCAGCACAAGCGCCTTTTAGCAGAGCCTCACGATGAGCTGATGTAGTTGTAATCATAGCAACCAACAGGTGGGCACTGACATCTTATCATTTGCTACTACCTGAATCTGCAGGGAAAGAAGTGTAAGCTTAGAGGGACAGTAGGAATATTTGCCCTTGGGGAAAGGTGATGCGGCAGTTTATGTGCAGCCTTTGCCCAAGCACAAACAAAAGTGGATCATGGACAGAATTTTGAATGGAGGAGGCTGGGTGCTCACTTAGAAGGTGACAGGGGTCAGCTTGGATTCCCAACATAGTGTTAATATTGCTTTACTGTAATATAGTGATATTAGAAGGCCGAGGGGTTCTGTGATCATATAAAGGCTCAAGGCTGCAGAATCTTTAACATATTTTACATGAATTACACTTAAGTGAGAAATTCAGCTCTTTATGTACATAATTTTTTGCCGTTTTACCCCAATATATGTGTACAAGACCATCGCCTGTTCACATGTGGGCTGCTTGGATTTTTTTTGCCCGGGCTGCTTTTTACTCCCAGTCTGGCCCTGGGTGACCGTGAAAAACTATTGCTCCGGAGGGAGTTATGCTGTATTCACAGACTTAATACTGTTGTTCTGAAAATGTGTGTTCTACTATATTCTGACCTTTTTCCATTTTCTCTTCTGTAACATCATCCTTGAAACATTGCCCAGTGAGTACCACTGTCGTTCTCTACCGTCCATCACATAATAATATCCCTTCAATTAATATCCTGGTAAGCATGTTATTACTTAGATTTTTTGGTTAGTGCACCAGGGCGTCGACCAGGATCTAGCCAATTATGTTTTAATCATTTAGTTTGGTTTGATTTGTATTTAGGATCTGGAAGTGTAACAACCAAACAGCCAGTAGCACATACTAAATGACATAGATTTTAGTGTAGTCATAAAATAAGCTTTAAATATTACCCCATCTGTTATTCAATAGGGCTGTAATGAATTTTGATTAACTCATGTGGTCACAACTTTTGTATAGTGTGAATTGTAGCGCTGGTTGCTATGAACACGGACGCCTAGTTACCTTACCAGACTGGTAAAGTAACATGATTAAGAGCCAGCCATATGGCGTTTTGCCATATGGGTGTTTTGGTTTTGCATCTATAGTTTCTCGCTTTTGTGCGAGATGTGTACATAGCTTTGAATAGCATGCCCATTTAGTGTAAGAACTCAATGGGTTAATACAACCTGCACGCCTTTTTGGGTTTCCAGCATGTCATTTCGGTGTGGTCTGGTCGCTGTGGCAAGGTGTGGATTTCTCTGTTACATTGGGACCTCCGTAGCTGCATATCTCACATAGAAGATACACACACTTAAGTTACTTAGAAACCACTGTTTGGTAAGCAGATACTACCTCAAAAATTTCTTTAGTAACAGAATATGGTGGGATTACTTTGGAGTTTTATGTTACTTTGTAGTCTTCTTTGTAGATAACACAGTACCACCTACAGGCTTAATTGATATCATAGATACTAAGTAGATATAATATCTATATAATGTGGCTACAGATGGTGCCCAATACGTTACTGTTGTGTTTGGTAGCCGAGGATGAGGAGAGTATAACAGTGCTTTATGAGCAGGTCATG
>CM044441.1:78285836-78306751 GCA_024363595.1 Xenopus borealis
GGATTAAAGTAAGATATGAGGTAAGGTCAGTAGTGGGTATTGGCATTCCCTGTAGGTAGCCATTAAACAGAGGGACTAAATATGGTACCAGAATGTGTTTATATAATTTGTAATAACTATAGGGAAGGCCATCTGGGCCAGGGGCCTTTCCATTGGGTAAGTGTTTCAAGGTTGAGAGAACTTCCTCGGTTGATATTTCCCTGTTAAGCTGTTCTAGGTCCTCAGCCTTAAACTGAGGAATGTCTGTATTGAGTAAGAAATCAGACATAGTTGTTTGAAAAAGGGTCGGGTCTAAAGAGGGGAGTTCAGCCTCCAAGTTATATAGTTTAGAGTAAAAACTACGGAATTGATCTCCGATCTGGGTTGGATTGTAGGTTAAGTGACCGGAATCTGTACGTATTGAAGTGATCCGGGTGTGCACAGTTTGTTCTTTCAGTTTTTTAGCCAATAACGTATGTTGCTTATCTCCCTTCTCATAATAAGATTGCCTGGTCCATATAAGCGCTTTCTCAACTGCTTGATGTTTAATGTTTGCTAACTCCTTCTGTTGTGTGATTAATTGAATTTCATGGTACTTATAATAGAGTATTAAATTATTTCACATTACACTTTTTTTTGTTCGAAAAATGGACATTTGCTTGCCCACAAGGTCAGATGGACTAGATATAATTTGGCTAATTGCAGGTACAGGAAAAGGGAACTTTGGCCATTACTAATAATTTAAATACACATTAACGTGTACAGTAGATATACAGGGACCCATGTCCCTTTCACAAGTCTCAAAAAGGTTTATATTAATTTGCACATTAGAATCAAAGTTTAATTTTAAATAGAAACTATACTGTGTACTGAAAGAACCGTTTAACACAATTCAGAGCTATAGTGCCATTTGAGGCAAATCATAGTCACAATACTTTTAATTCCAAATGTTTTGTATTTTATTTACTGTATTTGTGCTAACTGAATAATATAATATTTTCAGAAGAAAGTATGTAATAAAAAACCCCACAACACCTAGGAGAACCTTGAATCTGTAAGGATGGTCATTTGAAAAAGAAGGCCAGGAATATTTTTTCAAAGTATAAATCATATCAATCTAGTATTAAGCTATACCAACAGGGCACTGTATATATGCAAAAAGAAAACAAAATATATAACCCGATTTTTGAACATCTTAAAACACAGAGCTCCAAAACCCATGTACTGTAAGCTTTCTTCTTACATGAAATTGCCAGCCATTTTTGAGCTTTAAAACCAACTGTTCTTAAACAGGAGTGGCAACCTAAATGATTAGATCATTTAACATTACAATGAATTCTATATTCTATATTTTAGTATAATCTCTAATAAGAAGGTCATGTTTATCTTTTTCATTTTGCATGATTATAATGTGTTATCTAAGAGTAATTCATTGGTTTCTTATTTTAGACTCAAATTATATGGCTAATTGAACCTTTGTGTTATGCTAAGCTGAGATTAGAAAGCAACTTTGATGTGTTTAGAATACTACTTCTTTTAAGGAACAAGAAACTAAATTTTTTATATTTTAAATTTTGTATTTAACTTTACAGTATTAAAAAGTTAAATGTTATGTAAAACAATTTGTTACACTTTCACCTTTATTACAGTCCCAAGAGTTGTTTTTAAAACTGTGGAGTAAATAAGTGCAAGAAGATTTTATTTTCCTAGCCTGATAAGGAGCTTAGGAGAGGCTACAAGCAAGCTTCTGCCTGATGGTAGGCAGTACATGATTGATTATATTAATCTCACTTATCACAATCAACCACATTTATCATATACATTTGTTTAAATCAAACATGTATTTATGTACCTTGGAGTGAATGTGTGCTGTGAGCATATATTTCTTGTTTAACCTTGAAAACATAAGCACTATGTGATATATTTTCCTCTGCACCATTTTATATCACTGAGAAAATAAGGAGTTAATCAACATTTCCCTCTTAGCTATAAGGCATGCACTAGTTATTTTGATGTGAAATCAATGGTTTCATTAAAGGAGTAATATCAGACACATGGTTGGAATACTAAAAAGCAGTATACTGTTTTCATTATATTGCAGGTGAAATAATAATATATAAAATGCTCTGATAATTTCTGTTTGGCCAACTGTATGATGGTGCTATGTCTGTAATTTACAATTATAGTGGTATTCTGGTGATTTCATTTACAAATGAATGATCATTACTATTAGCAAATAAGATAGAATATGAATTAGAATATGTAAATTTCAATTATCAGCATACAGAAAAAAATTTTCTCAGCAGGAAATACAGTCACTAATTCCAGTGTATTGGTAAACATAACCTTGTTTTAAATAATTTGCCCAGTAAGTTGTTGAAGCTAACCTCACTGTCTAATTTTCTCTATTCAAAACAATTTTATTACCGTTTATGACGCTCTCATGCCTATACATTTTTATGTTGCATTTTTAAATTTTATTTGCCACTAAACACCACTGTGTAGGTATTAAATAATTATTTAGTAGGTATGCACCGAATCCACAATTTTGGATTCGGCCGAACCCCCGAATCCATTGTGAAAGATTCGGGCGAATTCCCGAACAGAATCCGAACCCTAATTTGCATAATCAAATTAGCTAGGGGAAGGGTAAAAGAGTGCCGCGCACCGAGTGCGCTGGCAAAAATTTTTTACTTCCTTGTTTTGTGACAAAAAGTCACATGATTTTTTGGATTCGGATTTGGTTTGGCCAGGCACAAGGATTCGGCCAAATCCGAATCCTGCTGAAAATGGCCGAATACGAACCGAATCCTGGATTCGGTGCATCCCTATTATTTAGTGGGGGCATTTAGGAGCAACAATTTACACATTTACACATACACCTTCTTGGTTTAAGAATGCAATATGCTTTCTAGTCAGGCTAAATAAATAATATATTTTTGTGGTGGGGGACTGATTTAATTATGCGCAAGTCATTCAGCTTCAACATTCGGTTCCTAAAACCTTCAAAGAGATCCTAAACTTGCGTTTTCATTTGAATACCTTGGCTTAATGAATATTATATTTTAATTTTTTTATTTTAGTTTGCTGACAAAAAAATAGCTTGGTTTTAGTTTTTTTTTTAATTTTGGAAAAAATTAAAAATTGTCAAGGTGCAGAGGTGTTCAAATGAATAAACCACACAAGAGTTTAGTAGCCAAATGCTTAAGCCCAAAGTCTAAAAGCAATTAATTAAATACACAATTTTTAGTGCTAAACAAAATAAAAATATGAATGTTATCAATTCTGCCCCTAGGTGCTTCAATTTAAGAAAGAAAAATAATAAATAAAAAGAAGCATGCAAACTTCTATTTACTATTATTTATTTGCACATGTGCAGGTGAAAAAATAATATTGCTATGCTTAACTTTCTGAGATTTTTTATGAAACTATTTTCATTTATTGAGCACTGGTTTTTCATCATTTTCATATTGTCATTCAAGCATGTACTCTCAAGAATGTTTATACGTACATAACGTACATAATTATGGCACTCAAAGATACCTTTCTAGCACTAGCTATTCGAGCAGGAAGACAGTATGGCATGGGATGTTCTGACAAAAAAATCACCCAACTAAGGATCAAAGGATCAAAGGATAGATTAGTGACTTATAAGACTGATTACGATTTTGCTGCATTCAAGTTATTTATTTTTATATATAAATAATGAACACATTCAAGTTTAGTAAGTTATTGAGTTTATCAAAATTTTTATAAATTGACCTCCCCATCTACCGTTTCAATACCAAAAGTTCCTGAACATGATGGTGAATAATTTTACATTATCACTTACAATAGGAAAGTGTCAATGTGTCCTATGATCATAATCCTCATAATTTATTAAATGTAACAATTTGCACAGCCCTCTACAATAATGTCAATGGGAAGGAGGTTAAAATACATGCACAGACAAGTGCTAAATTGAAATAAATGAGATTATATGGCAAATCTCACAACAGCATACAATTTTGTAGTGTTTCTGTTTCTATAAAGGTCCTTTTTCAAAACTTTTATTCTCTTAAAGGAACAGTAACACTAAAAAGATGTATTAAATTAATGAAAATATAATGTACTGATTGCATTGCACTGGTTCAATTGGTGGGATTGCTTCAGAAACTTCTACTATAGTATATAATCAAGCTACTGTGTAGCCATGGGGGTAGCCATTGAAAGCTAAAAAAGGAGAAAAGGTAAGCTGTACAGAGCGATAGCAGATGTCCATATAATTATTGCTTTTTTTGACAAGCAAAATTCATAATAAATGCCTAAATACATTTTGACCTCAGGATGATGTCTTTCATCTGAAAAATACATATTTATGTAGAGACATGCATACTTCTGGGCAGAGTTATAACCTGTGTATCTGTAGCAGAGCAGTAGTCCATGAATTGCTAAGAAACATTAGTTGCCCCACACATACTTTTTAATGTTTATGTTGCTAAAGTTTGTCACCCAATATTGCAGATACTTATTATTCAACTGTTGCTTGAAAGGAACAGTTGAGGTGGGTTGTTATATATGATGAAACTCTTGCACTTATTACTTTACCAGCATTCAGTTACACTGTATTTGTATTGTTTGTAAAGCACCACAGATGTATGCAGTGCTCTATAAAGCATGTTCACAAGCAGGGGGATAGTGTTTCAATACACAGTGGATGAGATCCATGTTCCAAAGTTAAAATCTATTAAACAGTACTTTGACCACAAATCTTGTACAGGTAGAGGGTGATAGTAGTCAGCACATTAAAAATGCTACAGTTATGAACCTGTTATCCAGATTGCTCAGGACCTAATGTTTTCTTGAAAGGGGTCTTTTCATAATTTAGATGTCCATACCATAAATCAACTAAAACATCACAGAAACATTAATTAAACCTAATAACAGTGTTTTGCCTCCAATACAATAAGGGGCAGATTTACTAAGGGTCGAATTTCGAAGTTAAAAAAACTATAGACAGAAACATGGCTGTGCAATGGGTTCTCCAGTCTCTCCCATTGTAGCTAACATACATGGAGGAAGTGGAAGAAGGAGAGCTTTACTTACTTTCCAGGGAACTACACCAAGTCACTGGTTCAGGTATGTGGATGACACCTGGGTTAAAATCAGATATAATGAAGTGGCAGCCTTTACAGAACACATTAATTCAGTGGACAATAACATCAAGTTCACAAGGGAAGATGTCCACTTGAACAAACTTGCTTTTTTGGACTGTTTAATTTGCATCCAAGAAGGGGGTATTTTAAAAATGGAGGTGTACAGGAAACCTACTCATACGGATCAATATCTGTTGTTTGATTCCCACCATCCGCTGGAACACAAACTGGGTGTCATTAGAACTCTGCACCACAGGGCGGAATGTGTGGCAACTGATACAGAGTCCAAGGACAAGGAGCATAAACATCTCAGAGGAGCTTTAAAAGCATGTGGCTACCCAGACTGGGCCTTTGTTAAAACAGCAGCAACCAAGTCCAACAGGAACATCAAAAGAAATAACCACCCGGAGACACATAGTAAGCAATACATAGTCATTCCATATGTAGCTGGAGTGTCTAAGAAACTCAGGAGGATTTTCAACAAACACCACGTCCCTGTGTTTTTCAAACCTAGCAACACACTGAGACAAAAACTGGTACACCCAAAGGATCCAACTCCTAAGGGAAAACAAAGTAATGTGGTATATGCAGTCCAGTGTAGCGATGAGTGCACTGATCTATACATTGGGGAGACAAAACAACTGCTCCACAAACGAATGGATCAGCATAGGAGGGTGAACTCTACAGGACAAGACTCGGCTGTTTTTCTAAACCTAAAAGACAAGGGACACTCTTTTGAAGATAGCAATGTCCAAATTTTGGATAAAGAAGACCGCTGGTTTGAAAGAGGTGTGAAAGAGGCGATTCATGTTAAAGTGGAGAAACCATCCCTGAACAGAGGCGGCCCCCTGTCTGCTACATACAATGCTGTTCTCGCATCTGTTCCCCGGCGGTTTCAGAACTAATGACGCATCCATTCATGCAACTCTCACAAGTAACACCTGTGTAATATCTCAGCAAGTCCAGTTGCTTTGAGTTAATTTTTATATATATATTATTTATATATATTGACCATCAAATTTTTTTAAAAGGCCATTTTCGATCAAAAAACCGCATAGGTTCATTTTCGACTGAATAAAAATCATTCTAATGCATCATTCGATACGATTTCTTAGGACATCACAGTAAAAATTACAGTAAAGGTTCCAGGAAGTCCCCCATAGGCTACAATGGCAATCCGGCAGCTTTAAGGTGGTGAAGTGTCAAATTTGAAATTCTTTAGAGACAGTACTTCGAAATTCAAATTTTCTCAATTTGAATGAAATTTTGGGCTAGTCGAAGCCCAAAATATCTTTGAAATCTGAAATTTTAAAATTCTAATTTAATTTGAAAATTAATTTCGACCCTTAGTGAATCTGCCCCTAAGCATTACTTATATCTTAATTGGGATTTTTAATTACAGCAGGAGAGCTCATTTTTAAAAAATCTTAATTATTTGATTATAATAGAGTCTATGGGAAAAAATTGATTGCTAAGGAAATCATTCTTTTCATTTTTTTAAAAATCCAGCAGAAATTAGTTGTGTATGAAACTTTCCTAATACACAGCTTTAGAATTATATTTATTTTGTACAGCTCTTTACAGTATTCTCTGGAGTAAATAATTCCACACAGCATGATAAATATGTCTCTATGCAGAGTCTTTCATCATTTTTGTACATATGGTTCAGATAAATTGTTAAGTTTCTTTAAAATAACTAGCAATTATTTTTATGTAAAATTTTAAACACTTACCCTTTAAGATGGGTTGTTTCTCAGCCAATGAAATAATGCTGGCAGAAAAAAGGAAGATCTGGTTCATTTCAACACAAAGGCAGTGAATCGGCTATTTTTCCCACCAGAGGAAACATTATGTGCCTGTTTCAATATTTTTAGTTTTTCATCAATTCAAGAAAGAATCCACAAAATTTACAAAGCAAAGTATAGCTGATGTTACAGTTTATAAGTATTTGAACATTAAATAGAATAAAAGATGTATCAAAATATCAACAAGCAAACTAATTGTTTCACTTATCCATTTCTTTGACAAGAATGCTTTTGTATCAAATTCCAAATATCATATACATGACCCTGCCAGTTAGGGTAAAAAAAATAAAGGTAAATGTATGGGATAAAATATATTAATTGCCTTTTGTCAGTTTGTCAGATGCTATTGAATTTAAACCATAATGTTATCAATATGACTTGCTACAAGGTGAAAACCAAGCAGTCAACCAGGATTTAGCTATAACTTGTTTTGTTGCATTAAAAATATATGCACACCTTTCAGATTGGGGTTTTTTGGATTGCTACTTAAAAGAAGCCCCAAGGAAGCAACCTGAAAAGTTGCAGTGGTGCCATAATTTGTAACACTTTATTTCACCAGGCTTTTTTGAGAAAAATATTTTTTTATACAATAGTTGCATACCGGACCAGATAGCACAACTAGAAATAGCACCCAGGAACTTAGTAAAGGACCTTTAGGTTGGGGGAATAAGGCATTTATGCCTTAAAAATTGGAATTTGGTGCCAACTGCAATGACATCATGCGGTACACATGAAAAAAAAACAAATCTAACCAAACGTTGCTCAAACCTGGAAGTGGCACTGCGAGCGTGGTGGCCTTCTCCACCACCCCACCAGACCACTGGGTATTCTTGCACATATTTAATATGAAAGTAGTGGACTACTGATGTATATCAGGGCACACATTGTCAAAAACATCAGCACACATGTGTGCCATAATGTTTTGCGCTAATGGATACAGTCAGTGCCTGGTTATAGAACAAGCTACCTGAATTATTTCTTGAAGGATTTGTGATTTTTGCGTGCTTTGTGACTTCTGTCTGACCTTCCTTGAACTCTGGCTGCATTGACCTATTGTCTGACTCTGACTTTACATGACCTCTGCCTGCTTCTGACCTTGCTTTAACTCTGACTCAAACATCTTCCTGACTTCGTCCTTCCTAGAACTCCTGTCCCTCACCTAAGCCTGTCTCTGGATTTATTGCCATCATGTTTTCCCTCACTACACTTGGCTCCATCTCATCCTCAAATGCTCTTGTATTTGTGGTGTGGAGCATTAGGTGCTCTTTACATCAGCCTTTCTAGTAATTTGTGACACAGATTTTTTTTCTCAATATGGTTACAAGATATATTATATGGGATGCTTGGGGAATTGGATTTTCTGGTTAAATGAGCTGTTTGTGATTTTTCAAGTCTGCTAAAAACATGTACAAAATGCATAAGTCAAAAAGGATTATGTTGCTTTCAATATAGTTTCATACAACTACATTACACTCAAGTACAAGGTGCTGTACAGAGGAAAAATAAATTATTTTAAAAATGATTTGCTTAAAACTGACTCTAAAAGATTTCCTCTCTGTAATTTGGAGCTTTCTGGATAATGAGTTTCTGGACAAGGAATTTCTGCATTACTGTTTATTTAAATCTAAACTAGTGTACCAATAGTTCTAATAACACTTACAAGAATACAAGTGATACATCACCATGACAGTTTATTTTTATACCAAAATGACTGCAGTAAGTATTTCATATCCAGTCATGCTACATAAATTACCATGCACATTATGGCCTTATTTATAAGGCTCCTAAGAAGCATTTTACATCACTGTCAACTTAAAATTGCCATTAAAACCCTGGAAAAACCTAGAGGAAATTAATTCTTATAGATTTTAGCACAGCCAATTATCCATTACTGTATTGCTTTAGATTATATACTTATTGTTGTATCCCTGCTGCAGTTGTTAGATTACTACTTTTATCTCATTGAAACTAGTCACATTTTAATAAAAAGCTGGAGAGGAGACATTAGGGGCCTATTTATAAAGTTACATAAAATATATTACATATAAAATGGTGCCAATTTTGTAATTACCGTATTTATAAAGTTCTTACACATTAATTGATATTGTGAATCAAAATAATCAAATTTAACAACTTTATCAAATAATCAGCTCGAAAAAATTGGTACAGGAAAAGTCTCGACAAAATCAAATGAAAATTTCGAATTGTATGAATTTTGACACCTGAATCGCTCAATTTTTTTTTTTGTGGCTCAAAAATCCTGCATTTTTTGGATCATCATAAGAAACCCAGTGCAGATCACAATATCTTCAAATGGTAAAAGGGACATTTGCCATTGACTTCTACTTGACCTCAACAGGTTTTAGCTGGAGTTTTTTCAGATTCGGATTTTTAGTAGCTTTAGAATATATTAAATCTCTAAAAGTTCAGGTTTTTCAAGCATTAAGAGGCACATTCTTGAACATCCCACATATTAAAACAGGGTGGTTACTATTTTCTAAAGATGAGAAATTCTTCAGGTTTCTGAATTTTACAGGAATCCAAATGCATTATTTGATAGTTACTAGTTATTCCATAATAAAGAAAATCTGATCACAAATTAGTCAGGAATTTTTTTTATATGGTATGGTTGTGCATACTGTAACTGTCCAACTTCAGGGAGTGTGGAATACAATCTCTCACTATACTGATTACTTCATCACTAGTGATGGGCGAATTTATTCGCCTGGCGAAAATTCGCTAAAAAAAACGAGTCGCGCGTCGTTTTTGACGCGACGCAATGAAAATGACGCAACACATGACGAAAATGACGCAACGCGACAAAACCATGCCACGACTCGCTTCGCGAATTTTTTCGCCAATTCACGAATTTCGCTGGAAATTCGCAAATTTTTCGGGGAAGCAAAACGGGGTAGATTCGCCCATCACTATTCATCACCAGTTTTGATAAAGTACATAACGATGACAAAGAAAATGCATTGTGAGTCTTCTGCTACTGCATACCTGTAATCAGCTAATATATAGAAATATAAGATTCTCTCATCATAAATGAATCCTTTTTTCAAAAATGATTTAATCAGGAGTAGAATTATTTGCAAAATGTAATGAACATTAGCAATGATAAATGTATCTACTGAAATATTAATTATTCTGCCTTGTTTTCAGTACAACTAAATTTAATAATTCTCTAAAACCAGAATGAATAAAAGGCATTCAACCCATTAAAGGAAAACTATACCCCCAAAATTAATACTTGAGCAACAGATGGTTTATATCAAATTAAGTGGCATATTAAATAATCTTACCAAACTGGAATATATATTTAAGTAAATATTGCACTTTTATGTCTCTTGCCTTGAACCACCATTTCGTGATGGTCTGTGTGCTGCCTCAGAGATCACATGACCAAAAATATTTCAACTCCAACTGTAACAGGAAGAAGTGTGGAAGCAAAAGACACAACTCTTTTCATTGGCTCATGTGACCTAACTTCATAGTTTGTTTTGTATGTTTGTGTGCACCGTTGGATCCTAGGATCCCTGGAGGCTGTCCTTATTTTTTAAAATGGCAATTTTCTATTTATGATTACACAATGGCACATGCTAATAAAAAAGTACAGATAGAGTCACTTGGATTTGTAAGATAAATGCGTCGTGACTCAGGGCTAATTGAAGAAACTGTGTTATCTAAAGTTATCTTAACTCATTTAATGCATTTAACCTTTTCATTAGCATACCAAAGCTCCATTGTTTTCAATGGTGAACTCTTTAATTGGATGGGATGATTTGACACAATATTCTGTGCTAAGTGGGATAAATGGGTTAGATGAGTAAAGTCAAGACGCATTTAACTTACAATCCAAAGTGACTGCATCTGTATATTATTATGAAATTGATTTATTTACATGAAGCAGGGTTTTACATATAAGTTGTTTTAGGCAATATCTTTCTATTGAGACCTACATTGTTTGAATTAAATGAATTAAAGTTAGCTGTTTTTATGTCTCTTTGATCCTCTCTTTGATCGGCCGTCAGTGCTACAAATGATATGTAGAGTGTTTTCAATGTGCAATACTAAATGCTAATAAAATGCAATATAATGTGCAGTACATGCTTAGAAGTTGTTTCGCCATGTTAAATATCCCATTGCTAATATACACTACAAATGCAAAAGTCCGTTACCGACTACATTACACATGCACTTCATGGTTATGGCCATTTTGATAACAGTAACCGTTAGCTAGAGGAGATAATTTGAGGGGGTTATTGACTAAAACTTGAATTTATATTTTAATTTAACCAAGCTCAACCAAACTCCCATTCACAATTTTATCTTATTTATCAATAAAATAACTCTAAAAAGTTGGGTCTTGAAAAAACCTGATATAATAAAACGAAAAGCCCACTTTTTCAGATTTGATGCCATAATCACTTGAAAGTCATATAAACAGCTTTAATGCAAGAGGTACCCAGTATTGCAATAACCAAGGACAGGCATTCACGTAACAGCTTCTTGCAGAGGCAGGTTATAGATGGGCTCTGGTTGTTGACTTAAAAAAGAAGGAATGTAGAAGCAGTTTATTGTCAATAGATTAGGCACAAATGTGCAAGCTAGAACACTATATCAATTCTGTAGAATGATTTGAAATAACTGTGTAAAAAGCACTAAAAGCTCTGTTTGTTTACAATAGTAGCTGCCATATTAGCTTGGTGTGACACAACTTCCTGCCTGAGTCTCTCCCTGCTCACTCATTGCTCTGGGCTCACATTGCAGCAGGGAGGGGTGGAGGGAGCGAGAGGAAGAGAGAAGCAAACTGAGCATGCTTACGCCGTTCCCATAGAGGTTTAAACTAAAAGCAGAAAGTCCATGTGATACAGAAGCCCATGTGCACACAATTAAATTTGTGAGCAATGCAAATTCACAAAAAAGGAAAGAGCATAGCAGTGCAATATTTAAACAATATAATAAGCAAAGGCAAAAACATGGGCAATACCCGCATTTGCGAATAAATGTGTACTGAGTGAACTTTATAAATGACCCCACTTAGATAATAAGATGTTATATGTACTGTATGTACAGATGCAGTCACTTGGATTTGTAAGTTAAATGCGTCGTGACTCAGGGCTAATTGAAGAAACTGTGTTATCCAAAGTTATCTTAACTCATTTAATGCATTTAACCTTTTCATTAGCATACCAAAGCACCATTGTTTTCAATGGTGAACTCTTTAATTGGATGGGATGCTGTGACACAATATTCTGTGATAAGTGGGATAAATGGGATAGATGAGTTAAGTCACGACGCATTTAACACACAATCCAAAGTGACTGCATCTGTAGCATTATGAACCAAATATTTACCCAAAGTAAATAAAATTTAGCAACAGGGCACATTTTATGAGGGGGTTATTTGCTAAAATTAAAATGTATCTCACATTTTTAAGTAAACTAAGCTTGGCCAAACTCCTATCCATGATTTGATCTTATTTATTAATAGGGATGGTGAATTTGACCAATTTTGCTTTGCCAAAAATTCACTGCTGGTGAAAATTTGCCAAAATGTATTAAAGTCTATGGGCAACATTTTTCTCTCCTATTGTAGTCTATGGGCGTCATTTCCGTGGTGAAACTTTGCCAAAAAATAAATAAAAAAGCGAAAACTCAACTTGCATGAATGTTTCAGACTTTTCTTCTGAATCATTCCAGTTTTTCAGGTTATTGTCCAAAAACTCAGAATTTTTCAGATTGGTCTAAACTCAGGGCAGACCACAATATCTTCAAATTGGGATAAGGACATCAGCCTTTGACTTATACATCACCTGACATGTTTGAGATGACAGGTTTTCGAATGCAGGCTTTTCACAGCATCAGGGTATAATAAACCTTAAAAAAAAAATTTTGCCCAGAAAAAATCTAGGTTTCATAAATAACTCCCTAAATATTGGTAAATGTAAATATTCTTAATGACTTATTTGAAGCTCCCCATAGGCTTCTGAGGCTAAGTCCTGCTCGAATACCATTCATACGATTGAAGCGTTCGATCGTTCAAATCCTATGAATTTTTCGGACTCTCAAAGAAAATTTCACAATTTTTTTGTGAAATCAAACGATCGCTATCGTACGAATTCATAGAGAAATCCTATTGCGAGCAAAATGATAGCCTAAAACAATTCGATAAGCATTCGATGGTCGAATGCTTATCGAATTGTGAATTTGGTCGAGCTAATTTCCGGGAATAATAGTAAATTTGCCCCAAAGTCCTGCTCGAATACCATTCGTATGATCAAAGCGTTCGATCATTCAAATTGTACAAACTTTTCGGATGCTCGAATGAAATTTTAAAATTTTTTCGTGAAATCGAACGATCGGTATCCAATCGTACGAATTCATTGAGAGATCAAATATCAAAAAACAATTCGATAAGCATTCAATGGTCGAATGCTTATCGAATTTCGAATATGATCAAGCTAATTTTTGGGAATAATAGTAAATTTGCCCCTTAATATTATGATTAATAAGAATATTGGTAAATGTCCCCAAAATAAATAAATCATGTTTATCGTTATTTGCATAATTCCTAAGTCTAAGGGGCAGATTTACAAAATTCATGTGAATAATTCGATCTAATTCCGATCGTAAGATTTTATTAGATATACGAATATGCAAATTTGGCCACTTCGATCATCGAATATGCAAAATTTGAGCGTATCAAATAGATTGAATAATTGAATACTCGATAATTTGACCATTCGATGATCAAAGTACTTCAACTTTAAAATTTTATTCGATCTCCTACTTTGCCAGAATAGCAATAGAAGCCTATGGGAACCCCCCCATAGGCTTTTTTTTTTTCTATTACCTGCTCGAATACCATTCGTACCATCGAATGTCTCGATCGATCGAATCGTATGAATTTTTCGAACGAGCGAAGGAAATTTCACGATTTTTTCGTGAAATCGAATAGCAAAGAAAGAATAGCCTAACACTATCCGAATTAAAAGCCCTCGAATTTGTGAATATTGATAAATTTGCCCCTATAGTCTATTGCATGTAATATATGTTGAATTAATTACATTAAATGCATATAGGAATACAAATGCATACAATATACCAAATATAATCAGTGCATTACCAACTTTTTGCCTCTGAAACATGAATTATTAGTAACTAGCAAAATGTTTTTTGTTGGTTCAAACTGACATTGTACATGATTTTAATTAATTTTAAGTTTCACTGGTTCTGTCAGTTATACATAATGCCATGTGCTGATTCTGATTTATAGAGGTACAATTGCTACTTAGATAAGCAAATCCACCCAAGGGAACAGTAATGTTTCTACAATTTGTAGACAATCAAAGACATGGAAACAGAAAAAAAGGACTGCATATAAACATGCTAACAGATCCACAACTCCCATGATGCTTAGTGATACTCAATTCAATACAAAACATCCAGTGAAAATAATACACATTGGGGCAGATTTACTAAGGGTTGAATTTCGAAGTAAAAAAACTCGAAATTTGATCGAATAAGTCTGCTTTTGATTTGATTTGAATGATTTTGGCAAAAAAAATTAGATTTTCAAATTTTCAAATTCGCAATTCGATAAGCATTCGACCATTGGTATTCGATCGAATTCGATCGAACTTCGATCATTTCACGGAATTTCGAAATCGGCCCCAGTGTATTGGGAGTTTCCTTAAATGAGAAGGATCTAAGGGGCAAATTCACTAAGTTCTGCAAATTCACTAGCGTTGGCTTTGCTAGCGTTCGCCGCACTTCGACAGGTGCTTCGCAAATTCACTAAAGTGCGACGTTACGATCAGGTTGGTGAACGGTAGCGTAGTTGTGCTAGTGTTACTGGTCTGACCAGGCAAAGTAAAGTCTAACGTAAGTGGTAATGTGATGATGCTGAGATCTGGGTACAGTAAATCAGATAATTTCCCCTTGTAGCTGGACACCTAAGGGTCCTTAAGTAATTTAGACAGCTACGTCCCTTTTCCTGGGTCCATTTCAGTTGATGGGAGTTGGCCACCAGGGGGCAGTAGTTAAGGTTATAAAAGGAGATAGCACCATGTGATCAGGGTCTTACTCCTGGGACCGTGCCTCCCAGAGAGGTACTACAGGACCAGGGCTCTGGTTCCTTAAGAGTTAGGTTTAGTCAGTTATAGCAGTTTATGTAACAGTCACTCTAGGAGTGAAAGACAGCTCAGGACAGCTAGTGAGCAGACATGGCTCCAACAAGGAGGAATAGTGGGGTTAGGACCCCGTGGTATGTACACCACTAGTTCAGGGTTTACAGTGGGTGAGTTGAGGACCAGATAGGGTGCCAAGATCCAAGACCCCAGGCTGATTACAGTGGGTGAGGTGAGGACCAGACTGGGTGCCAAGAGACAAGATCCCAGACTGGGAAATCCAGGACTTAGTGTGGTTCATATGTGAGAAGGTAACATCTGGTGAGAGAGTAACTAGCTGGGTGAAGTGTGAGTCATTACTCCAGTGGGAACGGTGCCCGCAAGGTAGAGTGGGACAAGCTACGGTGTCTCCTCCCCTGTAGGTTGCATTACCCTGATACTGTGTGTGAATTATACCTCATTGCCTGAATAAGACCTAAAGCTGTGCTAAAGTGTGACGTATCGATAAAGCTGTGTTGTACCGTTTCCTGCTTCTGTGCTATTTATGTGCCCAGAGACCGGTCCCGTGCTAAGGGATCGTGACAGTAATGTTCAGTAAAATTTTGATCTTAGTGAATTTGCGTAATTACGATCCTTCGTCAGTGCGCAACTTCGCCTGGCGTAACGGTGCGAAGTTGCGCAAGTTTATGTACTTTGCTAGCGAAAATTCGCCAGAATCGGTGAATTTGCGAAGTTGTGAAATGACATCACACTGGCGAATTAGCGCTAGCGTTAGACGCATATTTCGCTATTTTTCAGACTATCGCCCTACAAAAGGTAAAAGACGCCAGTGTTTTTTTGGGACTTAGAAAAAATTTCCATTTTTTTTCAAACTCCTATCTATTGTATTGAACTTCGCCAGGTCTGACCTGGCGAAGTAACGTCTAGCGCAAGAGGTAACGTTCAGTAAAATGGACATCTTAGTGAATTAGCATAATTACGATCCTTCATCAGTGCGCAACTTGCGCCTGGCGTTAGGGTGCGAAGTTGCGCTAGTCAGTGTTAGTGAATTTGCGAAGTTACGAAATGACGTCACGCTGGCGAATTTTCACCAGCTTTAGTGATGGCCGAATAAATTCGAGAAACGCCAGCGAAAATTTGCCTGCCTAAAATTTGCTCGCGTGAAAAAAAAATGAGTTGTGCGCCAAAAATGACACAACGCGCGTCACACCAAAAACGATGCGACGCGTCAAAAACGTGCCGCGACTCGCTTCGCGAATTTTTCTCCAATTTGAGAACGGGATAGATTCGCCCATCACTAGTTAGCTTTAGCCACTTCGCTCTTTAGTGACTTTGCCCCACAGAGTTTATGCATTTAACCCTGGAATTTAATTTTACAATATTTAAAAAACCATGAATTCTTTGAGGTCTGGCATGGTGCCGAGAGACTGGCGAATTGCTAATGTGGTGCCGCTATTCAAAAAGGGATCCCATTCTCAGCCTCAAAACTATAGGCCATTTAGTCTGACGTCGGTGGTAGGAAAGCTTTTTGAAGGATTAATTAAGGATAGGATACTGGACTTCATAGCAAATAACAATACTATGAGTTTGTGCCAGCATGGTTTTATGCGTAATAGATCTTGCCAGACAAACTTAATTTCTTTTTATGAGAAGGTAAGCAGGGACCTCGATTCTGGGATGGCAGTGGATGTGATTTACTTAGACTTTGCTAAAGCATTCGATACAGTGCCACACAGAAGGTTACTGGTTAAATTAAGGAATGTTGGCCTTGAACATAACATTTGCACCTGGATAGAGAACTGGCTAAAAGATAGACTACAAAGAGTGGTGGTAAATGGAACATTTTATAATTGGACCAGTGTTGTTAGTGGGGTACCGCAGGGCTCTATACTGGGTCCCTTGCTTTTCACCTTGTTTATTAATGACCTGGATGTGGGCATTGAAAGTACGGTTTCTATTTTTGCAGATGATACTAAATTGTGCAGAGCTATAGGTTCCTTGCAGGATGCTGCCACTTTGCATAGTGATTTGTCTAAGTTGGGAAACTGGGCAGCAAACTGGAAAATGAGGTTTAATGTTGATAAATGCAAGGTTATGCACTTTGGCAAAAATAATATAAATGCAAGTTATACACTAAATGGCAGTGTGTTGGGAGTTTCCTTAAGTGAGAAGGATCTTGGGGTTTTTATAGATAACAAGTTGTCTAATTCTGGGCAGTGTCATTCTGTAGCTACTAAAGCAAATAAAGTTCTGTCTTGCATAAAAAAGGGCATAAACTCAAGGGATGAAAACTTAATTATACCTCTTTATAAATCCCTAGTAAGGCCTCATCTGGAGTATGCAGTGCAGTTTTGGACTCCAGTCCTTAGGAGGGATGTAAATGAGCTGGAAAGAGTGCAGAGACGTGCAACTAAACTGGTTAGAGGGATGGAAGACTTAAATTATGAGGGGAGACTGTCCAGGTTGGGGTTGTTTTCTCTGGAAAAAAGGCGCTTGCGAGGGGACATGATTACACTTTACAAATATATTCGAGGACATTATAGACAAATATCAGGGGACCTTTTTACCCATAAAGAGGATCACCGCACCTGAGGCCACCCCTTCAGACTAGAAGAAAAGGACTTTCATTTGAAGCAGCGTAGGTGGTTCTTCACAGTCAGGATGGTGAGGTTGTGGAATGCACTGCCGGGTGATGTTGTGATGGCTCATTCTGTTGATGCTTTTAAGAGGGGTTTGGATGATTTTTTGGACAGACATAATATCAAAGGCTATTTTGATACTAAACTCTACAGTTAGTATATCTATGGGCATATATGGTTTGTGTTTGAAAGAGTGGAGATATGTGTGTGTGTGTATGTATGCTGGGTTTTTAATTTGGAGGGGTTGAACTTGATGGACTCGGTCTTTTTTCAACCCAATTTAACTATGTAACTATGTAACTACGTAATTATGAAGAAAATGCATCCAATTCATGTTTACTCATTTTCAATGGGTCTATAAACTCTCAAATAAATTAACTCTTGCATTTTTGTGGTTTAGAAATTTTTACAATGATGATTAAACACTGTTTTTCTAAAATCATTAATGCCTTATAATTTATTAAAAGATTGAATCTTAAAAAGTACAATAAAAAATGCTGTACAAAAAATGGTGAATGAAAACCTATAAAATCTCTGAAAGTTCTAATGACTAAAGTTAGTCATAGACACATCTTTATCTTTGAACAACCGGACTTCACCAACTCCCGACTTGCCACTAACCTTCAGATCAAATAAAGTAGTAAAAAGCACAGATGTTCTGAATTTCGGCCAATGTTCTGCCAATGTTCTGCCCCTACAGGGATTGTACGAAAGTTGTGTCCGACAAACCCTAGAGACAGTCTCCCACTGAAAATCGTTCAACTGGCAACACATGCAGACATATTATTGGCAGCCTACAGAAATTTTCTAACTTGTCTGATCGACCAAACGACCGATCTCCGCCGGACGAAAAATTACAGGACTCTCCAGACACACCCGAAAATTGTACGGATCGAGGATTAGTCTGATTTTCGGGCCGTGTCTGAAGAGCCCCAACATTTTTTGGATTGTTACGTCAATGGCCAGCTTAAGAAAAGGTCCAATATGATCAGTGCAACTCCCACTGACTTCTTTAGGTCCTTGGCTGCTTTTAGTTTGTATTAGAGTTTTTGGGATGTTTACACTTTATAAATATAAAAAGTCTTGAAGTTTTAGAGAAATATAAAAAAAAAATTCAGAGGAAAAAATTGATTTTGGAAAGAAAAAAACATTTTGGTAAAAAAAAACACTAATAAAATGTTTCAGTCAATCAAATTCAAATTGATAGTGGAAAGAAAAAAACATTTTGGTAAAAAAACCACTAATAACATTTTCCAGTCAAATTCATATGTTGGAAAACAGACCTCTTAGTCACAAGTACATGTTTCATAGCAAAGGTTCTGAAAATCATTGCATGTAATTAAGACTTGTTATGCAGAGTCCGATCTAAAAAGAGTAAGTTCAAGCATACTGTATGTAAAGTATTAAACAGAAAAGTAACTACACATATTTAGTGATATTCCCTACTTGGGAAAGGATCCCTCAAACCTTGAGAGAGATCTGAAAAGTAGAAAAACAATATAATAATTATTTTTAAGTTTTAAAAAACACACAAAAAATTGACCATACCATATGTTACTGGATATTCACTGAAAGATAAATTGAATACTAACCATTATCATACATCTATGCCTTATATGAGCATTTACAGTATGTATAAACAAATTTTTCTTAAGGGTGTATGAAAGGTTTAAACTAAGTAAGCTTTGTCAGAAAGGTCAGTGTAAATATACACACAAAACACTCACAGTGCTGCTGCTCTGAGTCCTCTGTGAAAAGAACCACCACATTCCTTTCATTCTATTCTTTACACATGGGCTTTGGTATCAGATTTCCTTCTTTCAGCTATAATAACAAATTAAAAAAAAAACAATTCAAAAAGAATTGTAGAATTGATACCTATATTGGCTAACAATAAAAATACATTGCAAGCTTTCGGAGCACCAAGGCCCCTTCGTCAGGCAAAATACAAACGAGGGCCTTGGTGCTCCAAAAGCTTGCAATGTATTTTTATTGTTAGCCAATATAGGTGTCAATTCTACAATACTTTTTGTATTTGTTTTTTTTATTTGTTATTTTTGCTACTGGCTAACACGGTACCAAAGTTTTTGTTTTGTGATTCTTTCAGCTCAAACTCCCCCCCCCCCCTCACCCCTTGCAGAAGCCTGCACAGATTTTCCTTTCTTTAGAGTATCTTATGGTTACCATTGTGGTAAATATAGCTTCCACCTTATGGGGCCTCTGAATTCTGGCAACAACATTTATTTAAAGCCTAATGCTATTTAGCATAAAATGTGCTATATATCTTTACAAAGAATTTTCTCTCTATCTCTAATATATGTTTGGCCTAAACCCCCAAAATAACTTAGTGATATGTATGAAGTCATATTAAAAATGTCTTTCCTTTAGCAATATTACAATATGTATGGAAAAAAATACTGACAGAATTGCTTAATAGAGTTTTCTCATGAGTTTCTTACCACAGGGAATCAAAAGATAAAATACAATTGTCAAAACATCAATGCTGTCAGTCTACTTTTTAGTTCCTGCTCTCTAGGAGCTAGGTCATGACTTCATAGGCTTTGAATCACACGTTATTATCTCAGTGAAAATGCCAAAGGATCAATTATCGGTCAGTCATACAAAGAGTAAAATGTTGCAAAGATCTATGCTCTGCATGTTGCAGTGTTCTTAGTAGACACATCAAATCTGTAAATCTTAGAACCACTGTGAAAGAATACTATATATTTTTATTAAATGTTAGGACATAAAGTTGAATACATTATAAGGCATGCTATTTCAAAATAGCTGAAATATTTTAAGTTTAAAGACAAAATAAATGAAAATATTTAAAGGTGAAAATGTAAGTGTTTCACAATAAAAAGTAATTTACCCTATATACTGTCAATCATATTCTATTCAACAGCACTCAAATATTCAACCTTAGAATTAAAAAAATCACCACACTGGGTTGTGTTACTAAATGTAAGTGACATACAGTACATTATTACAAACTTATCATTTCTAAGACATGGAATTTGGTAGACTTTGAAGAAACCTAGACAGCCATGTATTGTGGAAATTACATATTATTAATCACTTAAAATATGGTAATACATAATATATAGAAACCAGCAAAGTCTATTATTGATTGCCAATTATGCAGAATTTTAATTACTATCACTCCTTTTAACCCTTTCACTGCCAGCCATTTTGTCCAAAACGGAACATCTACTGCCAAGCA
>CM044441.1:78313682-78350025 GCA_024363595.1 Xenopus borealis
CGCAAGTTCGCGAATATGTTCGCGAACTTTTTTTCCGACGTTCGCGCCATCCCTATCCCTCACTTGCTAAAAAGCCATCCCCCTAATTGAAGCTATCTAATTTATCAGCCTGTACAATCAATTCAGGGAGATAATTCCACATCTTCACAGCTCTCACTGTAAAAAAACCCCTTCAGAATATTTAGGCAGAACTTCTTTTCTTCTAATCAGAATGGGTAACTTTGTGTCAGCTGGAAAGACCTACTGGTGAATAGTCGCTCTCTGTAGATAGAAAAAGGGTATCAACCCTCCACCAAGGGTGGACTTAGTATTGTATAGAAAGAACAGAGGCGCCAAAAGGATAAAAGGATATGAACAAATTTAAAAGCCAAAACTGGGTAATCAGAGGAGGCAGTGGTGGTCCACTTTCTTTCATATTAACTTCTTTACATCTGTATTAAGCCTCATAGGGTGATTCTTAGAGCTTCTACATTTACTCCTTAAGGGAATAAATTGAGAACAGTAATGATTTAATATAATTTTAAATGACAACCACTTAATGCCCCAATCAATACTCTGCAGGGCAGCCCTCAAGGCACTAAAAATAACTTTTCCAAAATTCCTGGTTTTTGTTGCTTCAGTATATATTTGTTTTTTGCACCAGACATTAAATTATATAACATTATGGTCACTACTACCCAGGGGTTCAATGACTTGCACATCTGCTGTAAGTTCTGGGTCATTTAAGATCACTAGATCCAGTATAACATGTGCCATAAAATTGTCATGCAACAAGTTTATAAAGTTATTCCCATTAACTGATCTGGCAGTACTGGTGCTCCAGTCAATATCTGGGTAATTAAAAATCCCCCATTATCATTACTTTACCCAAACTAGCAGCTTTTTCTATTTGCTTCAGGAACTTAGCTTCCGCCTCCTCTTCACTTACATTAGGGGGTCTATAGCATACCCCTACAATTTATTTGTTGGACTCTTTACAACTGGTGAAGAATTCCACCCATAAAACTTCTGGCCCCTCATTTTATAACATAACCTCCTCTTTTATATAAGCTTTTAAATCCTGCCTAATGAACAGACATATCCCTCCTTTTCTATTTCCTCTGTCCCTCTGAAACAAAGTATAGCCGATGAAATTAACTGCCCAGTCATGCGACTCATTTAGCCATGTTTCGACCACACCGATCAGATCATATTTTCCCTCCAGCACCTCCAGCTCTCCGATTTTACTAGTCGGACTCCTTGCATTTTCAAACATGTATAAAGGCTGGAGTAAGTGGATGTGTAACACAATAGTCAGAATCCAACTTCCTGCTTTGCAGCTCTCTTGTTTTCCACTGACTGGTTACCCTAGTGACCAGGCAGTAACCAATCAGTGACTTGAGGGAGGGCCACACTGCCATAACTGTTGCTTTTGAATCTGAGCTTCATGCTAAGGATCAATTGCAAACTCACTAAACAGTTTTGTCCTATGTGGTCCCCCTTCAAGTCGCTGACTAACACAAAGTTAAAGCGATCCTGTCATGGGAAAAAAAAAATTCTAAAACGCATCAGTTAATAGTGCTGTTCCAGAAGAAATCTGCACTGAAATCCATTTCTCAAAAGAGCAAACAGATTTTTTTATATTTCATTTTGAAATCTGACACGGGGCTAGACATTTTGTCAATTTCCCAGCTGCCCCAAGTCATGTGATTTGTGCTCTGATAAAATTCAATCACTCTTTACTGCTGTACTGCAAGTTGGAGTGATATCACCCCCTCTCTTCCCCCCACCCAGCAGCCTAACAAAAGAACAATGTGAAGGTAATGAGATAACAGCTCCCTAGCACAACAGCTGCCTGGTAGATCTAAGAACAACACTCAATAGTAAAACCCATGTCCCATTGCGTACTATTCAGTTACATTGAGAAGGAAAAACAACAGCCTGCCAGAAAGCAGTTCCCTCCTAAAGTGCTGGCACAAGTCACATGACCAGGGGCAGCTGGGAAATTGACAAAATTGCTAGCCTCATGTCAGATTTCAAAACTGAATATAAACTGAAATGGATTTCAGTGCAGAAGTCTACTGGAGCAGCACTATTAATTGATGCGTTTAAAAAAAAAAAAAAAAAAACATGTTTTCCCATGACAGTTTCCCTTTAAAGAGGTGAAAAGCAGGAAGTTGGATTCTGGCTATTATATTAGACGCTCAGTCACTCCAGCCTTTATAGTTTGCATTTTTCCCTGACTAATTACATTGAAAACATTTTTTATTTTGCACAGCCTATCTATTTATCCAGTTTTTATTGTTCCCTGAACTGTTCCTTTAACAGTACCCCCAACCAAATCTCCTCCCCCATTTCCCTTCCTTTGCCCACTATCTCATCTAACCTGTCTTCCCCTGAATCTTTTACTGAACCCTCCCCCCACGCCTAGTTTAAAATCTCCTCCAACCATCTAGCCATCTTCTCTCCCAAAACAGCTGCACCATCATCATTGAGCTGCAGCCTATCCCTAGAAAAGAGCCTGTAGCTGACTGAGAAATCAGCCCAGCTCTCCAAAAATCCAAAACCCTCCTCCCCACATCAATCTCTCAGCCGCACATTAATCTCCCTAAGCTCCCGCTTTCTTCTTAGCGTTGCTCTTGGCACAGGTAATATTTGATGGTCAAATTTCTAAGTTTTTTAACTTTGAAATTCGACCCTTAGTAAATCTGCCCCTTAGTATAATATTTTATTGGTATGCTAATGATGTTGATCATGTGATAGTGCTGCAGCTGATGGCTTTCCTGCCAGTTGGTAGTTAAAAGACATGCTCTTCAATTCTGGCACTTATAGAGAAGCCTTAGACTAGGCCAACACGTTAGTCTCTGTTATTTTATTAATACATTTTTAAGAGCTAAGAGTGCTGATTTGTTTGGAAGTGTATGGCGAACATTTGTTGATCATGAGCCCAGGCATATGAACAATCATTATCGAGAGTGCCGGCTTCATGTGGATTTGTATATATATAGAAAATGCCAAGGGATCAGCACTCACTTTATGTGATGAAAAAGTGTATTTATTGTACACACATATTATAATCCATCGGATTATAATATGTGTGTACAATAAATACACTTTTTCATCACATCAAGTGAGTGCTGATCCCTTGGCATTTTCTACATGAATATATTTGGATCGTGCACCCTCTTTTAAAGGATCGTTTGGAGTGCTGGCACTGTGGGACTCTATATATATATATATATATATATATAGTTCAATTAAGTTCAATAGTTCAATTAAGTACCTGCACTCCAACTCCAATATTTTCTGCCTGGGTGCTGGGTCAAGGCAATCATATAATACAAAAAGGATCCGCACAAGGATAAAGACTCCAATGGGGGTCGAAACGTTGGATGCAGCAGTGAACAAATAAATACCTTTGGAACACAGAATCTGGAGTGCGGATCCTTTTTGTATTATATATATATATATATATATATATATATATTAGTTATTTCCATTTTTCATAGTGCTTTCAATAACTTGGGGGACTGACAAAGGTACTGATGAAAGCACAAAAAGGAAAGACTATTAAAGGTTTTGCTTGCATGTTCAAGGAGAAATTATAAATACAGTATTTCCAAATACACTATTTGCAAATACACTAGCTATGCAAAAGGAATGAACAGGCCAATTATTAAGGGTAGAACTAAACGACTGATTCTGCTGCATCCAATGCTGGGCGACAGAATGCCCATGTCAAGTTGTATGCAACGGAAAAAAGGTAATTAATATAAGGTCAGATGGTGTCGCAGCAGTGACCCGACGCAACACAACTGCCGGATGCATATGCTGCAAGCTGCATCTGCATCCGACGGTCATGTCACATTGGATCAAAGCTGTGACATCATCCCGACAATTCTATTACTTACCTCATTTTCATAGCATCCGACGTGACACCTGTGTCTTTGTGCAGCACATCGGATCACATGGAAAACAGCCATGTAGTTCTTCTTTAAAGGGATCCTGTCATGGGAAAAAATTTTTAAAACGCATCAGTTAATAGTGCTGCTCCAGTAGACTTCTGCACTGGAATCCATTTCTCAAAAGAGCAAACAGATTTTTTTATATTCAGTTTTAAAATCTGACATGGGGCTAGCCATTTTGTCAATTTCCCAGCTGCCCCGGTCATGTGACGGGTGCCAGCAATTTAGGAGAGAACTTTCTGGCAGGCAGTTGTTTTTCCTTCTCAATGTAACCGAATTGTACGCAGTGGGACATGGGTTTTACTATTGAGTGCTGTTCTTAGATCTACCAGACAGCTGTTATCTTGTGTTAGGGAGCTGTTATCTGGTGATCTTCCCATTGTTCTGTTGTTAGGCTGCTGGGTGAGGGAAAGGGAGGGGGTGATATCACTCCAACTTGCAGTACAGAAGTAAAGAGTGATTGAATTTTATCAGAGCACAAGTCACATGACTTGGGGCACCTGGGAAATTGACAATATGTCTAGCCCCATGTCAGATTTCAAAATGAAATATAAAAAAATCTGTTTGCTCTTTTGAGAAGTGGATTTCAGTGCAGAAGTCTGCTGGAGCAGCACTATTAACTGATGCCTTTTGAAAAAAAAATGTGTTTTCCATGAGAGGATCCCTTTAAGAACTAGTGAAAGGTATTTCTCCCTAAAGCAGTGTAAAGCATTTTCACTGTCGTGTTGATTTTGCAAACTAAAAAGGATTTTTAAATTTTTTAAATAAGTCCTGTGAGTGCTGATACATTGCTGTGTATATATATATATATATATATATATATATATATATATATATAAACGTCCAAAGGGTACCTGCATTCTTTCCCGTATTAATTAAAAAATGGGTGCTCAGTCAATCTGTTCATACAAGCTTCAAAGTGGACCAGCACTCCCAATTTCTCTTGCAAAAAAAACTTTTTTTATTATTCAAACATCACTCTTGTGCACAAGAGTAATGTTTGAATAATGAAAAAAGTTTTTTTGCAAGAGAAATTGGGAGTGCTGGTCCACTTTGAAGCTTATATATATAAGTCCAACATGTGTATTGCACACTCACTAAAAAACTGAACAATCTCGTATTGGCTTACCACAATGTGGTGAGTCACTCCACCAAAAATGTATATTGTCCAACGAGACCGCACACCAGGTATAAAAGGTTAAAACATAACGTTTATTTCATAAATGTAAAACGACAAAGGAGTATACTCATCATGATGGAGATCCAAAAGCAACATTTCGGGTGCCTGCTGCTCCCTTTCTCAAGCTGGTCCCCATGTAATGTAGAGACTACATCTCCCAGAAGCCTGGCTCGGCCTATCAGCACGCCATGTGGATGATGTCACCTCTAATCACAGAAACGCCAGCGTAAATACGCAGGCGTACGAACACAGGCGACGTAGTCAGCACAACGGCACGGCTCCGTTGCGCCAACGTAATTCCCCCCCACATGGCATTCCAATAGATTCCAGCATTTTGGAAATGGGCTAAATTTGAAAAGACTGTATATTTATAAGTACAATATAAGAAGTATGGCAACCCAGTAAATAGTGACATTGTTAGCCAGAACAAAGCTGTCTTTAAAGCAAACTATGCAGCCATATAACTAAAGGTGACAACTGACTGACACCGTAATTAATTAATAAATAAATGGAGGTCAAAATCCCTATTAAGGCCAAAAAGGCTGAGGGTTTTCAACCTATGTATCCATTTAACTTCTGTCCTTTTCAATAGTAGTACCCTGTCCCCTACCCGACGGGGTTGGGGAACTTGTTGAATAACCCTGTACCTTAAATCCTCCACTGTATGGCCATGTTCTAAACAGTGCCTGGAGACTGGTAACACATTATTTTGTGTATTCACTGTAGATCGATGTTGAGAAAATCTGTCTCTCACCCTTGAGTGGTTTCCCCTATATATACAAGATTGCAGGGCCAGATTAACATATAAATCGCAAAATCTGTATCACAACTGTAATGACCTCGAATTTCAAACTCCCTATCTGTTGTTGGATTAGTGAAAGTGGCCCCTGTTAAAACAAACCGACATTGAGCACACCCCTTACATAGGAACATGCCCATTTTAGGGGGTCCTAAAAAGGTGTATTGTCTAGGTGAGGGGGTTATATCTGCTTTCGTCACTTTTTTGCCAAGGTTACAACCCTTTCTAAATGACAACATGGGTTTTTGGTTAAATTCTGCAATCATGGGATAAGCATCCCTTAATAGATGCCAGTGTTTATATAAAATATGTTGAAATTTGTTACTTCGTCAATGATAGTGTCCTACAAAGACTAAACGCTGTTTGTCTCTAGTTTCATTTTTATTGGTGTTCCTATCCAGATTTCCTCTGGCTTTATTTATACCTGCCTCCAAGATTTCTCTCATTATCTCTAAATCCTGTGCTAACTGGGCTGATTCATTTGTTATTCGATGCACTCTGGTAAATTGACTGATAGGAATGGAATTCTTAACTGCTGTTGGGTGAAAACTATTGTAAGGTTACAATCTGTTGGTTTCGTAAATATTTTAGTATCAAATTTGTTCTGTACACGTGTTACTGTAACATCCAAAAATGCTATTTCTTGGAGACTAGCGTTCACAGTGAATTTTATGTCGTCATGGGCTTCATTGATTACATCACGGAAGGCGTGCAAGGAAGCCAAGTCCCCCCGCCATAGGAGGAACACGTCATCGGTTTAGCGTCACCAAGCCAAACAATTTTGGCGAAGCGAACATCATTATAGACATTCCTCCTCAAACCAGCTCATGAATGAGTTGGCATATGCCGGGGCCACACTGGATCCCATGGCCGTCCCCCGAAGCTGCAAATAGAATTGTTCCCGAAATCTGAAATAATTTCTATGTAATATGAACCTAATTATCTCAAGAAAAAAAGAAATTTCCTCACATGTGTACATGTTACTTTGTTGTAAGAGTATTTGCATGGCAGCCAAGCCTTGGGTGTGGGGTATGGATGTGTAAAGGCTGGAAACATCCAGTGTTTTGCCAGCCACACCTGTCCATCAACCTCACCCAATGTGTCAAGCTTGCACAAAAAATCTGAAGTATCTCTCAAGTAAGATTTGGTAGTTTGAATCAAAGGACTAAGAATTTTGTCCAACATTTCAGCTGCTTTACTAGTTAATGACCCAATGCCAACTACTATCGGCCTACCAGGTGGATTGATCGGGTCTTTATGAATCTTAGGTAGAACATATATGAGGGGGATAATTGGGTGATCCACCCACACATATGCTCTAGTAGATTCTGTAATAACACCCTGTTCAAAAGCTTGTATTAGTAACAAACAAAATTCATTTTTATAGGCCTCAGTTGGACCTTTCTGTAAACATAAGTAAACTTTTTTGTCAGCCAGCTGTCGCTCAATCTCTCCAATATACTTAATTGTGTCCATTACCACGATAGTGCCTCCTTTGTCAGAGGGCTTGATCGTGATATTGGACATAGCCCGTAATTCACTCAAGACATCACATTCAGATTTAGTGAGATTATAATTGTCCTTAAATGGATCATGGACAATAGAAGTTTAAATTTCTGTTTTGACCTTCTGTATATAAGTCTCAACTGCCGGATATGTGGTAGGCGGGACATATCGTCCTTTGATTTTTAGGCCAATATTTTTGACGTCAAACCCCTCCTATGGGGTAGAACTAGAGGGTATTCTGTGACAACTCGAGAAATGAACCTTGAGTCTCAGTGTCCTGAAGAATCGATATAAATCCACTTGTAACTGAAAATCATCCAATTTTGCAGTAGGGCAAAAATTAAGTCCCTTGGACAACACTTGTAATTGCAGAGCAGATGAGAGATTGAAAACTACTTGTTGCGAGTTGCTCGCCGTGGTGGTTTCCTTTGATTCTGGGGTTGTATTCTGTTGCGTCCCCTGCTTTCGTCTCCTAAGACCACTCCTTGTTTTGGTCCCGGTATACCTACTTCCGCTTCTAAAAAAATAGGGGTCGGTGGAATAATGTTGTCACTCACAGTATCAAACTCAGTCACGCGTTCACGTGAACGGTACGAATCCCGTCTGTAGCCTTCTCTGAACTGTGATGTGGAGGACCACTTGTATACAGCGCCCCATTCATAATCCATCGCATCCCGATCAAATTTTTGTTTTTTCTTTAGAGTGATGTCACTCTTGAAGCGTTCCAGAGTATACTCCATTTTGTCTCATATTTGTTGGTATTCTTCAACAGACAGTGAGGTTTTAAGGGTATTCTGTACTGAATCCAACTGAGTGTTTATACTGCTGAGTTCCAGCTCAATGTATTCAATGTTAAGTCCAATCATGTCCAATGAGCATTTGTTTATTATGCCCGCAAACTTTGTCTTGAACTACTCATTCTGAGCAAACAGGGTAGGTTGTAAATTAACCCTTAATCCTCTTGGAATCCTTTGTAGGCGAAGATATTCAGTCAAGGTCAGCCCATGTAATTTTAATTCAACCTGCTTTTTGCTCATGGATTCCAGGCGTCGTATGAAAAAGTACCTAACAGTCCTGTGTTAGATGCCATCTTCCAGTAAGTACATATGGTGTAGCTAAGTATTTGAATTTCAAGCAATGAGGTGCCAATTCAGACTCAATATATACAAAAAAAGTCCAACATGTGTATTGCACACTCACTAAAAAACTGAACAATCTCATATTGGGTGCGTTGTCCCACAATGTGGTGAGTCACTCCACCAAAAATGTTCCCCAACCCCGTCTGGGAGGGGACAGGGTACTACTATTGAAAAGGACAGAAGTTGAATGGATACATAGGTTGAAAACCCTCAGCCCTTTTGGCCTTAATAGGGATTTTGACCTCCATGTATTTATTAATTAATTACGGTGTCAGTCAGTTGTCACCTTTAGTTATATGGCTGCATAGTTTGCTTTAAAGATAGCTTTGTTCTGGTTAACAATGTCACTGTTTACTGGGTTGCCATACTTCCTAAATTGTACTTATAAATATACAGTCTTTTCAGATTTAGCCCATTTCCAAAATGGTGGAATCTATTGGAGTGCCATGTGGGGGGGGGAATTACGTCGGCTCAACGGTGCTGCGCTCCTGTGCCACGCCTTTGCGCTGACTACGTTGCCTGCGTTCGTACACCTCCGTATTTATGCCGGCGTTTCTGCGCTTAGAGGTTACATCATCCAAACCACATGGCATGCTGAAAGGCCGAACCAGGCTTCTGGGAGATGTAGTCTCTACATTACATGGGGACCAGCTTGAGAAAGGGAGCAGCAGGCACCTGAAACGTTGCTTCTGGATCACCATCTGTCACGGGTAGGCCTTAGTTAGGCGCCCAGGGGAAGTAGTGGACCAAGGAGGAAGCTTAGGGGTTCAAAGGTCCAATAACGCTGCACAGGCAAGGATCAGGCAGAGAAACAAGGTCAAAGTCCAAGAAATGGTGTATTGGCAGGAACAAAATAGAACAAGGTCCAGGCAAGGCAAAATACAGGAAAACAGGATCAAAAGTACAGGAACAGGATCAAAAGCAACACCAGGATCAATATAACAATACCCAGGAACAATGCAGTATGGTCCTATAATTGGGCGCCATAATGGTCCAATGGCCCTTTAAATAATTGAATTTGGCGCCGAAACGAGCGCTGTGACATCATCACGTCAGGCGCGACGTGATGACGTCACTACCCGGTGCCGCATATACACGTGGCGGCTATAGGCGCCGCCATTGTGGATATGCCGCCGAGAAGAGAGGACGCGCCGCCCGGAGCTAAAGGTAAGCCTCCGGGCGGCGCGATCCTGACACCATCATGATGAGTATACTCCTTTGTCTTTTTACATTCATGAAATAAACATTATGTTTTAACCTTTTATACCTGGTGTGCGGTCTTGTTGGACAATATATATATATATATATATATATATATACATATATATTGGACTGTACAAGCTGAAACTCCTTAATGAAGGCTGAGCACCTGGGCAGTTACCTGCAGTAATCAGTGATTTTGCTTTTTTTTAAACCACCTGCAAGTAGAACAGCGGCAATAAAAATCTGATTTGCTGCTGCTTAGGTTCAAACTTAACATATTTATGACATCTATGATTTATGATTTCTTTTTTATTTGTATTCCTCTGAGAAAAAAATCCTTACTGTGTTCATATTTAAAAGCAGTTTTGAAAGTAGGCAGTTTTGGATAATGGTAATATTTATTTACAGCTTATGTGGATCCTAGTTACTTCTCAAAAAAACATATTTAAAGAATCTATTAAGAAAATGTTAATTTGTGAACATATACATTTTATTTTAAGTCTGATTTATGCCAGGGAAAGACCATATGCATAGCAATGTAGATACTGAGAATTTAACTATAAACTAAAAAATAAAGCCCCTCTTTATTGTCCATACTAACAAAGTTGTCTTCAAAACCTGGAGCAATAAAGACATTTCATCAGTTTGGCACAATTTCTGACTTGCTAATTTACAATAAAACTTTATGTATATTTATTTTTTGAGGCCCCATCTGACACATGCAACACAAAGCTTTGGCAACACAAATGGCCTTGCTAATATTATGCTTTTTTGGGGGGTATGGGATGATACATCCCTGCAATGTAAAACATTTGCCAGCAAAAGTGAGAAATCCATTGTTTTTTGATAATTAAGAGGGGGAAACAAATCTGATAAAGCATATATAACTATTTTTTTGGGGGAACAAACAAACAGCATTAGGCCACAATGCAGAGTGATTTCTATATGTAGCTCTGCAAAACTTCCTGTCTAAAGCTGCTGAACTTGATCCATTTTGCAAGAAGGCTGAAAAGTATTGTAACTATTGTCATTAGCTTTAAAAAATGCAAAACAAGGTAAATCTGTTTTGCGAAGATAAAGCATATTTGCATTTTTACTGCATTCTAACCTGGGCCTCTGGTTTCCATATTTTTATAAACATTATTGCTTAGTTTTATAAATTGATTATTTTCCTCATCCAGATCCTTTCAGAGCAGTTATTATTTTACCATACAAAAAATTGTTGTATTTAAACATTGTCTTTTTAATACACAGATTAAAACAGTGCTGTGTTGTTATGTTTAACCCAATGCACTGTAATCAGGTAAATAAAAAACAAGTTTGGCGCTTACATGTGTCTCATGGGTTCAACCTCATTGAAAAGAATGAGGTGCGTCTAGACCTGCGCTCCCCTGCTGCTGAATGCAGCCAAACGGAACGCAGGGTAGCGCAGGTCAAAAACGCCCGTGTGTAAGGGCCCTTAGACTATAACATTACTGATTCACTCAATCATGGGCTCCATTTGTGAAAGGATGCAGAGTCAGTAATTTTGCAGGTGCAAAGCACATTGATATCAACGTTTTCCTCAGACTGGTATATTAAAACAACAGACATCTGAGAAATTAGTCAAACTTTTCCCGGTCTGTTCATTTCAAGATGAAATCAATACAGTTCAAGATTGGATGCATGCAAAGCCTTCTTCACCCTTACTTGAATGTAGGATTCATACATAATTGTATTTTGTAGGTTGAAATCCATCAAAAGGGGTCTTTTTATTCAGTCTTTAAAGGGAACTATTTTAGTGCATGGCAGGATATGGAGACAGAATTCAGGTTATTGCAAAGACTAAAGTTTAAAAAAAACTCAACACATATTGTCTATCCAATGTTTTATATCACAGTACTTTTTCACTTGATTATTATTAGTAGTACTTAAAAATGCTTATCATCAGGGGTGGACCTTTGTATAAATGGCAAAGACCAAGGCAGTAAAAGAGATGAGCTCTCTATGTGAACCATGCTAGCAATAAATAGTTGGTAAATTTTTTATTGCATGCATTTAAGATGTGACATGGACATTTACTTAATAAGTAAGTGGGGCAAAGAGAGGGAAGCTCATTTGTGTCATGCATTCTGAGGTGTGAGGTATAAGAATAAAAAACAGGGAAAGTACAGCATCAATCATTGGATAATTCTGTCAAATACTTCCAAATAGACATAATTGTAAATAGAAGTTTGACAATTTAGCAGATGTACAGATGCAGATGTACTTTTCAGGGCAGATGTTTGAAACATTGTTTGAAACATTGATAAAACATTGAAACAAATGTTTGAAACATTGATAAAAGTAATGGAAATAGGAATATACTAGGAACATGAAGCCAGACTCAAAATCTCTGATAGTATTCAGTAGATCATGTTTTGACTGGAGCCCCAAGGGTATATGTGACCCTAAAACAGATTATTTTTTTTATGCTTGACAGCCTGCCCAAGTGCCCCATTGCCCTTTTTAGCCTTTAAATGAACCAGGCTGTATTTTTGGTACCTTCATAAAGGGTACAAAGTGTCAGCCAGGATAAGGGAGTAATTCTTGAGTTGAAAGTTACAAGAATAGAATAAAACATTTGTTTTGATTAATTTTAATTAATTGCAAAATTATGTTACTATACATGAAGTATTATGCCATCTCAGGATGATTTGAAGGTACATTACATTTTCCCTGATAAGTAGAAAAAAAATGTGTCTCTTAAATTTCAGGGTTTCATGTGTTGATGAATGTTGAGTATAATCATATTGTATACATTTACCATTCATACACAGTTACACAGGGTAAAATAACAAGAACTGGAGCTTTAGCTATTAATTTAATGCAACACACCAAATCTTAAATCATCAGATTTAACTCACACCACTGATGTTGCAATCCTTTTTATCTACAGATGCAAACACCATAAATGTAATGTTCCGTTTCTTTTATTCATCCTGAGTAGCTTCTCTTGTGTGTTTAATCTGACAGCTAAACTACAGGAACAATTTCATAGAAAATTAGTAAAGCACATAAATAATCCCTTAACTTCATATTATTATACAGTTAAGTGCTCATAATGAAAAATGTTATCTTTTCTTCTACTGTAATGTTATCTTTTCTTCTATTGTATATCCTTTATCAACATATATGTTGATAAATGTTGTATATATGTCAAAAATTTCAACATCATAAATTATTGGAAATTTATTATATATTTGCCAGTAAAATACATGATAAACATCTGAATCAGAATCCTCTAAATCAGAAATTAAAATAATTTAAACCAGAGTCCATACCTTTCCAACGTATTGATCATCCAATCCTGTGTACTCTTCCAACAAAAAAAACTGATTCCACATCCATCCCCGTTTTTGTCGATTTAATAGTTTTCCATTATTGACAGAAAAGTGATTCAGTTTTTCTATAGACTGTGCATCTCCTGTCCTCTCAAAGAATATGTCACTATAAGAAGGATTTGGTTCAGAAATCCACACTAAAATTGCAAGAAGTAGATGGGATGTCATTCTCCTGGTGCATTCCAAATAAATCCAGTTAAAAATGTAGTCTGATCTTTATATTGGATAGTAGTAGACAGGTAGTTTAAGTTGTTAGCTTCTTCATTTTTATTTCATTTATGGTTTTCCTAAAACCTAAAAAAAAAAAATAATAATTATGTTTTGTACAGATTCCATGCAAAATATGTACTGTAATAGTGTATTAAGACTAGGGATGCACCGAATCCACTATTTTGGATTTGGCTGAACCCCCAAATCCTTTGCAAAAGATTAACCAAATACCAAACCAAACCTGAATCCTAATTTGCATATGCAAAATAGGCATGGGAGGAAACATTTTTTTACATCGTTGTCTTGTGATTTCCCTCACTGATCCAAATTTGGTTCAGCCAGGCAGAAGGATTCGTCCGAATCTGAACCCCCCCCGAATCCTGAACTGAATCCTAGATTAATTAAGACTAGTTTCAGCAGATGCACTAGGTTATAGATGTTATAGGATGATGTTAAAATGTGTATCCCAGACCAAACTCTCTTATAAAAAATATTAGTGCAGTCATTTTTTTAGATACTTCTTTTTTTTATAATATATTCACTGAAAATATGTTTACATTTATTATGGATGCACCTAATACAATATTTTGGGATTCGAAATCCCTTTCAAAATCTGTGAAAGATTCTGCTGAATAACACAACAAAATCCAAACCCTAATTTGCTAATTAAAATTAGGGCCAGAAAGGGACAAATAGAACCACACAGTTAAAAAATGTTTTTTACTTCCTTGGTTTTTAGTCACATTATTTTAAGGATTTGGATTCAGTTTGTCCAGGTGCTTGGATTTGGCAAATCTGAAACCTGATGAAAAAATCCTGGGTTTGGTGCATCCCTGAAAATTAGGTTAGTATAGAGTGCTGAACAGTTGTATTGTACATTACATCTACAAGCTACAATCACTTGTTGAAGAAATAGTCCTTAAATGGTCATTATATCTTCATAGTTTTGATAAGCATCTGTCAAACATTAATTGTTTCAGCTTGCAAATGAAAGCCCTGTCGAAGCAGCCATTATCTTACTGTTGGAATAGCAAGCTCCTTAGCACCTCACAAAGGTAAAATTTTTGCTTGTAATACCACTTTAAGAAATCAGTAGGGGTATGTCCTAGAAGTTGGCCTGGTTTGACTTGGTGTAGTAGCATAGATTTTCTTTTGAGACATAGGAAGGTGACAACACTATGGGGCAGCTTTATCATTGCTTGAATTTCAAAGTGCAAAAACTTTGAATTTGAATTAAAAAAGACCAACCAAAATTAATTAAATTTTTTAGGTCTGTTTTCGATCGATTAGGTCAATTTTTTTATCAAATTAAAATTTTTAGCTCATTCGATTCGCAGTTTCCCCCCCCAAAAAAATTATAAATCCACCAATTGACTCCAAATACATTCTAGGAGGTCCCCCATAGGCTAAAACAGCAATCTGGTAGGTTTTAGATGGCGAATGGTCAAATTTTAATTTTCAAAGAGAGAGTACAGTACATGATAAATTTCAAAAATTCAACAATTCCCTAGTCGAGGAACACAAAAATATCTCGAAATTTAAATTTTTTAAATACAAAAATTCACCTAGACCTTTGATAAATCTGCCCCTATGTAAATATTAAATTTGTTTTCCAGCAGTAAGCAACCCTACTTCTTTGAAATTCCAAGACACGCCTTAAATTATATCTTAGAACTGCATGAAATACAACCCAATGAATCACATCTCAAATTAACACCCTCATTCAACATTAACTCAATGAATAGATCTTGTGCTGATGCTGAACTTCATGGTCTGGCAGTGGAATTTTATGGCCACGTTTTGTGTTTGTAAATACAGCTGTTTGCAGGTGTACATTCTAATATCATTCCAATTTACAGTCTGCCTAGTAGAAGTTATATGATCTCAGTGCTTGTTTTTATGGTCCATATTATAAATGCATACTTTGCTTACTTCAGCAGGTTATACCGGTGGTTATTATAACCCATTAACATGTGCAAACATTTAAAAAAAAATGGTTGCTTAGGTAAAGACTAAAATTGAGAGCTGACAATTATCATTTGAAGGAGGCATATTTAAGACAACAGGAAATGTGTATACTTTCTACATATATTTGAATATTCAGCAACAGTCCTTTAAGACATTTCTATGAACACTTGAGCCAATTGGACATGTTTCTTCTATTTAGCACACACATATACACAAACAACTCTGTTGGTAAAATAATTAACATTGGTTTATAGTGTCCTGCCATTGCACTTTTCTCTTTTCCTAGTGTGCTCGGTACTATTGAACTGACAATTATTTAATGGAACTTGATGCTTCAGTAATTTTCATCATATACTGTGCTGTGCAGTATGTTTTTGAGTGCAGCTCTCCCCTGTTGTGTACATGTATATACAGGTATGGGACCTGCCATCCAGAATGCTCGGGACCTGGAGTTTTCCAGATAACAGATCTTTCCATAATTTGGAACTTCAAACCTTAAGTCTACTAGAAAATCATGTATCGTAAACATGACATAAACCCAATTGACTGGTACATTTTTATTTTATTAGTACATTTGGGGAATTTTATACAGTATATGACATTTGTCAAAATGTGTTGACTGTTCCAGCTTCACAAAATGTCAAAGTATTTTCAAAATAGTTTGCTAAAATGCTTTTTTATCTTTGCTCTCTTTGTACTTAAAACCTCTTAATATAACTGTGCATTGTATCCTCTACTCGTGTCATAATGGGTGAATAATTACATCAAGTACAGTGATATGTTAAGAATTTACTATTTTCTTTGTATATTTATATATTGTACATGATGTGACATAGACTATTTATAAAACTTTGCACATGAAAAATAGGCTCAGATCTAGTAGTCAACAGAGAGTTATGACAATCAGTTAAATTTTTCTGTCTATTTTCAATTGCCGGCAATAAAACCCTTCAAAACTGAATCGTAAAAATGCAAGTAATCTTTGAAAATGAAGGAACATCTGGCAGATCTCCCTTTTCACAAGTATATATACTATGAAATGTTACCTAACAACACTGTACAAAAGTCCTTTTGTCAGTATGTGCCACAGCTGTATGCAGATACATTTCATCTCTGCTCTCATTTAAAGAACTCTCAGGTAAATATGCACTTTCATAATCAAATAAGTCACTCTATATCAGTATAAAATAATGTTATGAATATTGTTAAAAAAACATCAGTCACTACAATATAAATCACAGCATACCATCCAGGGTTGTTTTAGTGCTGTAAAGAGAATATTCCATTGGTCCTCTGAAAAACTCAATAATAATAATTATAGCCACCATTATCATCAGCATCATCAGTGAATACTATAAAACTCAAGTTTTCTACCATGAAGATTAAATTATAAACTAGAGATACTGTCCAGAATAATTGCTGGTGAATGATGTAGTTTAGTTTATGTAATTTAGTTAAAACTGTTTCTGAGCCAAACATACACACAATCTTAACAGGTGACCTGACTCTCTGACTCTATAAATATGTTTAACTCACAAACAACTAAATGTTTCTGCTTTAATAAAATGTATGTAATTGATATAAATATGTTAGAAATGACCACAGTGCAGGCCCAGACTGGACATTTGTGGGTTCTGGCAAATGCCAGAGGGGCTGCTATAAGATCCCATAGAAAGTCAGTATTTAGTGGGCTGGTGGGGGCTGTTTGGGCCTCTATGTGGGCTGATGGGCCTCTTGTGTACCTGAAATGCCAGGGCCTATTATAATTCTCAGTCCAGTCTTGCCACAGTGCCATTTTGCTACTATGATTTTGTCCTCACAATAAAAGCATTTCCTAAGACTCAGAATTTCTAAATTTATTTAATCATATAGAATGTATATTCAGGGACAAATTTATCAAGGGTCGCATTTCAAAGTTAAAAAACTTCGAAATTGGACCACTGAATTGGGCAAATTCGGGTGTCAAAGTTTTTTTTGTGGCCAAATTAGCCCATTTTCACTTGAATTTAAATAGTACAATCGTATGATTAAATTGTGCAAATTGATCTATTTGTACAATTTAATCGTACAATCGTACTACTTCCCCTTTAATGACTTTCCAAAACTTAGCCAAATTTTGGCTATAGGTTCTAGGAGGTCCCCATAGGCTAACATAGCAATTCAGCAGCTATAATATGAATATATGAATAGTAAATTTGTCAAAATTCACACATTCAAATTTGAATCCCCTCATTTGAACGTAAATTCTAATGTGAGATTTATCACACCTCAGCTTTAGAAACAGTCCTTCGTTGAGCCATTTGGAGATGTTAATAGCCCTGGTGACATTCAAGTTTTTTTCTGGAGAGATTTTTGGCACAATCGAATATTAATCAAATTGTCGGGTCAGAACCATTTGATTGAATTAGACATTCATTTTTTTATTTAAAAAAAATTCTCATCAATTTGAGATTTGACTTTTGATAAATTGGCCTCATAATGTAATTTAAAATTACAAATAATCTCAACAGTGTTTATCATGGAAAGTCTCTAAGGGCTAGATTCATCAAAGAGTGATGTTCCGCCACTAGAGGGAAATTCCACAGCTCTCAATTAATTTCTATGGGATTTTGCAAGGCGTATTCATCAATGGGTGAAGTGAAAATTCACCCTTTGATGAATGCGCCTTTAAAAATCCCATAGAAATGAATTGAGAGCTGTGGAATTTCCCTCTAGTGGCGGAACTTCACTCTTCACTTCACTCTTTCATGAATCTACCCCTATGAATGAAGGGGTCTGTCATGCATGAATATGTCCCTTTGGAAAACTTTTCATTTTTAAGCACATAATTTATCTGCTATCATGATAGGGAAACTATAGAAAATTTGACACTATAACATCTTTGCTAACTCTCCTAACTAATTGCCAGTGCACTGAAAATCCCTCTGATAATGAACTCCTCATACTTTTGGGAGGGATTTTTTTGTTCAAAGGCAGATCAGGAACTCTGAACAAATTGCCCTCTTTACAGTTGGGAGTGGCTGATGATTTTCATAAAAAAACACATTTTCAAGAAGTTTTTTAAAATAACAAATGTAGGAAAATGTAATTTTTTAAAAAATAAATGACTGTACTTTAAATACAATTTATTTTTATTGTGTCCCTTTTTAGCAAATGTGCTTGAGGTGTAATGTATATTGCCCCTTTAAAAACTTTATTAAAAGGACAGTATTAAAGGTAGAGCATTAGAATTTCTTTTACAGTGTCTGTGAAAGCTACAGTAGATAAAGTTCATGTAAAATATCTTCATAACAGTGCATCACAACTTATCAAACTGACCTATTTTTACTCAAAATCCAAGAACTCTTGCCATACAATGCTATAAAAATAACATGGGAAACTAATTGTTGTCTCACTTGTACAAACATTTTTTTTAATTAATTTACAGCTGAAAAATTATTGGGAAAACTAGGTCATAATATTGGACTCATATTTTTAATTTCCCTAATGTGTAGGTTGTATATATTTTTATATTTAATTAATGCATGTTATTTTGTATTTGGAACATACTTTAATACAAAATAAAGTTCAGTCAATGGTATTATGCACTTTTCCTAAGTTAAGACATCAACCAGTTAATACAATGATAGGTAGTAACTAACTTAAATTGAATCTCTCATTACAGTTCTGTTAAAATGCTGCTGCTGCTGCTGCTGCTGAGAGCTTCTGTTACAGATTATTGTTAATTAAATCACCTACTTAGCCCATTAAGCCATAATTTAAATGTGACATGGGCAAACTGCATGCCGATTAATCCTGGAATGAGTCTTTTTTTTTAACTTTCACTGTTTGTCTTGGTATCCCTATTAAAAACTTTACTGATTATAAGTGGGGAAACTTCAGAACAGAATAATTCTTAAATGGATTGAAATTACCTCGGTCATTATTTCAAATAAAAGCTTAATACTTACCTCATTCAAGAACAGCACAGTTAGGGGCATATTTATTATGCAGGATACTACACCACATATCGATTTTCTGGCATTGGAGTAAAATCACACACACTTTTTTTATAAATTCGCCATTTATTTTATATAGCTTTTTACACCATTTTTTCTGTGAATTTTGTTTTACACCGAAAAATAAATATACCCCTTAAGAACAAATATAAACTTGCTGTCTAATTCAGGTGTCATTTTTACTTGTAACTCTTTACTTGTGACTCTTTGTAAATAAATCTTTGTGTTCTTATTTTGTATGCATCAATATACAGTTGTACTTTTCATTGTATATTACTGTATGTTATTTTAGAGAGGGAAATATTTTTATAATGCCAATGAAACATTATTTAATAATTCCTTGTATATGTGGTTTTGTAGGAATAAGAGAAAATACATAATATCTAAGAAAAATAGATGGTGAATTGTGCACTCAGAAAAAATGGTTTCCACCCTGACCAGTATAGTTTCAGGTTCCACTATCATACTGTTCAGAAGCAATCACTTGACAGCAACATATATTAGGAAGCAGAAAGGGGACTTTAGGTTTCATAGGTAGCAACAAAGTATGCTTTGAAAAGAATAAAAGAGTACGAGAACAAGTAGAAAAGTTGAAATGTTTAAATATTGAAATTTGAAGTAAGTGCAGAGAGAGTGTTATTTTATTTATTGGAATTAAAGCTGCACTCTTCATAAATTAAAAAGGGTATAATTTTCAGACTGATGGGTAATTAGCACAATAGAAACTCTAGTCATGGATTATTACATTTAGTTTCCACATTTTTATGCCAAGGAAGGATTCTTATCATTATATAATCCATCTGTTCCCATGCCACAATGAGTAATCCCACTTGAGAAGTGCTTAGAAGAGTTGGAAAGTGTCAATCCTTTTATACAAATACTTTTTTGAGATGGCTTGGTGACACAAATCATGTATTAGACATGACAAAAATGCAACTGTTAAGGGGTTAATTAAAATGTGTACAAATGAACTGGACAGTAAAAATGTTTTCTTTGTAGCTTATAGTTTAATTGAAATTATAACTTTTGAGATATTCAAGTTGCAATTAATTAAATTAATACTTGAGGATCAAGGCTAACAATATGATGTCACACAGATATTGATATGACACTGGAATGAGATATTATATTATTATTATTAATAATAATAATAATAATAATAATGTCCTACCTTTACCAGTTGCAATGTTAAATAGTGGTGGTGACATCTGCATTTAAAAATTTACACTAAAGTATCTACACCTTTAAATGCTATTAAAAATAGGTACCTGCATTTATTTATGATCCAAAACAATACACTTGTTAAGTATGAATTGCATGCAAGGTACAAATATAGGGTGCATGGAGGCAAGGGGACCATGGAAATTATACCTGCTTTGAGGAGGTGTTACTCCCAGTTTTTCCTTATGCAAATGACCTGTGTCTGCTGCATCACTTGCTAATAGAGCTACTTCATATGCACACAATGAAGTTAAAATGTGTTCTCCAATTAGCTAATTTTACAAGGATCTGGGGCCAGCAAAGAAGCTGGAATTCTAGAGGAAATTCTGCTCTGCTAATAAAGCTGCACTGCCAATTCAAAAGCATCTGTATAGCTTAGATTGTAGGATGAATACTGGGCTGGCGTATAACTTTTATGTTACATTAAAAGACATTTGATTTTAAATAAAAATCCAAATTTTTCAGTTCACTGGTCATTTTTGCTGACTTCTATTAAATAGTGAAGGTATTATGATAAAAAAGCATTTGCCAAATACATACCTGAAATATATTTATGTGATTGGATTTGAAACTTCATACATTTTTCATTGTACAAGCGAGTGTGGGAGCTGCTAAGTGAGTGCTGCATGTGATCTAAGTGTTGCATATGAATTAATTGTTTATCAGCGTTAAAAACCTCAAGGCTTTGGTGTTTGCTGTGCGTGCTGGGTGCAAGAAGGGAGTAAGTGCAAATAACTGACTGCTGTGTGCTCTGAGAGTTTCTGACTGAGACAAACAGCTTTTTCTTTTCTCTGTTTTGGGTAAACTGGTAGATAGATTTAGCGCATTTATTTTCTTTTTGTGTTAAATCCAGAAAGGGGAACATTTTAAAAAAAAAAGTTAATAAGGGGTTGTTTTACTGCTGGTAGCAAACAGCATTTTTTTTTCTCTTTCCATCTGTCTGCTAATTAAGGGGGGGGGGGAGTTAATCAGGTAAATTCTGATCAAGCTTGTGTTCTGTGGTTTGAAGCCTGCACACAATTCTCATTGTGAGTGTGGGAGCTGCTAAGCGAGTTTTTTTCAAGTGTTGCATGTGAATTAAGCGTGAAGTAGTGTTAAAAATAGTGATGGGCGAATCTCCCCAGTTTCACTTCGCCGAAAAATTTGCGAATTTCAAGAGAAATTCGCAAATTGACGAAAATTTAGCAAAACGAGTCGCAGCACGCTTTTGATGCGCGTCGCATCGTTTGCTGGTGGGTTTGCTGGTGTCTTGCCACATGTATGTGGTATTGGAGCATCTTTTTACATATGAAAGATGTTGCTGGGTTTTCATGTTGGAATCTGAACTACAGGAACTTGCAGCACTGAGGGTAGCAGCAAATGAGGGGCAATAAAGGAGGCTCACAGAGCAACCACTGGCAGGGGCTAGTGGAGTGGGGGGAGAAGAAGGGGCAGTGGAGGCTAATAAGGGAGGAAGGTGGGGACGTAGGGGACAGAAGGGTAGGGGGGGTTGGTCCACAGCTTGTCCAAAGCAGCAAATTCACCTTTCTGGCTGAAGATGCTGGGGAGGAAAGCTCTGAACTGGCATGTAATGGAGCACCCTGGAAGGCAGTGGCTCTAATGCGGGTGGTGGGGGAAGTGCAAGAAAGAAAAGGCAGGTTCTAGTTATAGGGGATTCCATTATTAGAAAAGTGGATAGGGTAATCTTCCATATGGCCCCTACATGCCGAACAATCTCCTGCTTGCCTGAGGTGGCCTTGAAGTTGCCGCCCCCCCCCCCTTCCCCACGGCACTCAAAAGTGAGTGCTCGCTCTGCACTAGAAGAGCCGAATTTCCGGGTTGAAACCACATGTCATATATTCAATATGGTACCAGTATCAAATGTATGTTTGCAAATGCAATGAGTCTGACTAGTAAAATGGGAGACCTGGAGATGATGGTGCTGGAGGGAAAATATGTTGTGATTGTTGTGGCCGAAACATGGATGAATGAGTCGTATGACTGGGAAGTTAGTATAAGCGGCTATACTTTGTTTCTGAGGGACAGAGGCAATAGAAAAGGAGGATGGGTATGTCTGTTTGTTAGGCAGGATTTAAAGCTTATATAAAGGAGGAGGTTATGTTAGAAAATGAGGAGGCAGAATGCTGTAAAGAGTCCAGCAAAGTAATTGTAGGAGTATGCTACAGACCCCCTAATGTGCAGCAAACTGGAAAATGAGGTTCAATGTTGATAAATGCAAGGTTATGCACTTTGGAGAAAATAATATAAATGCAAGTTATACAAAAAATGGCAGTGTGTTGGGAGTTTCCTTAAGTGAGAAGGATCTTGGGGTAGGGATGGAATACTTAAATTAAGAGGTTAGACCAGGGATCCCCAACCTTTTGAGGCCGTGAGCAACATTCAGAAGAAAAAGGAGTTGGGGAGCAATGCTAGCATGCTTGGGGTGCAGTGATTGGCCATTTGGTAGCCCCTATGTTGATTGGCAACATGTATTGAGCCTGGAATTCAAAAACAGTACTGCCAGATCAGTTAATGGGAACAAGTTTATAAATGCATGACAATTTTATGGCACAGGTTGATGACGAGCCTATATATTCCAATATTTAAAAAGGGATTTCTTTCTTAGCCTGGCAATTATAGGCCAGTAAGTTTGACATCTGTGGTGAGCAAATTATTTGAAGGCTTTTAAGGGATCACATTCAAAATTTTGTCCTAGTGTATTATATGTATTATGAGCAGCAATCAGCATGGCTTTATGAAGGATAGGTCATGTCAGACAAATTTGATTTCTTTTTATGATGAGATAAGTAAGATGCTGGACTGTGGGGAGACAGTAGATATGATCTATTTAGATTTTGCATTTGATACCATGTCCCACAAATGGCTGCTTTCTAAACTAAGGTCTGTTGTGCTTAATTAAGTTGTTGTGCACATGGATAGGAAACTGGCTACAGGATCGGCTACAGAGGGTGGTTGTTAATGATACATTCTCTACTTGGAGTAAGGTTCTTTTATTTAACTTGTTCATTAATGACTTAGGGGAGGGTATTGTAAATAATACATATCAGTGTTTGCAGATGACACAAAACTATCCAGCCAAATGAATTCCATCCAGGATGTGGCATCCTTGCAACAGGATCTTGACAAACTAGCAATATGGGCAGCTAAGTGGCAAATGAGATGCAATGTTAATAAATGTTAAGTCATGCACCTGGGATGTAAAAATATCCAAGCCACTTATATCCTCAATAGGACTAAAGAACCTTGGAGTCCTTGTAGATAATAAACTTGACTGTAGCAAGCAATGCCAGTCTGCAGCATCAAGGGTAAATAAGGTCTTAAGCTGTATTAAAAGGGCATAGATTCATGGGAGGAGGGGGCATTCTTCCACATTATAGAGCACTTGTAAGGCCCCATCTAGAATATGCTGTACAGTTTTGGTTTCCATCACTCAAACAGGACATTATTGTATTAGAGAGGGTACAGAGAAGGGCAACTAAGCTGATAAAAGGTATGGGAACTCTTAGCTATAAGGAAAGACTGGCCAAATTGGAGATGAGGCGTTAAAGGGGCGATACATAAGAAGGGGTTGGATATCTTTCTAGCAAGTGAGGGAATACAAGGTTATGGGAGATAGCTCATAGTTAGCGATGGGCGTATTTATTCGCCAGGGGCGAATTCGCGGTGAATTCCCGCGATTCGCCGCAGGTGAATAAATTTGCGAAACGCCAGCGAAATTTCGCCTGGCGAAAATTCACCGAAAAAAAACGAGTCGCGCGTTGTTTTTGATGCGACGAAAACGACGCAACGTGCGACAAAAAGTAAGCGACATGGCGAAGTTGATGCGACGCGCGTCAACAGCGTGCCGCGACTAGTTTCGCAAATTTTTCGCCAATTCGCAAATTTTTCGGCGAAGCGAAACTGGGGAGATTCGCCCGTCACTACTCATAGTACAAGTTGATCCAGGGACTAGTCCAATTGCCTTTTGGAGTCAAGAAGGAATTTTTCCCCCTCTGAGGCAAATTGGAGAGGCTTCAGATGGGTTTTTTTGCATTCCTCTGGATCAACTAGCAGTGTCTTTTTTCAACAAAGTACTGTTACTATGTTACTATGATTATATTTTTAGAAATGCTAATTTTATTTTGCCAGAAAGCACTGTAATGCATAGGTACAGGTATATGCAAGTATATAATATTCACAGAAAAAGCTATGAAGTAGATGTATAGTACTCCATATTAAAATCTACTAGAAATAAATCCTAGAAAACAATATAACATCAATATGTGGCTTAACAAGAAGATACAGAAAGAAAAAGAATATCAAGTATCTGAAAAGTAAGTTAGAACCATTATAGGGATTGTTCAGATTATACAATAATATGCATAATATGCATAATATGCAATTAGAAAAGCAAAAATCTAATTATTCAAAATACTTTAAAGACTCTTGTGGCAATACAATATGTTTGTTTAGCACAAAAATCATTGTGAACCATTTGCAATCAAGATTTTCATTGCTTGCATCCTTTTTGACCAATTTCAGACCTCAACACCTTCCTTGCATAGTTTGTGAACAAATTGTGGACAAATAAGCACAGCAAATGAAATAAAATTTTGCAAATGAAAAATATCTTTTACAGCAAGATATTTAACAAAACTCCACAGAAGGTGTTAATGCTAACCTTTGCTTAGGTATAATGAGCGAGGTAATATACAGAGAATGATCTTACATTGTGAGCAGTGCTACAAATTCTCAAAACATGTCATTTTAAAAGACGCTTGCAATTTTAATTACATTGCCCTTCAGTCTCTTAAAATATTAAAAGGTGTACAGGAATATGTGGTGCCATGATTGTGCTTGATTCTGGAGTGCACTTAGTTTTACAGAGCACTCTAGAGGGCAGTGAATCATAAGACAGGGATTAAATAAATAGTTATCCACATGGAAGAAGATCAAGCTTGGACATTGTAGATCTGTAAGCGTGACTTTAATGAGGCTGTTTGAATGTTGACCACAGAAAATGTTACAGATTTATTAGCAAATATAGTTTAGTTTGAACACATCAGATCAGCCCATTTAAAGACAAAGATAGATATTTCTAACTGGTGTTTTGTATGTATCATACAAGTTTAATTTACATAGTAAATTATGCAGCCATATTGACATATAACATTTGTATTTACTTTTTTTTTTATTTTACTTGTCAGTTCAAATCACCTTTGTAAGTCAATCTTTGGTAAGGGACCACCTTAGCTAGTTATAAAGATCCACATTTCAGAATATATCTGGTTATTAATCATTCAGCCATAGTTGCAAGAGTATCTGGGACAGCAACTAGGTTTTCACTAATCTTTTACTGACCTTCCAGTCAGACTTTCAGATATATCAAAGTCTAGTTTTGGATAGCAAATATGCTTTATTTACAAATATTACTCTAACTGACATACTGGCTGACACCCCAGCCAAGTCCCTATATAATATCTACTAGTCTAGCTATATATGATTAAATATAAACTATAGAAATATGTGAATTTTAATAGACAATTGATCCTTCAGTAGGGCATGCCATCTGTAGTCTGTAGTATTTCATATTTTTTATCTTTGTATATCTATTGTATAAAAAATTACATGGCAATCATGGTTTTAGAGAAAATGAATTTATCGCGAATTTCCAGAGAAATTCGCTAATCAGCAAAAAATTCGCGAAACGAGTCGCGGGACGCTTTTGAAGCGCGTCGCGTCATTGACGCCGCGTCGTGTCGTTTTCGGTGCGCGTCGCGTCGTTTTCAGTATATATATATATATATATAAAACTATGCTTACATATTTAATAGTGCAGTCTTTACTGCTATACTTCAGTTTGATTTAATTTACAAGTATTCCAGGTTTTTTTATTAATAGTGCTACCATGAGACCTGAAAGCTAATGTAAAGTAGTTTTACAAACCACAAAAATAGTGAAACAGTAGTTCCCTCTGGAATTTAAATGGCAAAAGAGAACATCACATGAATCAGATGAAATTCAACACAACAGAGGCAAACCATCATTCCTTATCTTTACCATAATGGATGTATAACCTGAAACCTGCTAATTAAGTAGCAGTTTCCCTTATTTACCTGTTCAGTAAAAGTATTTTGCTGAAAATATCCTTTTTTATTTATTTAAATTTTTTTTTGTTATCAGACATACAGTATTCATAAACTAGGAAAAGAGACAGGTTCATATAATCTGCTGAAATTGTAAAAATTAGATGAAAAATGTAATATTCTAAAATGTATAGAAATACAAGACTTACTTTATAAGATATCTAATGTTTATTTCAAAACTATAAACATAATCAACATAATCAATAATTCAAAACATAATCAACCTTAAAAACAAGTTCTAGCATTAGATATCAAATGTTACAGTTGGTATCCCAAACCGAGAACAAACCCCAAGGTCCTGGCTCAGCCTCCTGCCTTTAACAACCACCTTTCACTTTGGGAGGAGCCCTCTGCCACTCAGGTGCTGCCAGGTCTTAATATGAGAGGTGCAGGGGGAGAGTTCTGGGCAGGGGAACCGCACATTATATGGAAACGGAGAACAAGATCCGTAGTCCGGGTCACAGGCTGGGACAATGTCAACAGGCAGACTGGTACAGATTTAGAAAGCGAGAGCATGGTTGGGTCACAGGCCGGGTCAATGCCACACTAAAGGAGTGGTACAGATTCAGGACCGTAGCGGCAGACAAGAGCGTAGTCAATAAAGAGAATAAGAGTGCATTGGTGTGAATGGATCAGCACTGCAGGCTACTACCGTACAGTTTTCAAACAGGACATTATTGTATTAGAGAGGGTACAGAGAAGAGCAACTAAGCTGGTAAAAGGTATGGAAAATCTTAGCTATGAGGAAAGACTGGACAAATTGGGGATGTTCACGCTGGAGAAGAGGCGCTTAAGGGGTGATATGATAACTATGTATAAATATATAAGGGGATCATATAATAATCTCTCTAATGCTTTATTCACAAGTACTGTAGGTCTTTCCAGATGACACGAGGTCACCCATTCCATTTGGAAGAAAAGAGGTTCCGCCTGAATATTCGGAAGGGGTTTTTTACAGTGAGTGGAATTCTCTCCCTGAATCTGTTGTACTGGCTGATACATTAGATAGCTTTAAGAAGGGGTTGGATGGCTTTTTAGCAAGTGAGGGAATACAGGGTTATGGAAGATAGCTCATTATACAAGTTGATCCAGGGACTAGTCCGATTGCATTTTTGGAGTCAGGAAGGAATTTTTTCCCCCCTCTGAGGCAAATTGGAGAGGCTTAGGATGGGGTTTTTTTGCCTTCCTCTGGATCAACTACCAGTTAGACAGTTAAAAGTAAAAAAAAAAAAAAAGGTTGAACTTGATGGACGCAAGTCTTTTTTCAGCCTAACTTACTATGTTACTATGTTACTATGTTACTAGACCACCAGGATTCTTACATCAAAATTAATTAAATTTATTAATGTCAAATAAAATCAGTATTTCATTTGACTTCAACATCATGTAACAAACTAGAAGTAGAAATCTTAGAAGTTTAGAATAAATCATTCTGTAGCAAATTAATATTTTTAAAAATTTTTAATTAGGGGCAGATTTATTAAAGGTTGAGTAGTTTTTTCTATGAAAATTTTAAGTTTTGAGGGTATTTTTCAGTCAAAACTTGAATTTTAAGGTTAAAAAAAAGTAAAAAAAATTAAACATTTTTCACAGGCATTATACCCTGGAAATAGCTCAAATTTGAAAAGACACCAACTAAAACCTGTTGAGGTCAAGTCAATGGCAGAAGTCCCTTGAACTATTTCAAGCTGTTTTATTATTAAGCCTTTTATTATTATTATTAACATGTATTTATATAGTGCCACAGTATTTCATAGCGTTGAACCTTCATAATGTTCAAGTTTTGTTTAGTGAGTTTCACTCGAAAACTCGATCAATTTGAGTTTTTTTTCATTGAAAACTCAATCAGTTTGAGCATTCGAGTTTTTCACCCCAACTACACTAATTTGAGTTTTTTTTACATTCAAGTTGTTTTCTTAAATTATTAGCCATTCACATTGTGAGCTTATTTGAGGTCTAAAATAGCTCACAAGCGATAAAATGTGATCTTTGATGAATAACCCCCTTAATATCTGAAGAATTATACACATTTTTTTAATGTTAATCTGGAAAAATGGGCTCCACCATTGATTATGGGACATTTTGAAGTTTGAAAACTTATATATACTTTAAGGGGTATATCTATCTTGCTGTGTAAAAAGTGGATTGAAAATGTTGAAATCTAATTGCTGATTGGTTGCTCCAGGCAACATCACAGGTACTGCTTCACCTAAGTCTACCTATCTATTCTTGAGGTTGCTAACAGATTATATGCTAATGTGGCATGTACCATAAAAAGTATATAAATGCCATTTTATACCACAAAATAAGGCATTAAGGTGTGAAAATTAAATTAAGACTTCTACTGTACTATACCTCATGTCACAACACATCCAGGATCAAAAACACTGAAGCTGACAAGTAGTATGAAAAATACTTTGGTAGCTTGAGACTATTTTAGTTTGTGATAGCGGTCTCTAAATTCGTGTAGTCCTCCTATTTTTTTTTTCATCAAACTGCAAATGCTCCTAAAAACTTTGATTAGCTAATTTGCTAATTTGTTTTCTTATTTGCCCATAAGTTGCTAAAGCATTCTACATGGAGTTACTAGAGTTATTTTTCAGTAGTTATAGTTTTGTTAGTTGTAGGGATTTGCTACGTGCTGGTTTATAATAACTTATGTTGGTTGTAGATATTGTAATGGTTGTATATTTGCACTGGATATATGTTTCCACTTAATGTTAAGAATTAATTGAAAAAATATTTTTAACACTACATTTATTAATTTGTGTTACATAAAATATATAAAGCTTTTTAAAAAAAAAGTTCACATAACAATTGAAAAGTTTTAGTGCACCAAGGTTATAAGCTGGGGAACAGCAACATGATGTCAGCTGCTTAAAGTGTAATACAGGAAACAATCAGTATTACCAAAAACAGCTTCCCAGTTACTTAGAAACATTACAAGCCCTGTTCAGAAACAAGGGATGAAAGGAACCAATGAAACCTAGAACCCCCATAGATATAAATAAACATGTAGGTTATAGTCTCTATTAAGAATACCAAAAGCTAATTATCCTAATTTATGGATTCTCCACACCTCTTTTCTTCATTAATATAGCATAATCCCTCTGCATCTGGCCATATTCACCTGCTCCAAACCTCAATCTGATTACAAATGTCCCTTCTCAACAAAGTGTTTTGATACAATGAGCTTAGTGTTCCGTTTTCTAATAGTGGACTGGATGCAATCTAATGAGCAGCTCCCGGAAGCTGAACTGACACAGAGCAGAGAACAGCCCAAAAATGACTGTAGCTGTACTCAGGTTAAAGATGTGCCTTTCAGTGCAGTTGCTTATTGCATCTGATCTGCTTTTCTTCACCTGATTACAAACACTAGGGGGCAGATTTACTAAGGGTCGAATTTTTACTGAATTTTAACCCTTCGAATTAGAATATCAAATTCGAAGGGTTTTTAATGAAATTTGATTTATCAAAAGTTCGAATAAAAAAAATTTGATCTAAAAAAATCTGACAAAAACCCTATTTGAGCTTCCCATAGGGTTAAACAGCAATTCGGTAGGTTTAATCTGGTGAACTAGGCAGTCAAATTAAAATTTAAAGGACACCAGAGAAACCAGAGAGTCTAATAGATTATAGTTGTATAGAAATTTAGTTATAAGGGAGGCAAGTGGTAGAAGTCAGAGCAGATGGTAATTAGTGAGACAGGAAGGTTCCAGTGTGGCCTGATGAAGGATTGTTTGAAAAAAAGGGGAAAGTTCCAGAAGCCAGAGAGGAATTGAAGATGTGAGTAAGAGCTGGAGTAAATTCAGTGGCACAGTATTTAAGCATAAATAGGGTCAAATAAGCAAGTTGTGAGCTGGGATGACAAGAGAAGTCCTTGAGGCTATCACATGATGGAAATAATTAAGGTATGCAGAAGGATGCTAAGAAGAATGAGCTTGTTGAGTTTTATTGATTTTTCATGTAAAAGCTACCCCTAGTTGGTTTCCAGAGAAAATATAGAATGCAATGTTTTTACATGCAAAGCTTTACTGGTCAATTTTATGTCCATAAGGGTAGCACCACAACACTAATGAAATGTCATATCCACTGCTGAATATATTTTAAGATACAAGTTTTATGTTTTAAAAAGGCATCTGCTATTTACACAATGATGACTTTTGTAATTATTGTGCTTTAATAGTGAAAGTGGAAATGGCTAGTTTATATACACTTTGCACTTAATTTTATAATTACTGTAATATACTGTAGTATCATAGTAAGTTAGGTTTAAAAAATACATATGCTTATCAAGTTCAACCTCTTAACTTTTTAACCTGCCTAACTGCTAGTTTATCCAGAGGAAGGCAAAAAAACCCTATCAGAAGCCTCTCCAATTTGCTTCAGAGGGGGAAAAAATGCCTGCCTAACTCCAAAAGACTAGTCCCTGGATCAACTTGTGCTATGAGCTATCTCCCATAACCCTGTATTACCTCACTTGCTAAAAGCATCCAACCCTTTCTTAAAGCTATCTAATGAATCAGCCTGTACCACTGATTCAGGGAGATAATTTCACATCTTCACAGCTCTCACTGTAAAAAAACCCCTTCCAAATATTTAGGTGGAACCTCTTTTCTTCTAATCGGAATGGGTGACCTTGTTTCAGCTGGAAAGACTTACTGGTAAATAAAGCGTTAGAGTGATTATTATATGATCCCCTTATATATTTATACATATATATCATATCACTAGTGATGGGCGAATCTATCCTGTTTTGCTTTGCCGAAAAATTTGCGAATTTCCCGTGAAATTGCCGAAAAATTTGCGAAACAAGTTGCTACAGCCAAGTTTATTATCTACAAAGACTCCAAGGTCCTTTTCCATAATGGATTTGCCCAGTGCAGTCCCATTAAGGGTATAAGTGGCTTGGATATTTTTACATCCCTGGTGCATGACTTTACATTTATCAACACTAAATCTCATTTGCCACTTAGCTGCCCAGGTTGCCAGTTTGTCAAGATCCTGTTGCAAGGATGCCACATCCTGAATGGATTTAATTGGGCTGGATAGTTTTGTGTCATCTGCAAACACTGATACATTACTTACAACACCCTCCCCTAAGTCATTAATGCACAAGTTAAATAAAAGTGGACCCAATACCAAGTCCTGAGGGACCCCACTCAGAACCTTACTCCAAGTAGAGAATGTACCATTAACAACAACCCTCTGTAGCCAATCCTGTAGCCAGTTTCCTATCCATGTACAAACAACTTCATTAAGCCCAACAGGCAGGACGGATTTACATAGCGGGCACTCCTAGGCACACTGCTATACCCCCATACCCTGCTCTTTATTCTCAAATTTCATCATCAGAACCAGAGCCATGGGGATTGGCACAAGTGTGTGTGTGGCTGGGCAGCACAGCGTCCCCTAAAATCCTGCCACCATAGGCCCTGGCCTAGGTGGCCTTTCCACAAATCTGGGCCTGCCAACAGGCCCTAGTTTAGAAAGCAGCCGTGTGTAGGGCACGGTATCAAATTCTTTGGCAAAATCCATATAGATCACATCTACTGTCCCCCCACAGTCCAGCAACTTAACTCATCATAAAACGCAATAAAATTTGTCTGACGTGACCTATCCTTCATAAAGCCATGCTGCTCATTCACTAGGACAAAATTTTGAATGTGATCCCTTAAAAAGCCTTCAAATAATTTTCCCACCACAGATGTCAAACTAACTGGCCTATAATTTCCAGGTTGAGACTGTAACCCCTTTTTAAATATTGGAATGACATCAGCTTTTCTCCAATCCATAGGCACTATATCTAGTGATGGGCAAATCTGCGATGTTTCGCTTTGCCGAAACTGTGAAAAATTTGCGAAATGCAGCCTCTTTTCAGCAGGCGAAATGTTGCTAGCATTTGGCGAATCAAGGGAGTTTGCCGCAAATTCGCCCCAGGTGAATAAATTCTCTCCCATCACTAACTATACCAGATGAAAGCAAATCTGAGAAAATCAGAAATAGGGTCTGGTCTAAAACTGAATTAAGCTCTCTTAGTAGTTGGACTGCACAGATTATAGAATGTGATGGTAAAAATTAGTTAAATATATGATGGGAAGTTAGTAAATCAAACATACTACACTATATTTTTTCCCCTTTTTGTGTCTTTCCTTTTATTGTCTCCATGCTTTAATCTTTGGCTTATCTTCAATTGAATAGATGTGAGGGTTCTGGAGGAGGACTTCTTCGACCACCTTGGGAGAAAATAATCTTTTTTGGAACTTTTGCTATTTGTTACACATTTCTTACACTGTTATTAAACTGAGTTTAATGTGCAATGGTTGCTTTTTAATATTGCACCGTGATCAAACTGAAGGGCTCAGTGTTCTGAGGTAGAGAAATGTTTAATGGCTTTGGCAAAGATTGCATGAAACTTGGAAGAGTTAAGTGCAAACAGAGCAGGTGATTTTCATGGGAGAATTGTCTCGCATCAGTTGGGCCACTGGAAGACACACAAAAAGTTTTCTTGTGCAATGATGCTTTAATAATTCATCTCTTTATGAACTATATGCTGGAGATACATAATAATCCTTAATGGACCTTTTGATGTGGCTGTGCTTCAGGCATGCACATACATATTTAGGATGGCTTTCAATTATGGATATGAGAATATGCTTTTAAAAAATAAAAGCAGGGGTTTAAAGAAAATATAACATCTCTAAAACCACTAAAACAGACCTTCAAGTTAACCTCCTGAAAATAACTCACAGTCCATATATATGGGTGTTGTGCTAATGCTATGGTAGGGGTGTCAAATGTATTGTATTATTTTGTGTGATTTTTACATGTTAATTATAGAAATACATCTGTTAATTGGGGTAAAATGTACATTAATAATGACAGTTAGTAAATTCTCAGTTTCTTAAAGAAAAGTGTATTCCAGATATATCACTAAGGAATCTAAAAGCTGGGAAGTTCATGTGGAAATACAAAAATGGGGGGGGAGCACTCTAAATAAAGTATATTTCAGTATAATGGAAGTGCAACTTACAATGCACATTCCTCTAAATAAAGTATATTTCAGTATAATGGAAGTGCAACTTACAATGCAGATTCCCTGGTCCCCTGTCTCACAAGTAATTCAGTATAAATGCAAGTGCATATGTTTGCAAAACTGGGGTTTTTAGTTACAAAGTTATGATCATAAAGTTGAAAAGCCACCATACAATGTCAAGGTAAACCCCATATGACAGTCCCTAACTTATTTACCTCTGGTCATAGTATAAAAAGTCTTTAACTTCTCTGCATAGTAGCATTACTTGTTCGTGTCGAAGGCAACAGGAGTTTTTTTTTTTTTTAAATGGTAGACATGGAAAATGATGAACAGAATGCAATTTAACTACATTCAGATTTTGTTCTCAAGTTTTTAAATGATCACATTTTTGAAATTCAAGCATACATTCAAGTTTGATGAGTATCATTTTTGGAATTACATTCACAAATTCAGATTTTAATAAATAGACTTTGCAGTATTAAGTGAGCAAATGTTAACAGAATGTTTTTGGAAAAAGATGCAAGATGGATGTATATTTTACCATAAATCAGCATGGGATGAAAGAAGATTTTTCAATAATCACTTTCCTTTAAACATTAGTGTTAAGTGAGAGCCTTCTAATATACTGAAACACCAATATACACAAATAAGGGTCAAAATTAGTGATGGGCGAATTTATTCGCCTGGGGCGAATTTGCGGCGAATTCCCACGATTCGACGCTGGCGAATAAATTTGGGAATCGCCAGCGAAATTTCGCGACGCGCCAAAAACGATGTGACGCGCGCCGGAAACGTCGCGACGCGCCAAAGTTGACGCGATGCATGTCAAAAGCGTCCCGCGACTCGTTTCGCAAATTTTTCGTCTATTCCCGAATTTTTCGCCTATTCGCGAATTTCTCTGGAAATTCGCGAATTTTTCGGCGAAGCAAATCTCGGGAGATTCGCCCATCACTAGTCAAAATAAGTAATGTAACATGAATTACTAGGCAATGAAAGAAGTTTTTATTATGTAGATTTATATTGATTATATTGATTGATTATATTTGATTATGCTGGGTAGGGGTGCACAAAATACAAACAATACATGTATTAAAGGTATGATTGAAAAAATCCCCCATAGGTAGTTTTGCAGCAAATTTTGCCACAAACTAAAAATTGTTCACAAAACCTTCAAAAATTGGGTTGCAGCGCGGCAACTAGCACATGCAGGACTGTGCATGTTCTAGGACTTTTTCCACTGCTTTGTGTCCTATACAGTCACAGCAGGCAGAGGCGTGGTAGACTGGCTTACCCAGGCTACCTCATCTGCAGCAGGCACCAGTGAGCAGCAGCAAGTGGCATCACATGCCAACTCAGTGCTGGGTGACACCCTATTGATCCTCAGGTGTATTGGGCCCAAATACCTCTCTTTTTGATGAGACAGACAGGTACGGGGGTGTATTCCTGTCCTGTCTGATGAGGAGGAGGGTGTGGCATTGCCCACCAAATCAGTAGGGATATTTGACAGGGTCCCCTAATGGCAGGGCAGACAAAAAACCCACCAACCACTGCTACGGGGGACAGGCAACAGGGCAGCAGTGCACCTGGGTCCAGAGCCTCTAGGTGCATGGGTGGGGACCATCTCCAGCCCTCCACAGCAGGCAAGGTGGTGGCCATCACTTTAGCAGTGTGGGCATTTTTCACATCAGACAGAGGACCAGTCGGTATCAGTGTGCCAGCTCTGCCAGCAGAAAGTTTGAAGGGGGCAGACAGGGTCACATATGGGAACACTAGCTTTAAGTTTCCATATGAAATATCATCACAGGATGATGTGGGAACAGCACCAAAGTGGCAGCAACATGCTTGTGATTTGGTCTTCCCATAGACTCCAATGCAATTCAGTGAATTGTGACACAAAACAAGAGGCCATATTCGCTGATCACAGTCTACAAAGGTTGAGGAAAATGGTTTATTGGTAGCCCCAAAGCTGAAAAAAGGTGGTTTCACTAAATAGCATTGCATGATGAAACACAAATGTGTGCCAAAAGGAAATTTACAACAAAAATTTTGACTTGCTGTTTGTGTCAAAGCAGTTTCGTAAATTTTTCCTGAATTTCTTATTATGTGTATTGTATGTATAGACAGTGGGATGGCTCAGATCCCTTTGGTTGACATGGAAGGATAAAATGAAGTATGCGTTTGTCTATTTTTGTTGTCTATTTTTGTTGTGCATTATTTTTTTGTCCCATATCATTTTTGCTTTGTCGAGCAAAGCAAAACGATAACTGGTGAATGTTTTACACAGTTTCACAAAAATTTTCACCACCAGCGAAATGCAGAAGTTTGCTGTGAGTCTTTACATGACTACATACATTTTTTGATCATCACAACCTCGTAGACTTCAAAGCATTTCAGCAAATTTTTACAGTTTCCAAAAATTTTGGCACTGCGAAACGGGTCAGATTCTCCCATTACTATGTATAAATTATAAATGTGTGTTCTGGTCCTTATAACTAAAAATTGTAACATAATACTGAACTCATCTCTATCATTTGTGTGGGTGAGAATTTAGGGAATAGTGATCATAACATGGTCCTTTGAAATTCTGTTGCAGATGTGTCAGCGGGGGCCTGCGGCACCCACGGGGGGTATAGTGAGGATCAAGGAGGAAGT
>CM044441.1:78353475-78372641 GCA_024363595.1 Xenopus borealis
GTCTCTCCCAGAGAGGTGTTGCCCATTCAAGTGGTCGACCCTCCAAACGGGACATAACGTTACCCACCTTCGCTCGCTCACATGAGAATTGGGAAGGTTGGAACTCAAATTGTATCTGGGATTGAGTCACAAAACCCCTACAGGCCTGGGGGTCGCCACTATAGCGAGGAGGAGGAGGAATTCGCGGCTCACGGGCCGGTAACATAGCTGGCGGAGAAACAACCACAGCAGGAAGAATTTCTGCGACAGCAGGAGTAGAGGGCAAACGGGACAAAATGGAATCAAGTACATGCCCAATTCTGACTTGCTGGGATTCATACGCCTCCATGCGGGACGCCAGCCCGCGAAGGGCTCTTCCGACGTCCGGCGCAGCTTCCTCGGGATCCATGTCCTGAGTATAATGTCAGCGGGGGCCTGCGGCACCCACGGGGGGTATAGTGAGGATCAAGGAGGAAGTCTTTATCCAGCGAGTCTTGGCGAAGTACAATTCAGGGGAAATCCAAAGAGAAGTCAAAGTCCAGGCAAAGGTTCAATAAGGCAGGCAGCAAGGTTTCAGAGTCAAGGACAGGCAAGGATCAGCAACAGGAATCAAAAACAACGTCTAATGATACATGATTCACACATGATGAAATTCAAAAGAGACTGGAACATGTTAAGATAAACAAAGGTCCGGGGCCAGATGGTATTCATCCCAGGTTACTCACGGAGCTTACAGGTATCTCTGTGAATGCCAAAACTCTTTCCTAATTTTCAGGATTCATTGAGGTCTACAATAGTGGTGAGAGAATTGCTAAAGTGGTGCCACTATTCAAAAATAGATCCCGTTTTTAGCATCAAAACTATAGGCCAGTTAGTCTTACGTTGGTGGTAGGAAAGCTTTTTGAAGGATTAAGATAAGATAAGATACTGGACTTCATAGCAAATAACAATTCTATGAGTTTGTGCCAGTATGGTTTTCTGCGAAATAGATTTAGCCAGACTAACTTAATTTCTTTTTTTGAGTAGGTAAGCAGGGACCTCGATTCTGGGATGGCAGTGGATGTGATTTACTTAGACTTTGCTAAAGCATTTGATACAGAAGGTTACTGGTTAAATTAAGGAACGTTGACCTGGAACATAATATTTGTACCTGGCTAAAAGATTACAAATAATGGTAGTAAATGGAACATTTTCTAATTGAACCAGTGTTGTTAATCGGGTACTGTAGGGCTCTGTACTGGGTCCCTTACTTTTCAACTTGTTTATTACCTGGAGGTGGGCATTGAAAGTACTGTTTTTGCAGATGATACTAAATTGTGCAGAACTATAGGTTCCATGCAGGATGCTGCCACTTTGCAGAGTGATTTGTCTAAGTTGGGAAACTGGGCAGCAAACTAGAAAATGAGGTTCAATGCTGATAAATGCAAGGTTATGCATTTTGGCAAAAATAATATAAATACAAGTTATACACTAAGGCGCAGATTTACTAAGGGTCGAAGTGAAAATTCAAATTAAAAAATTCAAATTTCAACGTAATTTTTGGGTACTTAGACTACTGAATATGCCAGTACTGTCTCTTTAAAAATTCAAATTTGACACTTCACCACTTTGTTTTTGGAGCTTTTTGAAAATCGAAAGATTTTGACCAATACCATTCCCATGATTCAAAGCGAATAAAACATTCGAACAATTCAAACGATTTTTGTTTGTTCGAAAATGGACCTATTCAAATGAAAAAGGTAAATTTCCGATAAAAAAAAACACATATAAATAATTTTGATTGTCGGTTTTCTAATTTTTTTCAATTTGAAATTTGACCCTTAGTAAATCTGCCCCTTAATGGCAGTGTGTTGGGAGTTTCCTTAAATGAGAAGGATCTTGTTTTTTTTTTATAGATTACAAGTTGTCTAATTCTGGGCAGTGTCATTCTGTAGCTACTAAAGAAAATACAATTCTGGCTTGCATAAAAAGGGTATAAACTCAAGGGATGAAAATATAATTATACCTTTTTATAGACCACTAGTAAGGCCTCATAAGGAGTATGCAGTGCATTTTTGGACTCCATTCTTTAAGAGGGATAGAAATTAGATGGAAAGAGTACAGAGACGTTCAACTAAGCTGGTTAGAGGGATGGAAGACACATTATGAGGGTAGACTGTCCAAGTTGGGGTTGTTTTCTCTGGAAAACACACTTTCGAGGGGAAATGATTACACTTTACAAGTACATTAGAGGATATTATAGACAAATAACAGGGGACCTTTTTTCCCATGAAGAGAATCACTGCACCAGAGGCCACCCTTTCAGACTAGTAGAAAATAACTTTCATTTGAAGCAGTGTAGGTGGTTCTCCACAGTGAGGACAGTGAATTTGTGGAATGCTCTGCTGGGTGATGTTGTGAGGCTGATTCTGTTAATTCTTTCAAGATGGGCTTGGATGATTTCTTGGAAAGACAGAATATAAAGGGCTATTGTGATTCTAAACTCTACAGTTAGTATAGATATGGGCATATATAATGTATGAATTTGTGCCAGTATGGTTTTCTATGAAATAAGGGAAACCAGTGTTTTTTATACTATTACTGTACTGCTACTACAACAATGTAGTCCAATTACAAGCTTTTCAGTCATGGGACAGTGCAATATTAAAAAGCCTTTAGAATAAAACAGTGCAACTGTATTGGAAAATTCTGAAGCATAGTATTTTTATTAGATTATATCACATAGTTACATAGTTACGTTGCTTTAAAAAAAAAAAAACAAAAAAAAACAAACCCAGTGTCCATACAGTGCAATCACACTGACCCCTCCATACACTCACATAAACTATAATACCAATATCTACAGTATATTAATTGTAGATATTTGTATCACAATAGCCTTGGATATTATAGGTGTCAAAGAAAACATTCAAGCTCTTCTTAAAAGCTTTAACAGAATCAGCAACATCATCCGGCAGTGCATTCTACAACCTATGTGAAGAACCACCTATGCTGTTTTAAATGAAAGTTCCTTTCCTCTAGTCTAAAAGGGTGGACTTTGGTGTGGTTATCCTCTTTATTGGGAAAAGAGTTCCCTGCTTGTTGTCTATAATGTCCTTGTAAAGTGTAATATTGTTCCCTCGCAAGCATCTTTTTTTTTTCACCCAACGAAAACAACCCCCACTTTGACAGTCTACCCTTATAATTTGTCTTCCATACCCAAAACTGCAATGCATACTCCAGGTGAGTCCTTACCAGGGACCTCTAAAGATGCAAAATTATGGGAATTATTTATTAAAGTCTGAATCCAAAAAGCTTTTATTTTTTTTATTATAAAATCTGAATTTTAAGTGGAAAAAAACTAAAATTTTTTGAAATGTATTATACCCCAAGCATGGAAAAAAATCAGAATCCAAAATACTCCATCTCAGACCTGCCGAGGTTGTATATGTCAATGGAAGAAGTCCCTATTCTATTTGGAAGTTTCTGTGGTCTGTGCTGAAATTAGCCCAAAAATCCAACGACGGTAGAAAATATAAAATCAGAGAAATATATTATGCATAATATATAGGTGGGGCCACCTATCAACAATATAAAATGAGGGAAACCTTAATATCGAAACATAAAATAGTTTTTGGGCAAAAAAATCATAAGATTCGGATTTTCACTCGATTTTATAGAGTTTTTACCCAATCTGATTAAATTGTGCTTTTTTAATAATAAATAAGGTCCAGTCTAGAGTCTAGTTTGGTTGGACTTTTTTTTATTTAACTAAGTCCCATAAATTAATGTCCTTCTTTAATGCAAGATAGTATGTTAATTGCTTAAGAAGCCTCAGAATGTCAGTGACTGAAACTGGACAACAACAAAATTTCCCAGATCCTTCTCAATTAAGGTACCACGCAACACACTGCCATTTAGTGTATACCTTGCACCTATATTATTTCTCCATAACTTTGCATTTATCAACATTGAACCTCATTTTCCAGTTTGCTGCTCGGTTTTCTAAAATGGTCAAATCATTCTGCAACATGGCAGCATCTTGCTTGAGACTTATAGTTCTGCACAATCTTATATCATCAGCAAAAAAATAAACTGTACTTTCAATGCCCATCCCCACTAAGAACTCTGGTCCAATTATAAAATGTTTTATTTACCACCATTCTCTGTAATATTTATTTTAGCCAGTTCTCTATCCAAGTACAAATAATCCAGGCCAATATTCCTTAATTTAACCAATAACCTTCTCTGTGGTACTATATTAAATGCTTTAGTATCACTTTTTGAATAGTGGCACCACATTAGAAATTCACAAGTCTCTTGTCACCATGCCAAACCTCAATGAATACTGAAAAATTAAGTAAAGAGGTTTGACAATCACAGAGCTAAGCTCTTTAAGTACCCTGGGATGAATACCATGCAGTCATTGACGTTTGTTTATGTTTACAGTCTTTTGAATTTATCAGTACATGAACATGCATTATTAATTGTATTACTAGAATTGGGACTATTAAGTAGGAAACCTTCATTAGTTAGTTCTTCATTTGTGTAGGAAAATAAAAAAAATAGTTCAGAATCTCTGTTTCTCTGTTCTTTCTCTGTTCTCATAAACCACTGACCCCCCCCCCTCTGATATCAAGGGTCCCATCCCTTTCTGTTGCATATTTTTACTATTTACATATATAAAGAATATTTTTTGATCATTTTTATTCCTTGCTGAAGTATCTTTTCAATCCCAATCTTAGCTTGTCTGATTGTTTTGTATATTGGCCTCCTTGTACCTGTTTTGGCTGTCCTAGTTGACTTCTCATACCAACCTCAACACTTTATTGAATCACAAAGGTTTTATTTTGCAATTAAGTTTCTTGCTTACAAGGAGAATATACTGACTTTGATTTATTTAGCAGCATTTTAAATACAACCCATTTTTGTTGTGTTTAACCCTGTGAAAATCCTTTCCCACTTAATATCTTGAAGAGATGCCCTTATACTGGCAAAGTTTTCACGTCTAAAATTTTGTGTTTTAGTTACTATCTTCTAGAGTTGCCTCTGCAGCATAATCTTAAAGGAGACCATGTTATGATCATTATTCCCTAAATGATCACCCACTCAAATGATAAACATGAGTTTAGTATTTTTAGTTATTACCAAGTACAACAAATTAGGTTCTTGATTGAGCTCAAATGAAAAGTTGTCTTTCAGCATATTTACAAACCTGCTAGCTTTTTCTGACTTGGCAACCCCATTACCCCAGTCAACGTCTGGATAATTGAAGTCACCCATAATAATAACTTCACCTAGTTGTGAAGCCGCTTCTATTTGTAAAAGTAGCTGAGCTTCATATTATATGCTGAGAGCAAATCTTTAAATATCCTGAAGCTAGAATCAGAAGAAAAAGATATTTCTATAAGAGATAAAGACAAAGTGACGCTACTAATAGTGATGGGCGAATCTGTGACGATTCGCTTCGCCGAATTTTTCACGAATATCTAGTGAAAAATTAGCAAAACTGCTGCAGCGCAACAATCTTGTCGCACGTCAAGTTTGAAGTTGACACGCGCCGAGTTCGAAGTTGACGCGCGTCGAGTTCGAAGTTGACGCGCGTCGAGTTCAAAGTTGACGCGCTGTTCTCTTGACGCGCGTCAAACGCGCATCTGCTGGATTTGTCTACATTTTATGGGGCACATCTACTATAGGGTGAAAATTCACCAAAAGTTTGGTGTAAAATAATGGTCCCATATGTTATAAAATGTATGGTGGAAATCAGTTAAAGAAAAACATTTAAACACTTTTGCAGCCTATCAGCTTGAAAAACGGAAAAGACTGCAGCATTTTAGTACTTAGATGATATTCCACTTAAAAATAATGTAAGTAACTGAAGAATGAGGATGTTTTATGCACTATGCAGGTCAGAGCTGAAGGCAAGTCTACTGAACTGTCACTAACAGTAGCCACTAACCCCCTTTATAAATCTGTCCCTATGGCTTTGTTTGTGTCACCTTTTTTCTGCTTTGGACAGGCCTGAACTGGCAATCTGTAGCTTCTGACAAGTACCAGAGGGGCTGCTATCAGGTGCCAAGTCATTATTTAGTTGGCTGATGGGCCTGTTTGGGCCTGTCATTACTTTGAATTCCAGGGGCCCAGAGCCTGTTTTGCCTCCCAGACCAGATGTGTCTTTTGGTGCTCCCATTAAAACTTTTACCCAATTTCAAGCTACACTGTGATAAACGAATACGGCATACAGTATGGCATGTTTTGCTTTAGAGTCAATGGGAAGAACATTTGACAGTTATGTTTCGCTCAGTAACTGCTACACACACGTCCTGCCCATATACATTGTTAGAGGATCTTTTCCAAATAAAGTGTCACATTTTGCCAGTTTCTTATAAAAAAATCTGTAATTTTTTACATTAGCTCTGGTCGACTGGTTATGTTATCTACTACTACTCTCAGTACCATCTATACTTAAAATAAAGAAAAACCATCACAACAGTGCTATTAAAATAAATAAAAACATTAAACTGGAGGAGGAGGTGGAATCACATTGCTGGACTAGGCCTCTAATAAGTTCGGTGAGGATACATAGGTCCCCACCATCTGCTGTTGCTGCTGGTGCTGCTGCCTCTGGCCCCTCTATAAGGCCTGCTGGAGGTGGTGGTGTAGGGGAGGGAGGAGATGCAGCCCCTCCCACGTCTTCCGCAGCCCCCCGTGTCTTCCGCAGCCCCTCCTGCCTCTTCTGCAGCCCCTCCTGCCTCTTCTGGTGCTGCAGCGGGCTCTCCAGCAGGTATCCACTCCGCTGGCAATCAAAGAATTACATTTTGAGTAATACAGCACTTGCATTTGTACAGTACAAATTATACAGGCAGAGGTGATGTGTAACTACAAAAAACCTATCATTGATATGGATGGCAAGTATGGGGCCGAGCAAAACCATTAAGAGAGTTTTTTGCAGAAGATAATCTCCATTTGACAGCTCATTTACTTGTTATATAACTTGTCTGCAATTAAATGACACTCAACTGTTCAAATCCTAATTAAAGTATTCACTGAAATACATTTTTGCTCTACAATACCGAATCATTATAATATGCTATAAGTCTGGACATTATTGTAATTAACAAGAGCAGTTTGTGTTTTCTATTTAAATAACTACCTTCTCCTTCCTGCTGCACCTCGTCCACAAGCACGGGTTGGCACCTCTTCAAATCGCTCCAAGTTCTTTGGAGCATGCGCACCCCATGCCTCATAGCATATCTATGCCTGAGCCTGCAACTCAAGCTCATCATGATATGCCGCCTGAGTGCCTGGATACCAGGAGTGCCGGGAGGGATGGTGTCATATCCCTCCCGGTGGAGGAACCTTATGAGGTCCCTCAGTTCCTCCTCACGCATACCTCCTGGTCCAGACATCTCAGGCAGGCAATCTCTCTCTACAAGTGGGCAGGGAATAGGGTATTTATATATTGGCAATGCCCATGTTGACGCGCGCGTCACGAGAGCGTACGTGCACACAGGAATTTGTGACCACCTTTGGCTTCGGGAGTAGCCCTCAGCTACTCAGTTGCCACCTGGACTTTACGAGAGGAGCAAGGCGAGGAGTTCTGGCAAGCAAAGGGGCATGACTGTTGAAAGAGTCTGTTAAGCCGAAGGTCACATTACAAATAGGCTGAAGCAAGTTTGTGGTCAGACAGGCTGGGTCGAGGCAGGTGGATATCAGAGAAGTCTTGCAGGCAAAGGTCAACACCGGGTAATCAGTCAGAAGTGGATTGGGCAGAAGGAGTAGTCGAGATACAGGCTAGGGTGTATTTCGGATATCAGAGTAGTCAGGAACAGGCAGGGTCATAACAGAAGATCAAAGACGAACAGATTCAGATGCTTAAAGCTCAAAAGGCACCAGGAAAAAATCCTATCACGGGCAGCTTGCAGAAGGCCAAGCTGGCCTTTTAAACTTTTGAATTTTGCACCATTGCATGAGCCTTTAAGAACCCGGAAGTGGTCATCTCCTTACATAGAAACAACATTATTAGAATTAAAATTAGAAAAGGTAGGCTTCAACCAAAAGATAATTACATTTGCCAAGCATGTGGCAATAGTAGTAGTAGCAGCAGCAGCAGCAGCAGCAGTACTGGAATAATGTTTTAAATCGCATGACAGTATAGGTAGGCCTCAACCAGAAAGCATTTGCCAACTATGTGGTAGTATTGGAATGAACACATTATTAGAATGAAAATTAGAAGAGGTAGGCCTCAACCAGATGACAATGACATTTGCCTGAAACACAAGACGTTTGATAAAGGATGAGGCAGTGGTAGCAACAGCAGTAGTATTGAATTTTACTGTATTAGGACTTGCAGTATTGACATGAGGCAGGCCTGAAACACAACACGTTTGATAAAGGATGAGGCAGTGGTAGCAACAGCAGTAGTAATGAATTTTACTGTATTAGGACCTGCAGTATTGACATGAGGCAGGCCTCAAACACAAGACGTTTGATAAAGGATGAGGCAGTGTTAGCAACATCAGTAGTATTGAATTTTACTGTATTAGGACCTGCAGTATTGACATGAGGCAGGCCTCAAACACAAGAAGTGTGATAAAGGATGAGGCAGTGGTAGCAACAGCAGTAGTAATGAATTTTACTCTATTAGGACCTGCAGTATTGACATGAGGCAGGCCTCAAACATAACACATTTGATAAAGGATGAGGCAGTGGTAGCAATAGCAGTAGTAATGAATTTTACTGTATTAGGACCTGCAATATTGACATGAGGCAGGCCTGAAACACAGCACTTTTGACAAAGGATTAGGTATTTGTAGCAACAGCAGTAGTATTGAATTTTACTGTATTAGGACCTGCAGTATTGAAATGAGGCAGGCCTCAAACACAAGACGTTTGATAAAGGATGAGGCCGTGGTAGCAACAGCAGTAGTAATTAATTTTATTGTATTAGGACCTGCAGTATTGACATGAGGCAGGACTCAAACACAAGATGTTTAATAAAGGATGAGGCAGTGGTAGCAACAGCAGTAGTAATGAATTTTACTCTATTAGGACCTGCAGTATTGACATGAGGCAGGCCTCAAACACAAGACATATGATAAAGGATGAGGCAGTGGTAGCAACAGCAGTAGTAATGAATTTTACTGTATTAGGACCTGCAGTATTGACACGAGGCAGGCCTGAAACACAACACTTTTGATAAAGGATGAGGCAGTGGTAGCAACATCAGTAGTATTTAATTTTACTGTATTAGGACCTGCAGTATTGACATGAGGCAGGCCTCAAACACAACACGTTTGATGCAGTGGTAGCAACAGCAGTAGTAATGAATTTTACTGTATTAGGACCTGCAATATTGACATGAGGCAGGCCTGAAACACAGCACTTTTGATAAAGGATGAGGCATTTGTAGCAACAGCAGTAGTATTGAATTTTACTGTATTAGGACCTGCAGTATTGACATGAGGCAGGACTCAAACACAAGATGTTTGATAAAGGATGAGGCAGTGGTAGCAACAGCAGTAGTAATGAATTTTACTCTATTAGGACCTGCAGTATTGACATGAGGCAGGTCTCAAACACAAGACGTTTGATAAAGGATGAGGCAGTGGTAGCAACAGCAGTAGTAATTCATTTTACTGTATTAGGACCTGCAGTGTTGACATGAGGCAGGCCTGAGACACAACACTTTTGATAAAGGAAGAGGCAGTGGTAGCAACAGCAGTAGTAATTAATTTTACTGTATGAGGACCTGCAGTATTGACATGAGGCAGGCCTCAAACACAAGACGTTTGATAAAGGATGAGGCAGTGGTAGCAACAGCAGTAGTAATGAATTTTACTGTATTAGGACCTGCAGTATTGACATGAGGCAGGCCTGAAACACAACACGTTTGATAAAGATATAGCCATATTAGTGGCCACCCAATAATCAACCCGGTCTTTGATGGAACAGACCCGGGGATCGCTCCGGAGGCAAGTCTGCATATGGGCAGCCATGTAAAAGAGGTGCCCCCGATCAACCTCTTCTTGACTGCCCCACAGATGCAACAGGTCATCTGGCTCGACCTGCCCCTGCTCTATACCCTCCCAGCCGCGGACAATAGCTGGGGTGGTTGGGTGGTGCGTGCCCTGCTCCCCATGCTGTGCAGGCACCCAGTCCTCCTCTCCCTCATCCTCCACAGCAATTCCAGCACATTGGCAGGTCACAGATGAGCCGGTGGGGTGGCAGATTATGCTGCCGCTGCATCCGTGCCACAGACGCGCTGGCGGTGGGGGACCTGCGAAAATGGCCACCTACCCTACATACCTTCTCAAGCAAGTCACCCAACCCTTGGTAGCTCTTGAGGAAGCGCTGTACCACAAGGTTGAGGACATGTGCAAAGCAATGCACGTGGGTCAGGTGGCCTAGGCGGATGGCGGCCAGCAGGTTGCGACCATTGTCTCAAACAATGTTCCCTGCTTGGAGCTTGCAGGGAGTGAACCACCTCTGCACCTGAGTCTGGAAGGCGGCCATGAGCTCAGGTGCAGTATGACTCCTCTCGCCCAGGGAGAGGAGTTGCAACACAGCCTGACATCGCTTGTGCTGCACTGAAGCGTAACTACAGGTACGCTTCAGGGATGGCTCATCCATTGCCGCAGAGGAGGAGGAGGAAGTGGGCATGTGGGGTTTGCCCTGAACCCCACGGGGAGGCACCTGTAGCACGAGGGGAGCGCCCCTGCTTGCACCCTCCCCAGCACTCATCAGTGCGCAGTGTAAGAAATGTACCTCCCCTGCCCATGCCTGCTGGTCCACGTGTCAGTGGTGCAGTGCACCCTGCCGCCGACAGCATGATCCAGCGACAGGGACACATTCTCCACCACCTGCTGGTGGAGAGCAGGGACGGCCTTCCTGGCAAAATAATGGCGGCTGGGGATCCGCCAGTTAGGGGCAGCGCAAGCCATCAGCTGTCGAAAGGGGGCTGATTCGACTAACTGATAGGGCAGCAGCTGCACTGCCAGAAGTTTTGCCAGGCAGCCATTGAGCCTCTGCACTTGGGGGTGGCTGGGGGAGAGAAGCGTCTTCCGGCCGAGGAACTGAGGGAGGGAAACCTGGCGTGACAGGGGGCCGCATTGAGGAGGATGCTGCAGAAGAGGCTGAGCTGCACAGTGACTGTGAGCCTCAGAATCCTCTTCCCTTGCTGCAGGGTCTGGGGAGCTAGCACCTCTTCCTTGAGGAATGGAAGGAGGTGGACGGGAAGCACCACTGACCTCTGGTGTCCTGACACTTTGGTGCTGCTCCCACGTCATCCTGTGATGACGTTTCATATGGGAACTTAAAGCCTATGTTCCCATATGTGACCCTGCCTGCCCCCTTCGAACCTTCTGCCAGCAGAGCTGGCACACTGCTACCGTCTGGTCCTCTGCCTGGCACGTAAAAAATGCCCACACTGCTGAAGTGCAGGCCACTGCCTTGCCTGCTGTGGAGGGCTGGGGATGGTCCCCACCCATACGCCCAGAGGCTTTAGACTGAGGTGCAGTGCTGCCCTGTTGCCTGCCCCCCCTAGCAGAGGTTGGTAGAGCTGGCTCTTCATCCTCCTCATCATCAACAAAACACAGTTCCCCCCCAGTTCTGAGCTAGCAGGTGATGCCACTTCCTGCTGCTCACTGGTGCCTGCTGCAGACGAGGTAGCCTGGGTCAGCCAGTCTACCACCGCCTCTGCCTGCTGCGAGCGTATGGGTCACGAAGCAGCGGCAAAAAAATCGGGCACAGTCCTACGTGGACGCGTTACCTCGCTGCTATGACCCACAGCCACCTGCTGCTGTGGCAGAAGCTGCTGCTGCTGCAGCGGCTGCTGCTGCGTTGGCAGCAGCTGTTGCTGCTTTACAGTTCCTGGACTGGGCATAGTACATGGGCTGGGCTGTTGTGGGGTTGGATGCCCACAGCCAGCACCACGGCCTCTTCCTCTGCCTCCCCTCCCTATCCCACCCTTCTTCCCACCACCACCCAGACCCCTCCCCCCTCTCCCACGGCCCGTCATATTGGGCAAACTAAACTTTAAAAAAATTAAGGGGGGGGTGTGTGGATACTTTGGGGAAGGAAAGGAGAAAACAATAAAAACCCTCAACTAAATCCCCTCAGCACAAGTGTACCCACAAGGGATACACACACAGACAATCACAGATATTTAGCCCTAAAAAGGGCTATTGTGGGGTGAGCAGGCAAGCAGAAGAGGGGAAAACAGTAAACTGAAATCCACAACATCCACTTGCACTGACTCAGAAAAAAAAAAGCTCTCTAAACTAACTCCACTAGCTAAATCGAACAGCAATCTCTCTCTCAAACCTGCTCTCTCTAACCTACCAAAAACGTTGAGTAATGGCCGCCTCTACACCTCCTTATATAGACAGTGGGACGGCTCAAATCTGATTGGCTGCTTGTCCGTTTGTCATGTGACGAACTCGGCGCGCGGCGAAACGAGACACGCAGCGAATTTCTATTACAGCTTTGCAAAAAAATTTGCCTATGGCGAAACGCGCAAATTCGCAGCAAATTCACCTTAGGTGCTACTAAGTTATAATGAACTTTGAGCTTCCCAACTCCAGGATATTGCTGTAAAGTATAATTGTTGTGCATATAATTGTTTGTATATGCACAACATATATGTATGATGTTTTTAATGTTTAATGAATTTATGATTTATACATTAATGAATTTTAGTAATCATCTATAGTAGGATGTCAAGTTGGAATTTGAGGGTTCTTATTAAGATTAGTTGATATTTTACAGCCTCACTGAAACTGATGATACAATGTTATTCTCTTTTGTATCAAAATGTAGTTACCATGGTTAGACAAAACTCGTTTAGACACGTTTTATTGAGATTTTTCCCCTTGGTTTTTAAAAATGCAAAAATGTTGTAAATGGCTCTCCCCATGTAGCTTTTATTTTTGAAATCTTATATTGGATTCTGTATATAGAAATTTGCAATGAATACTATATACAATAGGGATAATTAGTGTAGTGTGATTGCCATTAATGATGGGTGATGGGTGAATGGGACCAATTCCTGAGTTTCGCCACCGGCGAATACATTTGCGACTCACCCATGAAAAATCCCGGTGTCGGCTTTTTTGATGCCAGTTTCTGTTTTAACCAATGAATTTGTGCTGGTGTCCAAAAACCGTTGCCCATGTCAGAACCAAGAAGGGAACAGGTACAGGAAGCAGGAGTCAACAGCAAACACAGGTTATACACAGGTTAATTACTAACTCAGAACACCAGGTGAAACAGGCCATGCCTACTTGGGAATACAGGGAAACCAAAAGTAGTGAACTAGGACCTTTGCTGTCTGCTCCTATAGAGCAGAGGGAATGCAGACAGCATTAATAACACCAAGTCACCGGTGTAAGAGTGACATGTGCACTTGTTTCTTTAGGTGCAAGGAGTGTATTTTGACACAAGTACCTTTAATGAATAATGATGGGCGAATCTCCCCAGTTTCGCTTCGCCGAAAAATTCGGGAATTTCCAGAGAAATTTGCGAATTGACGAAAAATTAGCAAAACCAGTCGCGGCACGCTTTTGATGCGCGTCACATCAACTTCGACGCGTTGTGTCGTTTTCGTCTTGTCATTTTCGTTGTGTCGCGTCATAAACAACGCGCGACTCGTTTTTTCAGCGAATGTTTATTATATCATTTGCATGTGGCTATTTGAAGCTGGATTAAGATAGATGCAAGAGATGTTGTAAAACTTTAGGCACAAAACAAGTGTGTCCTGGAAACAAAATAAATAACAAAACAAATGTAGGGATTTTGCCACTAAGAGATGTTAGCGTATGAAGACCATCTTTACAACTTATAACTGACCAACTAGAAATTCAACTTTAATTCATAAATGTAATTTAATAGGATGCTATTGATGGTGGCTATGTCACAATAATTTAAAAGGTATGCAAAACATATGTTAAAGGTGAATTAAAGCTTAAAGGAACAGTTCAGGGTTAAAATAAAAACTGGGCTGTGCAAAATAAAAAATGTTTCTAATATAGTTAGTTAGCCAAAAATGTAATGTATAAAAGCTGGAGTGTGTGGATGTCTCATATAACAGAATACAACACAACATCCTGCTTTTCAGCTCTCTAAATCTGAGTTAGTCAGCGACTTGAGGGGGGGCCACATGGGACATAATAGTTCAGTGAGTTTGCAATTGATCCTCAGCATTCAGCTCAGATTCAAAAGCAAACTGTTATGACCCATGTGGCTCTCCCTCAATTCACTGATTGGTTACTGCCTGGTAACCAGGGTAACCAGTCAGTGTAAACAAAAGAGTGCTGAAAAGCAAGAAGTAGTGTTCTGTTCTGTTAGGTTAGACTTACAGTCACTCCTGACTTTATACATTACATTTTTGCCTTACTAACTATATTGAAAACATGTTTTATTTTGCACAGCCTATCTATTTACCCAGTTTTTACTTTTATACTGAACAATTCCTTTAACTAAAGAAGTAGGGTATAAATGTTGTATATCAAGGGGCAGATTTATCAAGGGTCGAATTTCGAGGGTTAATTAACCCTCAAATTCGACCCTCGAATTAAATTCGAATTTAACGCCATTCAAATTATCGAACGATCGAATATAAAAAATTTGATAAAATCGATTCCAACCATTTTAACCATTTTTTATATTCTAATTTTTGAATTTGGGAAATTCAAATCGAATTTTGGACTAAATAAGCCCAAAATTAAATTCAAAATTAGAATTTCACTTTGAATCAATTCTAACCTCACTAAATCTGCCCCTAAGTGTTGGACTTCTATTCCAGACCAAGACAACCACATCCACTTTATAGTAAGTGTATCTATCTCCAAAGATACAACCCTTCTTCTTTTGCTTTCTGCTAATTCATTACATATGGTCTGTGCTGCGGAGAGTTGCTGAGCTGTGTAAAGGACTGACACACAACTGAATATATGTAATATAAAGGTCAATTAGTAAATAATTCATTATTCGTACAAGATAGTACACAAACTAACACAGTTAGTATCAGAATATAATAATCATCTCTGAAGCATCAGCTTATATGACAGACAAACTCATTATCTGCTTGATGATTTGTGATGACCCCAGAGCTTAGCTTCTTAACAGCTGCTCAAATTTCACTTAGCATATATATATGTCACAGACACAAAAATCCAAGATGGGGAACACATGTGACAACTTTGAAGGCCTGGATCATTACTACTATAGAGATGCTAAACCTTTAGGTTGGTTCAGTATACAGTACAGCCATATTCATTTTTTAGGATTTAGTTCTAATTTCAAGTAAAATCTTTTGCACTTTGTATAAAAATATCTTGGATGGTCATATTCATTTTAAAGGAATACAATATCAATCCCTGGTTCCAATAGTGCCTTTAGTGGTGCCTCCTGCTCTGCCTCTGTCCGAAACAAGGCTTGTATCTGTATATAATAAGTAGAGCCAGGCACAAGCAGATTAACTGCAAAGTGTTTATTTCACGACATGTTTCGGGCGACGGCCCTTTATCAAGTGATAACAAACAGGCAACCGTATACCCCATTTAAAGGTTAAACACACCCCTTGTTATCAATTAAGTGGGAGTGGCCACTGCTTTAGGGAGTCACAAGCCTAGCTCACCAAATACGTAGAGGTTGTGTTAATGTGATGGGGAAGTGCTGTACAAAATACAAGAGAATATAAATGCTGTATATTTACATAATCCAGATATTGTATCGACCATTCTGAAGCAAAAGTGTCCAAATAAAGTCCATATTTAGGATCAAATCCACGTGTGTAGTTTGTTGTGTGTCCATATGATCATGATATTTACTTCTCCCCAGGTACTGCCGGATATGGCCTACCATAAAAGGGCTCAATTGCTGCAACTTTACACCAATTACAAGCACAGGTTAGCTTATATAATTCTGCAGAACATCATGCCCTCATTTATGTTAACATAAAGGGTTCTCATAAATCATTAGAAAAGGGCAGCAATTCTATTCAATTAATTCAATATCTGTGGAGGAAGGAAATAGACAGTCAATTCTCACATAGGTTTATCACAAAAAGGGTGTAATACTCCAGTATTCATTCAATCCAAATGGTCCCATTTGGATTGAATGAATACTGGAGTATTACACCCTTTTTGTGATAAACCTATGTGAGAACCGACCGTCTATTTCCTTCCTCCACAGATATTGAATTAATTGAATAGAATTGCTGCCCTTTTCTAATGATTTATGAGAACCCTCTGTGCGGTAAGATATACGCTATATAATGCTTTAAGTTAACAACAATACTTTATGTTAACATAAATGAGGGCATGATGTTCTGCAGAATTATATAAGCTAACTTGTGCTTGTAATTGGTGTAAAGTTGCAGCAATTGAGCCCTTTTATGGTAGGCCATATCCAGCAGTACCTGGGGAGATGTAAATATCATGATCATATGGACACACAACAAACTACACACGTGGATTTGATCCTAAATATGGACTTTATTTGGACACTTTTGCTTCAGAATGGTCGATACAATATCTGGATTATGTAAATATACAGCATTTGTATTCTCTTGTATTTTGTACAGCACTTCCCCATCACATTAACACAACCTCTACGTATTTGGTGAGCTAGGCTTGTGACTCCCTAAAGCAGTGGCCACTCCCACTTAATTGATAATAAGGGGTGTGTTTAACCTTTAAATGGGGTATACGGTTGCCTGTTTGTTATCACTTGATAAAGGGCCGTCGCCCGAAACATGTCGTGAAATAAACACTTTGCAGTTAATCTGCTTGTGCCTGGCTCTACTTATTATATACACATTCATTTTAAAGGATCCAGTTCTTCAACAATTATTTGTTGTATGATAACATGATGGAAACATTCCTTCTACAGTATGCCAATAAATGGTTATTTACATTTACTTATTGGCCCACTGCTATTTTAATTTTGATAGTAATAGTTATGAAAGATATCCTGTGTCAACGATCTCAGTGGCAGTTTTGTTTTCCCTGCCATATTGAAATAACTCATGATTTAATGTCATCCTGTAATTATAAAGCAATAGAACTATTGGCCATTTTGTGATGAATTTTAACACATTCTAAAGTATATTATCATCATTTTTAATAGTTTCTTTTAAACAATTTTGCTTTATCAGCAGGGATAATAAAGCAGCACGCAGGCTTTAACATCATGCTCTTCCACATAACTGTTACTTTATTATACATGATCATTATCTCACCTGCCAAAACTCTTAAGGAGAAGCAATAATCTTTGCACTGGTGGCAATCCTCTGCCATTGTTTTGCTATGATGCCACATATTGTTTGGGTTAAAAGTCACTCAACAATATATTTGGTCCTAAAATGAGGGATGATTAAGAACTGCATAAAATACTTAAATGTTAACATTTATTACCCACAATACAATAGTTTATGCTATGAAGGACAACAATTCCATCCCCATATAATAATCTTTGTAGAAATGAATACAACTAGCCCCAGCAAAAGATGGCACACATGAACAAACATGAAAAAGTTACAAACACTTTAATTGCACAAAATGTAATGGTTACATCATCTAGCATCTATGCAGTGGTCTGTTGAAAGAGGGCTCCATTACGCTAGAGTAGCAGATCACAAGTAGGCACAAAGCACATGGTATATGGTATTTTAACAGGCTACATTGTGTTCCTATTTTAGAGAACTCATGGACTAGCCCCATGCACAAAAAAGCTCAGTGTCAGCTCTCACTTACGGAATCTGAAGATACTGAAGAATAAGAATGGTGCCAATGAGCTCTGCTGCTCTGCTCTGCATGAATATGCCAATGTTAATGCCAGGGACACTTTTCAAGTAAGGTACTATGGAGGTAGAAAGCGGGGGGAGGGGGGGTAATGGTGGGAAGGGGATACGGGTTTTTACTTTGCATCCTTTGATGCTATTTTCAAAAGGCACTTGTGCATATAAAGGAGCTTTAAGTTACATGCAGGGAGTACAAATATGCCCATCCAGCTTGCTCTTAAGAATTATGTGCAAAAAATGGACATTAATGAATCCTGGAACTACCTCTAGCCTGGACTTTATAAATTAATTGTTCACTTAGAGGGATTGGTCAATAGCTGCAAGAGATTAGTGCTGCCAAGTGAATAGTTCCAAAACAAATACAGTGAAAATAGCAGTGCATTCAAGTCGCATGCAATCTACTACACAAATGTTTGAAATGTTTAAAGGGGTTGTTCACCTTTGAGTTAACTTTTAGTATAATGTAGAGAGTGATATTCTGAGACAATTTGCAATTGGTTTTCATTTTTTATTGTTTGTTGTTTTATAGTTATTTAGCTTTTTATTCAGCAGCTCTCTATTTTGCAGTGTCAGCAATTGTACAAATTACCCTAGAAACCCTGCATTGATTTGAATAAGAAACTGGAATATGAATAGGAGAGGGACTAATAAATAAAGTAATAAAAAGTGGCAATAACAATATATTTTTAGCCTTACAGAGCATTTGTTTTTAGATGGTGTCAGTGACCCCCATTTGAAAGCTGCAAAGAAACAGAAGAATATTGCAAATCATTAAAAAACTATGAAAAATAAATAATGAAGACCAATTGAAAAGTTTCTTAGAATTGGCCCTTCTACAATATACTAAAAGTTAACTTGAAGGTGAACCACCCCTTTAATGGTGCATATCTTGCAAGTTGTTTATTTCATTCATAATATGCTGAATTATTTTTTTTTCCTGTTATTGTTTTGTGTTGTCTTGTATATTTCAGTATGTGTGGTATTGCATTATTATTTTGTAACATAATGCATTTAGGGAAAAAAGTCCACTCTTGAGGTTACACACCTAAAGTATAGTTCAAATAACTCTATCCTGAAGCAGCTTCTTAATGCAGAGGATTGATGCAGGGAAGTAGAAGCATCTTACTTTTAAAGACAAAATGCATTTCTACAAGTAGAAATGTTAGGTCAATAAAACACTGGTCTGCATGAGACTATTAATTATGCATGTGCAATTCTAGGTCAGACCTCTTTTCTGAATTCATATTTAGTCATTTAATGAAATTGAGCTAGCTACCAGAAAGGGAATAGGCTGAGAAAGGGAAGTCACAAACCAGATCACCAGCTGCAGTATTAGTAGGGATGGGGCGAACTAGTTCGCGCGAACATCCGGTGTTCGCGCTCGCCGGAAGTTCGCGAACGTCAC
>CM044441.1:78380834-78400999 GCA_024363595.1 Xenopus borealis
TTTCCGGAAGTTCGCGAACATGTTCGCGAACTTTTTTTTCGGTGGTTCGCGCCATCCCTAAGTATTAGACCTTACATGCTGCTATTGAAAAACAAAGTTACATTTTCAGAATAAATCATCAAAAATTATAGAAGAAGCAGAATGGAGACTGTAGCTAGAGAAGCTGAAATGTCATAATGATGACATAGTGGAGACATGCCTGCCTATTGAAGCCTAAGCTTAATGTTAAAAAATATTAGAAGTTAAGGCCAAATAATGCTTTAAAAAATTAATACAAGTATATTTTCTTGTTCAGTGAACTTACTGAAGGAACCTAAATGTATAGTAGCAAATAATAGTAATTAATAATGTGCTTTAGAAATTGTATCCAGAATCCCCTGTGTTTTATACATTGTTGTAAAAATCAAGACCAATGCAAAAAGAGGTAACATCTGTCAAATTATTACATTTTACTTTAAATATGACTTAACTCTCTAAAGTTTAAAACCCACAATTACAAGATCTACCACTTCATCCTTTTATTGCATAATGCATGTTAAGGGGTATATTAGTATTGACATGAGATTTGTGCTGTAGGCTGGAGAGATTTGTTTGGCAAAATATCTACATCAGTGAAATTGAATCTATGCAAAAGCAGCCATTTTTGGTACGAAGCACTTTAGGGTGGGTCACAATGACACAGCTGAACTTATTTAATAGGTGATAAGTCATGTACCTTCTACTTGGTGGTGACTAAGCTGCATAAATCCATATTGCATGTTGGTGACAAAACAATCAGACTGGGTTTATTTTACTGTTAAAATGTTTTTATTAGACTTAAGTTGAAAAGATCTAAAAAAAAGACCCCTTATCCAGAAAACCCCAAGCATATCAGCTAGCAGTTCCTATCACTATTGTTTACTGTAATAGTGTGTTAAATTATTTTATTATTTATTTGTGGTTTGGATTTATTCTGGGAGTTTGTCTTCAATATGAATTCATACTACTTTATTTAAAATCAAGTGGTAAATTTATTATTGCTTGAGTCTCCAGACACATGGTTTCTGTAAATGATTCTGCTTTGATTTTAAAAGGAAAAATAATAATGTTTTCAATGTTCAGGGTTGTGATTGTAAGAAATATAAAAAATGTACTACCTTAAACCCAGTGAAATTGTTATTATTCTTTGAACCCCACATGTACAGTGAAAGGCAAACTGGTTATAACTTCAACTGCACATGCTACAGTGCAGTGACCACTGCTAGCCAATGGAGTAAACAATAGTTGTGACATAACTGGAGGCAAACCCCACTACACTTTGAAAGTATGAGGGCCCTGGACTTTTAGATGTAGCCAGTAGTTAGAGAGGGGACAAGAGACTATCAGTAAAAAAACAAGGGTGGAGGATTTAGTTTGCCTTTAAATACACAGTGGATGTAATAATCTTGCTATATTATCTGTTTTTCATCAACAATATGTACCATATTCCAATAACTCTATATTGAGATTAAAAAAAAACTTGAACTTGAATCTAAATAATCTAGGATATATGAAGTTGGTAAGAACAAAACATCTTCTATTCTTTCTGCATTTATAACTATACATTTTAATTGAAAAATAGTATTGAGCACTGACTAAAATATTTCTGTATACAGTTAGAAATATACACATGTATCTACACAGATACATTAAAATTGTAAATATTTTTGTAAAAGAGAAGTGAACATGTTACTTGCTGATTCATATGTATCATCTAACTAATCAGCAGCCTATAGCTATTTCAAAAACTATTTTTAGAAATAAATAGTTAACATATAAATTAGAATTGTAACCTTTTCACAGACTATATCTTATCTTGAGGCTGAGTGACAGACAGGATACTGTGAAACCCCAATCAGGCACTTATCTTTTTGAAGCTGTACAGTTTGCTAGCTCAGGAAGACAATCCACTAGAGCATGAAACATTATAGAATTGAGGAATTATGCCTGCTTATGAGTGTGTGTAATTTAATGAAGTGTGTATTTGTGTCAGCACATGGACACATTGCATTTCTGATATTTCCTGTGTGTGCAGTTTAAAGACTGGCATTCTTACTAGAATTATTACAAATTACTGTAGTCTCTACTCAAGACAAAGAACCAGTTATCATTTTTATAACACTGAGCTTAGCTCAGTATAAAAGAAACAAGAACACGGTCTAGAGAAAATTGATGTTAAAGCATATTGGTGACAATGTATTTTTCTCTTATTAAAGTGGCAGTGAGGTGTCTGATTCTAAACCAATATAAGTTACTGTCACTGTCAGCACCCAACACCAAAACAAACACCAAGCACCCTGGTCTCGGCTCATGTTTCACCAGTAGTGTGACTACCTTTGGGCCTCGGGAGGAGCCTTCGGCTTACTTGGATGCTGCCTGGACTTAAACAAGAGGTGCAAGATAAGGGTTCGGGCATGACAGTAGTTAGAGTTTATAAGGCCGAAGGTCACGGTACAAGCAGGAGTAGGCAGATTAGTAGTCAGACAGGCTGGATCAAGGCAGGCAGATAGCAAGGATCGTCAGGCAGGCAAAGGGTCAAACCGGGTAATCAATCAGATGGGATGAGACAGAATCTGATTCAAATAACAGGCAGGAGTCAAACCAGGAAGTCAATCAGGGGGGTTAAGCAGAATCAAAGTCAGTTTCAGGCAAGGGTCAGGCTTCAGAGGTCAGAGTAGTCAAAATCCAGGCAGAGTCAAACACAGGAGATCAGGACAAACTAGAAGCTTCACAGCACAAGGTACAAGGCACCAGGAAAAAACCACAGGCAATGAGAATTTGCAAAAGATCCCCTTTTATACTTTTGAATTTGGTGCCATTGCATGGTGACATCATACGTCAGCATGCCTGCGCCTTTAAAAGGTGGAAGTGCTTGTGGCGCGCACTAGGAAGCCAGAGGGGCAAAGGAGTGATGGGCGTCCCCGCAGATGGTGCAGCAGGCATCCCTGCCGCACAACTGGACTACCAGGGTAAGATCTCGTCACAGTTGCAATAAAAATACTTTAATCTGTTATTTTATCTATGTCATAATTATGACACTGTAGACCACCCTCCCCTCCTTTAATCCCTCCATTAGTTTGGCCTTCATGACACAGCCCTGTCCTGGTTCTCTTCTTACTTCACCAATCGTTCCTTCAGTTTCTCATACAATGGAGAAGCATCTTCTACCCTGCCTGTTTCTGTTGGGGTTCCTCAAGGCTCTGTCCTGGGACCCTTATTTTGATATTTTCCCTATATACTTCCTCCTTCTGCAAATTAATCAGCTCGTATGGTTTCCGCTACCACCTCTACGCTGACAATACTCAGATCTATCCTGATCTCAACCCAGAAATCCTAACTCATGCCTGTCCGCTATCTCTACTTGGATGTCACAATGCTACCTTAAATGAATCCTCTCCAAAATGGAAATGGTTCTCTTTCCTCCAACAAACACCAGTAACATAACGGAATTATCCATCATAGCTAATAATTCTACCATCACCCTTCTCCCCAGGCCTGGTGCCTTGGGGTTATCCTAGCTTCTGCCCTTTCATTCACTCCTCACATCCAGTCACTTGTTAAATCATGTCACTGCCACCTAAGAAATAAATCCAAAATCCAATCAGTTATCACCCAAGATGCTGCCAAAATTCTTATTCACTCTAGTCATATCAAGACTAGACTCTTTTAATTGGCCTTCCCCGCCAGATACTGTCACCTCTCCAGTCCACAATGAACACTACCGCTAGGCTTAAACACCTCAGCAACCACTCCTCCTCTGCCATGACATTCTGCCAATCCCTGCACTGGCTTTCACTGCCCTTGAGAATTAAATTCAAATTAATGACCCTGACATTCAAAGCACTTCATAACTCTGCCCCTCCCTACATCTCTGAACTCATCTCTATATACTCACCCAACCGCTTACTACGCTCCTCTACTGACCTGCTACTCAACTCTTCTCTTATTACCTCTTATATGCTCGTATTCAAGACTTTGCAAGGGCTGCACCCCTCCTCTCGAATTTTCTCCCACGGTCTGTCCGATTTTCTCCCAACCTTTCTGCTTTCAAGAAATCTCTTAAAACACACTTATTTAGAGAAGTCTACCCTCACTCTTAACTACCAAATGCAATATAACATATAGTACCACATCTCTCACCCACTTAACTCTGATCTTGCCCACTCTCACACCTTGTGTATCATTCCCTTCCCTTTAGATTGTAAGGTCTTTCTGCACAGGGCCTTCCTCACCTTTTGTACCAGCATTGATTGTGATGTATGTATCTAGCGGGACTCCTTTTTCTAGCATATGTATTAGAGCTAACTCCAATAACTCCAAATCTGTAGCAAGATAACTGACTTTACGATCCTAGACATAAGATCACATCTAATACATCTATTACATCTAATACATCTATTTGGCAAAAGAAGCCTCCTAAAGACTATAGACCTGACCATCAATCAAAATCTTACATCTGACTTCTGTGTGAAGAGAGAAAATGCTGAGTGGGAAATAGTTAAGAGAAATTGATTATTTCAGAAAACAGATCTGACTTTTTTTGTCTTTGCAAGACTAGACTACATACATAGGCAGAGGGTGATTTTTTTGTTTGTGTAGGCTAAGCCTAAGGGCTCTTATACACAAGCACTCCTTGCGTTACGTTTTGCTGTGGCTGCACCCCTCCTCTCGAATTTTCTCCCACGGTCTGTCCGATTTTCTCCCAACCTTTCTGCTTTCAAGAAATCTCTTAAAACATACTTATTTAGAGAAGTCTACCCTCACTCTTAACTACCAAATGCAATATAACATATAGTACCACATCTCTCACCCACTTAACTCTGATCTTGCCCACTCTCACACTGTCTTTGCAAGACTAGACTACACATACACATGCTCAGTGTGGTCTGGGCTTCTTAGGGATCGTCATAAATGATCAAAAAACAAAGCTGCTTGAGTTCTGCATGTCTGGTAAGTAAGGCAGGGGCTCCCCCTGCTGTTCATAAGTATGATTGTTTCCCTGCTAGAAGTTAGGAACCATCTGACAATTCCTATCCACAGCACTAAATGAAGGGGGAATTTCACATACAGTCAGGTTTCTTATAAAACCGGTACACATTTTTTAATTAAAGTATATTGGAGATAGATTTATTTTTCGTTAAAGATGGGATTTTATTTCTTTGCCTTTCCTTTCCCTTTAAGCAAACATGTTTCTAGCTCTTAACACACAAACAGGATGATATTCACTCTTCTGAGATTTGACTTTAGTGTAATATTTTAAAACAAAGCAATTATATGACTGAGGAAGCAAAAACAAAACAATTATATAACTGAGGAAGCAATTAAGTTTGGTATATCTACTTTGGAGTGTTAGATGGATCAATTGTCAGCTTTAAGGAATTTATGTCCTATAATGCTGATATATGTACAGACTAAATATACATATGTACTGTAAGGTGTCAGAAATAATAACAGCCTTTGCTTGGTAATGCAGTTTTGTGACTGCATTTGTTCAGTTCCCAGGTTATATGCCAGTGAATAGCAATCCAAAGTATGTAATTTGTAGCATTGATGATAGCTTCATGTAAGTCATAGCCCTAAGAGCTTAATAAATATGAGAAAAATGAGGGGATAATGCAATAATGTAATTTGTCCTTGAAACAACAGGTAGCATTTAAGGGCTAGATGTTTGAAAGCAAAACTCTGATTGGTTGCTGTGGATTACTGGCATACCAAAATGTCTTTATTGTTTTATGACTTGTTTTTTTGTGTACTTTTAACATATATTAGTCTTAGGGAGTAATTAAAATGATGTAATATAAATATTTAAATCATGTATTGCTCATTTTTGGAATTTTGTTTGGTATAAACCTTACTGACTGAAAAGCATGAGTAATAAATAAAAATACAATTATAATAACCATTGTTATAATATCATAACTATGGAATTTTGATGGAATAGTCAGTATGGGTACCCTAGATTGAAGATGGAAATTTGAACATCTAGCAAACTGGTTAGCATGTGTGTTTTATATCCATATATTAAAAAGGATAATAAGAGAAGAAGGTGTCACCTGTGGTTTCCCTATGAAAATTAATTGTTCCAATGGGATAGCCACTATATATTCTTCTCTATAAAGAGTTTTAGGAATGGTCTAGCACCCTTGTTAGAAAACCCTATGGGCGAATGTTCAGATTACAACCAGGAATCAATGGGCTCTGACGGGTCAGTCATCCAAAAAATTAAACCTTCCCGATCGATATTGTGGTCAGATATCGATCAGGAAGACCCGTTGGAAGTCCCCATACACAGGCAGATAAACTGCTGAATTTATCTAAAGTACCGATATCAGCAGCTTTATCTGCCTGTGTATGGCCACCTTTAGCAGTTCAGAAGCCTTAAGAAATGTACATGACCCTTTAAGGATTTGGATTGAAAGGTGGAACAAAATTACTATAACAGAAATTCACAGCTTACACCAAATGTAAAATGAAAAAAGGCAAAGTCAATACATACATCAAAGTTCATATTTTGGTGTCAGTTTGACACACAAATGATAATTTAATCCCGGAAGATACAAACTGTTGAAAGTTAAAAAAGACACTTCTTTTAAATCTCATGAACAACCTTTTTTTAAAATGAGAGAAAAAGTTTCAAAGCAATGAAAGATTTGACAGTAGTTGTGATCATTCACTCAGTGGGCAAGCATGATAGATTTGCAATACTGAACTATAACGTACAAGAAGAAAATTCACAGTTCACTGAGACAAAAAACAAATAATCTTTCCATATGTGTCACAAAGAATAGGAAAACTGGGTTTAACAGAATGCTAGAGGTAGCTTTAAGAAAAAACTAAGCTGTAAATAAGAAAATTAAATTGGCCAAGCACTAATTTATAAGTATCTCCTATATTCTTATAGCCTCATGAACAACTGTGTATACTCTATAATAATATATGCAGAATATATTGTAATTCAAACGATTTCCCCACCAAAAAACTTTGACTTGTCAAAGACTCTATATAGGTTATAGGACGTCCCCCATAGGCTAAAACAGCAATTTGGCAGGTTTAAGGTGGTGAAGGGTCGAAGTTTTTAAAGAGACAGCACTTCGATATTCGAATAGTTGAATTTGTTGAATTTTAATCTAATTTTTTCAATTCAAATCAAATTTTAAACTATTCAATAGTCAAGTAATTACTTTGAATTTCAAAATTTTTTACTAGAATTTTCACTTCTACCCTTGATAAAGCTGCCCCTAAGTCTACCAGAAACTCATGTAACATTTAAGTAAACCCAATAGGCTGGTTCTGCTTCCAATAAGGATTACTTATAAATAATTTGGATTATTTGGATAAAATGCAGTATGTGGGAGACTACCTTTCTGTAATTCAGAGCTTTCTGGGTAACGAGTTTGCGGATAACAGATCCCTGTACTTACTAGCAAATACAGACACAGTATGCCTTTGCATAATTAGAACATACATTATCAGCAGCTATAAGTGACAATTTTAACAAATAGAAAATAGCAAACCAGTGCAATCACTCTGTGGCCATGCTAAACTAAATATAAATCTATACACAAAGAATGTTAGTATGCTATTTGCATAAATTACTGACATAAGATCAATTACATACATTGAAATATGTGATTTAATTATACTTTTTACTTTTTCAAATCCTTTTCTGTGGTGTGTATATTTATAGACTGGAAACCCATAAACCAGACCACTCTGAATTATGAGAAGGCCATCTTCCATAAAGTCCATTTTAGTGAATAATTCTAATTTTGAAGAATCTGTAATGATAAAAAAGTACCTTGAACTTGATCCAAACTAAGCAGCAAGAGTCCACATTTGTTTAAACATAATTCTATTGGATGAGCTGCATTTATTAGCATTCTCATTTCGGTGGTTTTAGAGGTCTTTGAAACCATGAAAAAACTCATTTTCTCTAAAACTTCAAATGCCTTGTAATTTATTAAAAGATCTGAATATAAAAAGAACCCACAAAAACACACTAAATGATCTGAATAAAAATCCTAAACCATAATTTTTTTTGGACAATTACTGGAAAAAAAATCTGAAAACCTCAATGTCTGAATAGCTTGAAAATATGTCCAATAGGATCAGCGCAGCTCCCATTGACTTTGTTGGGATGTTGACTGCTTTTACTTTTATACTACTACTTTTTGCTAGTTTTATGTTTTTTTTATATTTTATAGATCTCAAATTTTCTAGACTTCTTGAGGAATAAAAAAAAAAACACTTTGTTTGGGGAAAAAATTAATTGTGAAAAAAATCTGAAAATGTTGCTAAATATGCCCTTTAAGGTATGGTGATTCTAATTCATGAAAGAATCCTTATCTGTAAAACTAAATATACAATGGAATCTTTAGTCTAGCTCCTTTGCTCATTTAAAATGTGTAGGATGACCAAATTCACAAAATGAAAAAGTATCCAGTTATTTATCTGCTCAGTAGGATAGTATATGTGTTCCTAGAAAAAAACATTTTCATGTATGCTCAGTCATACATTTACATAGTTTTTTTTCTAAGTTTGAAAAAATTTAAGGATTTTGCTTAGAAACATTCAAATCGAATGATGCATTGGAACGATTCGAACAATTTTTATTCGATCGAAAACTGACCTACTAGGTCCATTTTCTATTGGAAATGGCCTTAAAAAAATTTTTGATGTTCAAATTTCAAAGTTTTTTAAGGGGGAAAAATTCCTTCCTGACTCCAAGATGGAAATCGGACTAGTTCCTAGTTCAACTTGTTCTTTGAGCTTTCTTCCATAACACTGTATTGACTCACTTGCTAAAAAGCACCCAACCCCTTCTTAAAGATATCTAATGTATCAGCCTGTTCAACTGATTCAGGGAGAGAATGCCACATCTTCACAGCTCTAACTGTAAATAACCTCTTCCGAATATTTAGGTGGAACCTCTTTTCTTCTGATAGGAATGGGTGACCTTGTGTCAGCTGGAAAGACCTACTGGTAAATAAAGCATTAGAGAGATTATTATATAACCCCCTTATATTTATACATAGTAATCATATCACCCCTTAAGTGCCTCTTCTCCAGCGTGAACATCCTCAATTTGGCCAGTCTTTCCTCATAGCTAAGATTTTCCATACCTTTTATCAGCTTAGTTGCCTTTCTCTGTAGCCTCTCTAATACAATACTGTCCTGTGTGAGTGATGGAGACCAAAACTGTATGGCATATTCTAGATGGGGCCTTACAAGTGCTCTATAAAGAATTACCTCCTCCTCCCGTGACTTTATACTCCTTTCAATATAGCTCAAGGCCTTATTTGCCCTTGATGCTGCTGACTGGCATTACTTTCTACAGCCAAGTTTATCATTTACAAGGACTCCAAGGTTCTTTTCCATAATGGATTTGCCTAGTGCAGTCCCATTAAGGGTATAAGTGGTTAGGATATCTTTACATTCCAGGTGCATGACTTTACATTTATCAATATTGAATTTAATTTTCTACTTCCTGGATGGAATAAATTGGTCTGGATAGTTTTGTGTCATCTGCAAACACAGATATATTACTTACAATACCCTCACCAAAGTCATTAATGAACAAGTTAAATAAAAGTGGACCCAATACCGAGCCCTGAGGGACCCCACTAAGAACCTTACTCCAAGTATAGAATGTACCATTAACACACACCCTCTGTGCCCAATCCTGTAGCCAGTTTCCTATCCATGTGCATACACTTATCTAAGCCCAACAGACCTTAGTTTAGAGAGCAGTTGTTTGTGGGGCACAGTATCAAATGCTTTGGCAAAATCCAAATAGACCACAGTCCAGCATCTTACTTACCTCATCATAAAAAGCAATCAAATTTGTCTGACATGACCTATCCTTCATAAAGCCATACTGATTGCTGCTCAAAATGCCATTCTCTAAGACAAACTTTTGAATGTAATCCTTTAACAAGCCTTCAAATAATTTGCCCTCCTGTCTATAGACACAATACCAGATGAAAATGAATCTGAGAAAATCAGAAATAGGGGCTGGTCTAAAACTGAACCAAGCTCTCTTAGAACTCGGGGGAGTATGCCATCAGGCCCTGGAGCCTTGTTTAGATTGATTTTTATTAAAGCTTTATGAATCATATCCTGAGGCATATCCTAGGTTGAGCTGAGCCATCATTGCAGCTGTGAAGTAAGCCTGGGAACTCAGACTCCTCTACTGTATACACTGAAGAATATATGGTATGGTTGTATCTGTTACAACCATACTGGTACCAATATTTAATGGAGAAACACTCTCAACCTACATCTTTTAAGTGCCAGCAGAAATCATCCTAAATATGAATGCCAATGGTCCACTGAACAGTTTGATGGCCATTGTGCATAGGATTGCCAAAGTTAAGTTAGCATATACAAATTGGCCTGGTGATCACTTCAGCTACTGAATTCAACACATTTACTGAATTTTTTTAAAGTAAACACGAAAAATACATTGACCCCCCAAACCATATATTTTTGGAAACTATACATTTGGGTGAATGCAAAATGTTTAAACATGTCTTTCTACTCCAAACTACTAAGTTGCAATCACTTTCAAGCTTCCACTTTTTAGCATCTTATCGCCCACATAGCATTATGCCCAATGAAAAAAAACATCCTAAATCTGAATGCCAGGGGTCCACTGAATACTGTAGTTTGATGCCCACTGTGCATAGGTTTACCTAGTGCTTAGAGATCCCAAAATGAAGTTATACATATTTGTGTACATATTTCATAGTATATGTTTCTACTACCAGAACAAATACTGCCTGATTTATGTGGGGCAAAGGCAGCAAATTAGTAAGTCAACCCAAGAAACCTGTATATTTTCTGAAAGTACACAAATCCAAAATGGGCAAATAGCCTTTTGATGGCAAAATACCAAACTGCAAGGTCATGCTATATTTTTTATTGAAAAGTTCAAAAATTGTTGCAAAGCTTGCAATTTACCCCATTATAAACCCCCGATTTCATAAAAAATTATTAAAACATCATAAATAAACTCGCCAGGGTTCTACTGAACACTTTTATGCCCAATCTGAATCAAACTATAAGACCCCCAACTGAAAATAGTGCATTTGAATTTTCATGGCAATAAGCACCTGGTGCATGTATTATGTGCCACAAGACCCCTTAACAGTAGAGAGATCCTAGAAAACTATTTTCAGAAAGTGCACATTCTGACAAATCCAAATCCAAAAATCTTTTTACGCCAAACTACAAAACTGCAAGGCCATGTTAAACAGTTTTATTGAATTTATGAAAATGGTTACAAAGCTTGAACTTTTTTTTTTTGAGATTTTATAAGGTACCAACATAAACCTTCCTAAATAAGCATGCTGGGGTTCTACTGAACACTTTGATACTGTAGATATATCTCTATAGATAGATACAAAGGTTTACCAAACTATGTGGTGTACAGGGGCACCCAAATAGATATACAGTATAGCAGACAACGTTTCCATGGGCAAAAAACAAATAACAAAGAAGGCAGAATGCAGTAAAATCCCTAAAATCCAATAGAACTACTAAAACCAATGATTTTATTTTTCTCGCAAAGTGTAATCAGCAGTCAGAATCACTGTCTGATTATTCTGGGTTGACCAAATAATTTTTGCAGACAGTGAACAACACCTATGCAGAGCTGAAAATACAATTGTAATGAAATCACCAACTTAGCATATAAAAGGTATTGCACAGTGTGACAATTGCAATAAAAAAAAAAAAACATAATGCAGTAAATAAAAGCCAGAAAATTGTGTAAGTTAATATAAATGTGTGTGCACTTGGTAAAATGTGTGTTGTGTACATGTTTGCACATGTGATTGTGTGAGCTCTGTGAAAATGTGGACTCCCCAAAATGTATGTGTGTGTAAGTATAAATGCAAGTGTGAATTAATGTTCTATATTAATCTAACTATGCCAGAACACCCCATAATTGACATTTTAGATATATATTTTAGTGGTTGGCATTAATAATATTATAAAATATAGTTTGTTGACAGCAGAAGTAGTTCAAAGACAATGGAGAGAAAATTGTATAGAGAGGTCATTATGTTCAGTGCTTTAGAAGCTTGAGTGGGAATAAACTGTTCTTTTGTCTTGTAGCACAGCTTTCTGGAGTCAAGTATATATGTGTTCAATGTGTAATGTAATGTGCATAAAATAGTAGAAATGCCACAATAATACAAAATGTTATATCTATCTATCTATCTATCTATCTATCTATCATCTATCTATCTATCTATCTATCTATCTATCTATCTATCTATCTATCTATCTTTGTCCATTTGATGACTTGTGTTGTAAATGGGTATATATGGCCAATTTAAAGCCATGTGCATTTAAAATACATTTTTAAATTAGATAAAAGACACCAGCAAGACATGCTATAGGGAAGGGGTCCCCAACCTTTTTTGCCCGCGAGCCACATTTAAATTAAAAAAAGAGTTGGAGAGCAACACAAGCATGAGGATGTCAAATGAGAGCTCTGATTGGCTCTTTGGTAACCCCTATATGGACTGGCAGCCTACAGGAGAGAATGTTTGGCAGGACATCTGTTTTTTATGCAACCAAAACTTGCCTCTAAGCCAGTAATTCAAAAATAAGCACCTGCTTTGAGGCCACTGGGAGCAACATTCAAGGGGTTGGAGAGCAACATGTTGCTTGAGAGCTACTGGTTGGGAATCACTGCTATAGGGTATAGTCTCATGTGAATTATATAGTAAAGCTTTCTATAGATGTGTAAAAGCTGTTGCTTTTAATGTAAACTTTAAAGTATTGAATTTTTTTTTATTTATTTATAATGTAGAATAACGTGACGGGAAATGGCTAACATTATGGCTTCATAGAAAATGTTCCAAACACACACATTGTATCAAATATATTACAAACATGCTGATTAGGGATGGGATCTATAACCTATCTTCGGTTTTAATGAATAAAGGGGAAGTTAAAATATTGCAAAAAGGGTTAGCATTTGCCCCTTCTTGTAATATGAATAAATGTAATACATTTATTGATATACACAAATATACAAGGTCACTAACACTAAAGAGATATTTAATGAGAAGTCAACTGAAAAGTTAGTTGGAGATGGATAAACATATGGGGCTTTGAGAGGGGATTGCAACACACAATTACCTACTTTCACAATATCTCTAAAACAGGTCGGCCTGGTCACTGGCTAGAGAGATCGGCCACTCTCCAAAATACAGGAACAATGTAGACACCAGGACTCAGAAGGCCAATTCAAGTGGGGCGAAACCCTGCAATTTTATTCATCAGATGTAACATTTCGGGGGCAACCCCCTTCATGTCTGACGAAGTTACATCTGACGGATAAAATTGCAGGGGTTTGCCCCACTTGAATTGGCCTTCTGAGTCCTGGTGTCTACATTGCTCCTGTGCTTTGAGAGGGGATCCCACAATTAAATTTGTGGAGGAATCAGAAGGATTATTGATAAAAACAAAAAATCAAGGGTATATTAATAAAAAAAGAATGGGAATGTTTGGTACAAAGGAGCCCCAAGATCCCAATCCTGTATCATTCACCTAAAATCCATAAGAATACTGTATATGGAATCCCATGGGAAGACTGATAATATCAGTACATAGTTACATAGTTAAATTGGGTTGAAAAAAGACAGAGTCCATCAAATTCAACCCCTCCAAATTAAAAACCCAGCATACACACACACACATCTCCACTCTTTCACACAAACCATATATGCCCATAGCTATACTAACTGTAGAGTTTAGTATCAAAATAGCCTGTAATATTATGTCTGTCCAAAAAATCATCCAAGCCCCTCTTAAAAGCATCAACAGAATCAGCCATCACAACATCACCCGGCAGTGCATTCCACAACCTCACCATCCTGACTGTGAAGAACCACCTACGCTGCTTCAAATGAAAGTCCTTTTCTTCTAGTCTGAAGGGGTGACCTCTATATGGGTAAAAAGGTCCCCTGATATTTGTCTATAATGTCCTTGAATATATTTGTAAAGTGTAATCATGTCCAGTAATAGCCTCATTAACTAGTGCCCTATCTAAATATGTGGATATGTTCCTGCCACCATTAGTAAAAGAGCTTCCATTTTATTTGAAAGACACAATGCACATTTTACAGATTATAGAAGGGATACAAAGGCAGGTTTATTGGTGGTGGGTAACATGTGATTTGACAGCATTATACAGTAATATACCACAATCAAAGAATGTGAAAGCAACTGAGATTTCATCCCAGTGGCTAAAGAATTTATATTAAGTCACAATTATTTTAAATTGGGGGCACAATTTTATACCCAAAGGGTCAGGATGGCAATGGGATCACCTCGTTCGCAAAAGTATTCATGGGTCAATGGGAGGAACAGATATTATACAAACCTAATGGTTTATAAAGAACATGTATAAAAGATACATCAATGATATGATATTCATCTGGCAGGGCCCCTTAGAAGTATTAAATTAATTTATAAGGGAAATTTATCATAATGATGGAATCTAGGTTTCACTGTGAATTATGATAAGAAAACTATTGATTATTTAGATGTGAGATTTTATATCGCCAGGACCAATGAAACAATGTTGAGAAATAATAGAAAGGAAGTGGATTCTAATGGATATTTACATGCATCATAAGATCATAGGAGAAGGTGGTTGATAAATACGTATATCGCATGGTGAGCTAAGAAGGGTACGAAGAAATTGTAAAAGTAATGCAGATTTTGAGGAAGAAGCAGAGGTTGTAATACAGAAATTATTGGAGAAGGGACATTCCAAAGAGGAACTAGATCTGGCATTACAGAAAAAGGAATTCCACTGGAAAGTATGTTGAAATACAAAGCACAAAGAGGAGATAGGTATGGGAAACCGATATTTGTTACACAGCACAGTAAATATGACAGAAAAATAGAGCAAATTTTTAAGAAACATTGGAACATACTTAAAACTGATCCCATAATAGGAGAAATTGTGGGAGAGAGACCAGAGATGTATAGAAAAGCAAGAACAATTAAAAATATGATTTTGCCTAGTGATATAACAAATAAAGAACCAAAGCCACAGAAAGGATTATGGAATAATGAGAGACCTAGTGGGATGTATAAATGCAACAAAAAAGCTTGTACTACATGTGGATGTCTAGGGGGTAGGAAAATTACAAAGTTTCAGTCACAGGAATTTATGATTAAGGGTAGAATAAATTGTAACAGCATGTTTGTAATATATTTGATACAGTGTGTGTGTGTTGTCTACAGTATGTAGGAAGAATGATTAGGAAACAGAAAACGAGGTTCTCTGAATATTTAAGACATAAAAGAAAAGGGTTAAAACCCCACTCTTTGTCAAATTACTGCAGGGAATGCCATAATGGTAGTTCTGATGGGTTAAGAATGGACATTGAATTGGTTGATGAGAATGAGAGGGGTGGAGATTAGGTTAATACGCTGAGGAGACGAGAAACCCACTGGATTTATAAATTAAACACTATGGTGCTGAATGGTTTGAATGTGGCTATAGATACTTTTTTTATTCAGATTTTTATATACTGTAAATGTCATGACATTTGTGAGTTTAGTCATGGATTCAAAAAGCACTAAAATACGACCATTGGGGGGCGTGGCTACATGGCGCACTGAACGGTCGCAGAGTCTGAGCTCTCCCAGCCCAGGCTGCTGAAAATACAGAAATAAGCGCGACCTATCCGCAGAAAACATGGGGAAACACCATAAGAAGCCGAAGCATTCATCCCAGAGCCAGGCGCAGGGCGCTCAAAGCACAATGTCGCTATATTTGGGTAAGAAAACTGAGCGCCATATGGAAGCCCACGAATCCAAGATGGCAGGTGCAGAGGCCCGAAGTCCAGCAGGCTCCACTACCTCTAGCTACAGCACCGCTTCGGCACCCACTGAAATACATGCTTTATTAGCTGCTCTACCTACTAAAGATGATCTCAGGGCCATGGCAAAAACCCTGCAAGAGTCACACAAAGCAGATATGGCAGAGGTAAAGACAGAACTGCGCAACATGTGTAAGGCACAGAGCAAAATTGATACAAGGATAAGCCAAACAGAGGTGGCCCACAACCAGCTCACTCACCGAGTAAATGTCCACCACAGGTTTATTTACCTGCTCCGCAAGCATATGGAGGGCTTGGACAACAGAGGGAGACACAACAACCTCAGAATCCGAGGTATCCCAGAATCAGTCCCACCAGCTGAACTGCGCAATATGGTGAGAGCTATTTTCAATGCTACACTTGGGAAAGATCCCACTGCCCCTCTGCAACTAGACAGGGTATGCCGCTCCTTAGTCACACCCAGACTCAGAACTGAGCACCCTAGACATGTAATTTTCTGTGTGCACAAGTTCACCATCAAAGAGGACATTATCCATACGTTGCGCAACACAGAAAAATAACAATACCAAGACTATGAAATATCTGTTTTCCAAGACCTTGCATGGCTCACTATACAGCAACGTCGAGCCCTTAGGCCCCTCACCACATTGCTGAGAGCTAAAAACATACCATTTAGATGGAGCTTTCCCTTCGCACTCACCATCAGGAAGGATGGAAAACAACACAGCCTAAAAGAACCTGACGGCGCAGAGGAGTTTTGCCATCGCCTAGACCTACAAGCGCCAGATCTCCAAGACTGGAGAGAATTGGCGTACGGTGGTGACTTACTAGAGACTCTGGAAATTGAACATTGGCAATGCAAAAGCAGAGCACAAAAGCCTCCACGCCAGGACAACCCAGAGCACACAAATTGAAACCAAGGCCCGGTTCAAATGTGAAATGGGGTTGGAAACACTTGGACAGACTAGACTTTCAAGCCATTCATCACCATCATCAAAGAACAGACACCCCAAGAACACACTACAGAGAGTCATCACAAGCTTGAGCAATACATCATGAGACACCCTTTAATGTTTCACAAAGTAAACTTCTAAAGTTCTTCATATAAAGAAGAACACACGGAACAAGACTCTTCATAAAGATTTACAAGACCTAAACCCCTTCTCCATTGGCCCAAGCCAAATGGGCCTTGCCACTAGATTCACAGAGAATTCCATTTCTGAGTGACCTAAGTATATTCAACCAATAATAATTATTTGTAAATCTTTAGAAAATGACTGGCTGGAGACCAAGCTTGGGATTGATGCCTTGAGGGTGATGTTTTGTCTGTCAGACTGAGCAGCTGTTTGTGGGGTTTGATTCACAGCTTTGTCCATGCTCTATATATAGGCATATCTATTAGTATTCAGCCACAGAGCATGGAAAAGCTAAATCAACAATAACCGAGCAATGCTAATCTCAGTCCCTACATGTAACCCAATAGATCAAGCTCGGCACTAGTGGCAAAGACCCCCCATTAAAGTAAGAGACCCAGACCTAGATTGTGGAAATTAAGGGTGAACAAGGAGGAGAAACAAGGAAAAGAAGAACAATAATAATGGTTTATGGTTTGCCAGACCACATGGTGCCCTCCCTACACCTACAAGTCCACTAACATGTCTTCAACGATAAAATATAAAGGTTAAAATAGAAGTGATACACTTACGAAAGAACCTAAGACTACCCTCCTTTCCCCATTAATCATTCAATCACATAATTGACTTATCAGGATAGGCCTAAACGTTGATGACAACCTCCAGCCTGGGCACCTCCAATCTATGCGCCACACCCACGCTTCCCCCTCCTTGGGACCATTGGGCTTACCAGTGATGTGATAAGGGGAAAAACCACATCAAACGTTTGGTCATGCACACCCTATATTTTGTACAAAACTGTTTTGTTTATCAATGTTTTGCTTTACAGTTTTACTTATTCCTCCCTTTTCCTTTCATTCTTGACAGCCTGACTGGATTCCAAATCTTAATGCAAAAATCTTTTATCGCTGGCTGGCGATCGAGGCTCCTGAGGCGGCGGTGCCCTCAACAGGAAAGATGACTGATATACTGTACGCATTGGATCCATAAACGTGAAGAGGCTCAACTCCCCCATCAAAAGGTACAATCTGACACGGGACATAAAACGGCTAAGACTAGAAATTGTTCTGATCCAAGAGACCCATTAAAAAAAAAGTAAAATCCATCTCTCAGATTCAAAGGATTCTCTACAATCGCTCACAGCACCCCACTATCTACCAAAACCAGAGGAGTGATGATCATGGTATCAGACTCCATAGGTTTTACCCCATAGCAGTAAAATCAGACAGGAAGGTTTGTCCTACTTAAAGGCACCATAAATGGCATTATGCACACTCTGGCTTCAGTTTATCTCCCCCCAAGGAACAACAGACAGCACTAACATAAACACTTCATGCCATAACTGAATTTGAAGAAGGTCTGCTTGTTCTCGGGGGGGGGGGGGGACCTAAACATGACACTAGAGCCAACACTAGATTCATCAACTGGAAGATCTAGCATACCCCATAGAAAGATAGAAGCCTTTAGAAAGCAGCTTAGAGACCACACATTAGTCGATACCTGGCGAGTCACCAAACCCTCAACACGTGATTATACATTCTACTCCCATCCTCACAACACATATAGCAGGCTAGACTACATTTTTATCCGTCATGCAGAAATCAGCCTACTTAAGGAAGCCACTATTGAGGCAATCACCTGGTCTGACCACGCCCCAGTAACATGCACCCTCATTTGTAAAACCCCTTCCAGGAATCTCAAGGTCTGAAGATTAAACTATTCACTTTTACGAGACGAGACCAATAAAAAAGAAATAATACAAAAATTAAGAAACTATTTTAAGGAAAACAAAACAGAACATACAAACCCCTGGACAGTTTGGTTGGCACACAAGTGCGTCATCAGAGGTGAACTTATTCAGTTAGGAGCCAGGAAACAAAAGGAACGCAAAACTAAGCTACAACAACTAATAGCAGGAATTCATACTCTGGAGGCTCAACATAAACAATGTAAATTTGTTAGAAGCCCTCACACAAGCAAGGAAAGAATTATGAGACACATACACAGCCTTCATGAATAGAGCCATAGAAATACACAAGAAACATTATTATTACATGTTAGAAGCCCTCACACAAGCAATGAAAGAATTATGAGACACATACACAGCCTTCATGAATAGAACCATAGAAATACACAAGAAACATTATTATATTATAAATATATTATATTTCGAACATGGCAATAAGTGTGGCTGCTTACTAGCCGCTGCATTAAAAAAGAAACAACTGAGAAACCACATCACCAAAATACAATCCAAAGAGGGCAAACGATTACACACCACAGCAGAAATAGCTGAAGCCTTTCGCCAATATTATACCAAACTATACCTACTCCCGCCCCAGACCAATAGACGCAACAGACCAACAAACAAAGAACAATTAGGGAGAGATTACATTCAAAACTCAATGACCCTGAAACTTACAGAGGAAATAAAAAGAGCCATGGACACCCCATTAACTAAGGAAGAATTTATGTTTTGAACTACAAACTACTCACAAAATGCTGGAGATGCGGAAACCATCCAGGCACCCTTACCCACATATTCTGGAATTGCCCGATGCTCACCACATACTGGAGCACTATATGCCAAATTATCAAAAAAGTCACAGATATCGAAATATCAGACGATCCACTTGCCATACTCTTACATAATTCTGCACTATCAATAGGGGCCTACAAGAAATCACTAGTTCCCATAATGTTAGACACAGCCAAAGCACTCATCCCAATTAAATGGAAACAGACCTCCAGCCCCACTGTGAGCGATTGGATACAAAAAATGAAAGAGATCCAGAAATTTGAGAAGCTGAAAACAGAAACGTCAATTGATTCTAAAAATTATAAAAATAAATGGGTCCACTGGATACAATTTTTTGACTCAGATCTGTACAAGCATCTGCTATATAACCAATGAACAGAAGGCCCGCCGCTGTCGCTTCCGGACCCCGACCTAGACAGGAGCAGCGGATAACAGGTTACTCAACACAATTTCAAATAAACCCTCGGCAATACAATAACAATAATAAAGGAAATAGATTTGATATTTTTCCAGTGAGGAATGTCACTCCTCATCCCTCTTCCCCCCCCCCAGGTTCAACCTCCTCATCCACAATATCATATCTGATAAGAATGTTACTCC
>CM044441.1:78401028-78415048 GCA_024363595.1 Xenopus borealis
TTTTTTTTTTTTTTTTTATTAAAGGTTTTATTAAAGGTTCAAATAACAGAGGCATGGACAACACCAGAACACGGTTTGAAACAAACCATGTCAGAAAGAGGAAACCCCACAGGGACAAATCACGGCCTAGAATAATCAACAAATAGAATATCTGTGTCAGTCCCTCACACCCCTCTTGAATTTCATGGACTCCTTATATCATTAAGAATAACCATGTTGTATATAATGTTATGTATCTCAATGTGTAAATAATAATTTTGTTGTGAACCTTCAAAATCAATAAAAATATAATAAAAAAAAAAAATCCAACCATTGATAAATAAGCCCCCAAGCCCTTAATATTTATAATGGGTGAATGCAGAGGATATGTTGTCCTTATGAATTTTGCAGTTACACCCTCATTGCACCCCTGCATGCTTCTTTAAAGGAGAACCAAACCACTGATCCATCCATTGCCCCCCTCCTCTCAGTTCCCTTCCCACAGCATGTATTCTCCTCAGAAGTGTGCCTGTATCCTGACCTGCTATAAATTTGAAGAGTTGTGCAGTGGAGTTCAAAGATGCCATCTTCTAATCGATATGGATCTTGCTGGAACATGTGAAGTTGAAGCTCAATCGAGACATGGATTGAACTGTGCATGTTTCTCCAAGATCCATGTTGCCAATCTGCAGAAGATGATCAGAAGCAGATAGAAGATGGTGCTTTTGAAAACCGCTGGGCAACTTTACCGATTTATAGCCGCTCAGGATACAGGAACAGTAGATACTGAGAGGAGGAAGTGTGGAGGGGACAAGGTTTAGTTCTACTTCAAAACAGTTTTTTTGCTATAGTTTATACAGTTTATATGTCGTAGCTCCTATTATACCCAACTACAGCCAGGTGATCGCAGTGGTCACCAATAAAAATGGCAATTTCTTGGAAAGCAAGTTGCAGATAAAATGTAGTCCCTGTATATATATATATATACATGTAAATCCCAAGGCCACTGCTCACGCTTGCCAACAGGATATGTACCCCGGTGCTAACAGTGTTTCAAAATATAGATAAGCAGATGCCGGTGCACACAGGGAATGTTTAGCTGAATTCTCCTTTATTGAATCGACGTTTCGGTCCTCTGCTAGGACCTTTCTCAAGATAAAAACAACAGGAAATACAAAAACATTTAAACACTCACCCCCCAGTGCAACACACCCACACTCCGCCTCTCTTTTTTCTTAAAGGCCCAAAATGGGAAATAGAGGCAAATCCTAAAAGTTTGTAGCCACAACCTGAAAGTAGAAACAGAAAAGAAGAAAACATTTGTATAAAAACCAATTATCAGTCATAATACTTCATAAAAACTAATAAATATTACAAACTCTAAAATTTCAGCAATAGAAAATGATCCAGCAGATTCATCTGGGTTCCAAAAATGGCAAAAATGAGCAATATTCATTTAACCCACGAGGGGCTACTGTATCTAAGTACTTAATCCAAAAGGTTTCCCTCTGCATCAATATACGATCCTAATCTCCACCCCTCTTGGGTTTCGGTACCATGTCTATACACATGAATCTAAAGGTGGGAAAACCATGACCCTTTGCCAGAAAATGTTTTGCTAAAGTAATATCCGATTTACCAGTCTCTAATGGAGGACCTATGGTTGCCCATCCTTTCTCGTATCGTGGTCTGTGCGTTACCCACGTACGTCAAGCCACATGGGCATGTAATCATGTATATGACATGTGTGGATGTACATGTGATGCAATGCTTTATTTCAATCCTCTTCCCCGTGTGAGGATGATGGAAGAAAGTGCCCGTTACCATACCATGACATGTGATGCAACCCGAACATTGATTTCTTCAATGTGCCTAAGACTCCCTCCCTAGACTGGTAGCAATGTACAGGGTCTGTCTTCATTAAAAGATCCTTTAGATTCCTGCCCCATCTATATCCCCAGGTGCTAAAAATTCCCTGTGTGCACCGGCATCTGCTTATCTATATATATATATATATATATATATATATATATATATATATATATAAACAGGCTACAGTGTAGCCATGGGGGCAGCCATTCAATCACAGGATACACAGTAGATAACAGATATGCTATGTAGTAATCCATTATATACTACAGAGACCATCCATTATCAGCTGTGTATCCTGTGGCTTTTCTCCTATTTCAGCTTTGAATGGCTGCACCCATTGCTATACAGCAGCCTGTTTGTGTATGCTTTAGTAGTGTTTCTGAGGCAAACACACCAGTTGTACCAGGGCAAAGCAAAAGAACATTAGAAAATTATATTTTCATTACTTTAAAGCACTTTCATTTTTTGGTGTTACTGTTCCTTTAATTACTGGCAGATTCTAATTACTGTAGAGTCTGTGGGTTGTAAGGGACCAACTGGAATCAAGGAAGTGTTACAGTCAAGTAATATGAATGTTGTGTAAATCAAAAGACCATAAGATCCACAGCATCTGTTAACACCGCAGTTGAAAGTATATAACAGGAAGTACAAAAACAGTTTCTAAACAAAAAAAAAACAACAACAACAACAAAACAAAACAAAAGGAACTGGAATGTACGCATTGCAAACATAAATTACAGCCATTAACTACTTTTCACTGCTATGAATTAAGCTGGCCATAGATGTAAAGATCTGCTTGTTTGTCTACATTGCCAAACGAGCGGATCTTTCACTAATGTATGCCACTAACTGGCAGGGCTATATCGGGGTAACCCGGACATTCGGCCCTATGGACGAACGATCGGATTACGACGAGTGCAATGGACTTCCGACAGGTCAGTCGGAAGAAAAACCAACCTTCCCGATCGATATCGTGTCCAGATATTGTTCGGTAAGACCTGTCGGAAGCCCCCATACACGGGCAAATAAGCTGTCAAATCAGTGATTTGAACAGTGATTAATGATTGACATATGAGATTTATCTGCCCGTGTATGGCTGCCATTAATCCTCACAACAGTGGACTGTTTTTGCTTACATAAACTCACTTGCAAGGTGCAGGTTTATAAGCAAACATAGCAACAATCCTTTTTCCTAGTGAAATGATCATTGTCACCTGTTAACTGTCTGCATCAAACGTAGCAATGCAATTTATTGTAGCAGAGAGACAAAAGTTCAAAAGTTGCAATATTTGCAACTGTACAATATTTCATAAATTATTTTTGACATATATTGTGGTTGCTGTGGTTTTGTTGTGAGCATTTGCTAAATTCTTATTCACATTTAACTCTGATTCATTCCATAAATTACTATTATCTCTATCCTGGTGGATTTGCTTAAAATAGTTATTCTTTTGTACATGCAGTTTTTCTTTTTCTGCTTCAACCCTAATATCTGCCAAATCATGGTTAAAGCCCTCTCCCTTTGCAACAATATTGGATAAAGAATCCTATTTTAAAGGAAAACTACACCCCCCAAACAATGTAGGTCTCTATAAAAAGATATTGCATAAAACCCTGCTACATTTAAATAACCCATTTTCATAATAATATACTTTTTTAGTAGCATGCGCCATTGGGTAATCAGAAATAAAAAATTGCCATTTTAAAAAATAAAGACAGCCTCCTGAGATCCTAGGATTCAATGGTGCACACAAACATACCAAACAAACTATAAAGTTAGGTCACATGAGCCAATTAACAGAGTTGTGTCTTTTTCTTCCACACTTCTTCCTGTTACAATTAGAGTTGAAATATTTCTGTCAGGTGATCTCTGAGGCAGCACACAGACCATCACGAAATGGTGGTTCAAGACAAGAGATGTAAAAGGGCAATATTTACTTAAATATTCCAGTTTGGCAAGATTCTTTAATATGCCACTTAATTTGATATAAACTATCTGTTGCTCAAGTGTTGCTCATTTTGAGGTTATAGCTTTCCTTTAATGCCTAAGTGGAATATACATTGTGTTTTTTATTTCAGTGGTAGGATGCCAGAAAAGTAGCTTATGGCAGAGCACTATTAATTTTAGATTAAATATCTTACTGCTGTTCTTTATGGGCTATACGGTTTCTGAATAGAGAATAATCACTCATAAGACCAGTTATCATAGGAAATGGAGCTTGGATTTGAGAAGTGAAAGTTCATTAAATGAGGATCTTGTACACAGTCCTTCCATGGTGCACCACCATGCAATCTTTCCAAATTCAAATTCTAAGTAATTTTGGGCTACTTTGACTATCGAATAGCCCAAAATTCGATTTGAATTGAAAAAAATTTGAAAATTTGAGAACTTTATTAACTTTATTCGCCAGGCGCAAATTCGGAGCAAACTCCCGCGATTCGCTGCTGGCAAATAAATTCGTGAAGCACCGGCAAAAATTCGCCTGCCAAAAATTTGCATGCGTAAAAACAAAAACGAGTTGCATGTCAAAAATGATACGATGCACGGTGAAAACATGCCGCAACTCGTTTTGCCAATTCGCGAATTTCACTGGAAATTCAATAATTTTTAGGCGAAGCGAAACGGGATAGATTCGCCCATCACTATTAGATAGTTGAAGTTTTTGATTTTGATGGTCGAATTTCGAAGTTTTAGTAAATCTGCCCCTTCGTCTATGAATATTTTGCTGTCTACCATCATTTAACATGTAGCCATAGTGTTTATTTTCTTTAGTTGATTATAAATACAAATCAGGTCAAACAACATGGGTTTCGCATGTTAATATACTGAACTGAAACAAGGATCTATTCACTGTAAACATGTTAAAAAACTGTCATGAACTATTTTTCTCACTGATATATAAAAATGAATTAGTACAAGATTCAAGATTCAAGATTATTTATTGCCATTTGTACCAGGAGTACATAGGAATTTCTTTTGCAGTATACAGCAGTAAGACACATGTTCAGTTTACAGTATATGATGACATATAAATTGTTACAGATTAGACCATTTAAAGTTCATTTGGACTGCGTGATTTGTTGGATGGATATTTCTATCCGCTTATCGGTGACATTCATTTGCAATTAGCCTAAAAGCCCTTGGGAAAATAAAATATATACCCAACTGCAACAAATTTGTGTTATAAAAACACTTATCACTCATTTCTAACAGCTTGATAAAACCACAAACAAATTACTGGAGTATGTATGAGCATAATTTATCTATACACACACAGACACACACACACACACACACACACATATAATATGGATGCTCCGAATCCACTATTTTGGATTCGGCCAAACCCCTCAATCCTTGCATATGCAAATTAGAGATCAGATTTGGTTCGGCTGGGCAGAAGGATTCATCCGACTCCGAATCCTGCTGAAATATATGTAGGGACTTGTTAATTTTGTTAATTTTGCGGTCTAAGGAAGGGATGTCCAAACTTTTGGCTTCGAGGGCCACAGTGGAAAAACAAAAACTGTCTGGGGACACAAATGAAATACAGAAACACTTTTAATTTTAAAAGTAAAGAAAATACATAAAACAAAAAGAACTACAATACCAGTTGGATAACCAGATGGAGCTATACACTGGAATACGGGACACCTGGATATTAAATAGATTTATTATTATATTATTATTACTAACTGGGCAATGGGCAGAGTCCCCCCTACTCCTATATCCTTTGCAATATGATGTTTTCTCGGGAACTGAGTGTAAGGAACTTAACCTGGTGGTCTAGTGGGGGGACGGCAGGGACGCCCACCGCATCCTTCTTCTTCCGGCGCCGGCTTCCTCTAGGCGCGCGCGGCGCACTTCAGCGTATATTCAAAGGTGCAGGTGCGCTGACGTGATGACGTCAGCGCGCAATGGCACCAAATTCAAAAGTATTAAAGGGATTTTTGCTCTGCTATGTGCTGCCCGTTATAGGTTGTGTTCCTGGTGCCTTGTACTTTGTGCTTCAAAGCTTCTAGTCTATCTAATACCTGTGTTTGACCCTGCCTGGCTGTTTTGACTACTCTGATCTCTGGAACCTGACCCTTGCCTGAAACTGACTGTGATTCTGCTTAACCCTTCGATTGACTTCCTGGTTTGACTCCCGCCTGTTATTGGCTCTGTTCCTGTCTCATCCATTTCTGCTTTGATCACCTGATTTGACCCTTTGCCTGCCTGACGTTCCGTTGCTATCTGCCTGCCTTGACCCAGCCTGTTCTGACTACGTAATCTCTTCCCGCCTGTACCTTGACCTTCGGCCTTTCCAGACTCTGATTAACCTTCGTGCCCCTTTGCTTGCCAGAACTCCTCGCCTTGTTCCTCTCGATAAGGTGGCATCTGAGTAGCTGAGGGCTCCTCCTGAAGCCAACGGCGGTCACACTACTGGTGAAGCCGAGCCGAGACCAGGGAATTTGGCATCTTTTCTGGTTTAGGGTGACACTGAGCGTTTCAAGCTGGGCCGCATTCATATACATCATGGCCCGCATTTTGGACACCCCTGGTCTAAGGGAATTTCCCTGCCTCATGGCTGAGAATGGGGTTTCTACCCAGAGTTTCCAGGGACTGAGCCTTTTCATTGGAGCATGGCTGATCCCAAGAGCAGCCACAAGGTATTGCTGTGCTCTAATATAAAAGGGGATGCAATGTGCTCAGATTGCAGATCCGTTACTGTTACAGATTTAATTCAGTGCTGACTGCATTTTCACTTTGGAGATAATGAAACCACTGGCAAAATGTAGGTGAAAAGGGAGTTTGATAGGCCTGCCAAGGCTGAGGCAGGATACTCCAACACCTGGAAGCTCCACCATGCAGGTGTTGAGTTTGGAGATGCTGGATGGTGTGTATGGAGAGGGTGAAAGCTGCAGTTCAGAGATGGATCTCGAGCTCACGCTATATATATACTTTATGCTGTATGGCTGAGATTCTAGATAAGTTTATAACACATTATTTTACAGTGGCACAGCTCCTTGCTGATACCCATTATAACCAACTGGGGACCTGGGGTTTCCTGGATAATGGACCTTTCCGCAATTTGGATCTTCATACCTTAAGTCTACTAGAAAATCATTTAAACATGGAATGAACCCAATAGGCTGGTTCTGGTTCCAAATAGGATTAATTATATTTTAGTTTTGCCCAAGTACAAGGTACGTTTTATTATTCGGAGCTTTCTGGATAAAGGGTTTCCAGATAACAAATACCTGTACTACGTTTCACATGGCTCGCCACTTTTCCTCAGGAGGGTTAATAACCTCAGAGTTTCATTTAGGTTATTTACCCTCCAGAAGAAGTGTGAAAGACCATGTGAAATGAGTAGAAGATGATGATATATTTACAATAAGGAATGTTTTTTCTTATTGCTTAAGGCAGTTTTTTGAATCATGTGAGTATACCTAGTTTAAGATTATTATTCTGGATTAAATCTATATTTCCCTATTTTGTTTGTCTCTTTTGTTCATTTAAGGATATCAGAAGATTGAGTTGTATGATATATATTTATTTGGTAGCATGCTTGCACTTTATCACATAAGTACCCAGTAGGTTGTAAAGACAGAGACAAACTATAAGTCAATGCCATTTATAAGATTTTATAAGATTAATTATCTTATGCCGTAATACTGTATGCTGACACCACCTATAGATTTATGTTATCTGCAATACTTCATAATCATATTTAATAATGGAGTCTCTCAGCACAGTCCCATTTAGAATATGAAAAGCTATAATAATTATGAGCCTTGAATAACACTGGACTAACCTGCAAAAACCCACATCAATCAAGCTAAATATTGCTTAGATTTTATCAGAAAGCTGCAAGTAGAACTATAAAAAAGGAAAACATTTGATTTGTTGTTATGGGTTATTGATAAATAAGCTCACTGTGTTTATTATGAGTAATAATGCAACCCTTCTTTACAATATAAGAATATAAGAAATCTCTATGTTCCATGACCTTTACAGAAGCACTTGACCTGAAGCAAGGTTACATTTGGCTTTCTGTGGTCATGGACTTATAGCAAAAAGGGAAAGTTTTTCTCTCCACAAAATTGCAAACCATTTTGCAGGGGGAGGGGGTCGATTAGACTGTGACCACAAAAAACATACAAAGACAAGAGATCCTTTGCACTCATCTGTTATCAATATATTAGGGGCATTGGGGCATGTTGTGCTTTAAGCAAGAGATACATGATTAAAGTGCAGATGACTTTTTATGTATGATCATGGAACTTTAAATTGACTTTAAATATTATAGTTATATTTACAAGTTGGGAAATACATCATACTAATAATAATAGTTAATGTTGTCCATATTTTTACTTTTAGCAGCAGTGATAAGCAAATCTATTTTTTTTCAGTCGAAAATTTTTAAATTAAAAAAACACAATCTGGCAATCTTTGCTCATCACTATTGAGTGCAATTTGTATTATAGACAACTTGTCTACAATTTGTTAAGATCAGTCAGTGTTGACCTTGAGACACTGACTTTAATATTTTTATAAAGCAATACACCAACATTTCCGCCGGTGAATAAATTAGTAAAAAAAAAAAACGAGTCGCGGTGAAAACGTGACGAAAACGACGTGATGAAAACGCGACGAAAACTATGAGACAAAAATGACGCGCAACTCGTTCAGCGAATTTTTTGCCCAATTTGCAAATTTTTTGGCCAATTCACGAATTTCCAGAGAAATTTCAGCGAAGCAAAACTATTTATTATTACATGTTATAGAGAATTTATGTGAGAAAAAGGGGCATATAATGTATAAAAATATTATAAATGATGAATCCTTGATGGACAACTGTCTTTTCTTGTTCAGGAAGCAGGAGAGCCCCTTACCAACACTGGCCAACACTGACACTTTTTTGGGTCCTGAAACTTTCTGTCATGGCACCAACAGGAATCCTAGCCTTCTTTAAAGGTCAGATTAGGAACTGGCAAGGGACAGAAAAACAATATCATAGTTTTGGATGGGCACTAAGATCAGGAAATGCTGCAAGAAGTCAGTAATCAGGTAGGGGTCAAAACCCAAGAAAACATACTAAACAGACTTGAGAAAGATCTAAGAAATCAGAAGTAAGCTTGGGTAAAGCATAATGAGAAAAAACTGAATGAAACAGAATTTGGCACCGCCAACGAGGGCATGTGTTACTGACATGAATGACAAACAATAGCATTCCCAAGGATCAAAATCTGGAGAATCATTATATTCACTGTGACATCACACTTATGTCCATAGCTTCATAGTTTCATGGTGTGTATGCCTACTTGTTAACAGCAAAATAACAAGTGCACCAGCCTGCCACCAAATGTGAAGAAAATAGAATACACAGGACTAGCAGAGAGCCTTACAATAGGGAGTAATGCCACTCATTTAATATATGTGTATGGACGGGGATACATCATACTGTATACTACTGCATGATTCTTAAAATACATCATGTATTACAATGAAGGTTGTGGTAAGGTCAGACTCAAAGCTTTAGTGAGATTATTTTCAAATGCAGCACTTAAAACCTTAGGTCAAATGAATGTTTTAAAAGCCTAATGTACTGATGACAAATTAAATTTACCTGTATTAGCCAGAACATAAGTAAAATGTTATGTGGATGGATGATGCTGTCTAAGAAGCCCAGAACAGCTTGAACATGTATTGAACGTATTTTGAAAAACAAGTGATTTTTTAACGTATACTGAAAAGCAAGCAATTTTGGAGACCCTGAGTTACATCTTCAGAGTCTTTAGTCTTCCTTGTAAGTTCATTTAGTTGACATGATTAAAAGGAGATAGTCATCTAAACACAATGATAGCATCTACTATAGATTGGCTGTTCACTGCAGATGAGATTGCTTTGTAATCTGGTCTTTCAGGGTAAAAAAATTTATGGTTTGAAACTGAAGAACATTGTTATGTTTAAGATTTATATTTACTTTATTTATAAGGCTGTATAGCACAGAAAGATACTATCTCAAAAACAAATACAGCGGCTTTTATTCGCTCTTGCTGTTTTTCATTTCATGCAACATTATTCAACTTGCTGATTAAAAATTGCATAGCAAGGGGATAATATATATATATATATATTTTTTTATGAACTAGTTATGAAACAGAAAATTAAATTACTTAATTTGAGACTTAAAATAAAAAGCACTTTTATACAGAATGGAAAATACTGTGATATTAAAATTATATATATATATATATATATATATATATATATATATATATGTGTGTGTGTGTGTGTGTGTGTGAAATAATAGCTCAAATGTATATAAAGCAAAATGCAAAGTGTCAAATGCAATGCAAATCACCATGTTCTGTCACCAAAATACATAATTTTTCCAGAATTCAAGGGTAATAGCAGGTGCCCCTAAAACAGTGTATGCACAAGTTGCAAATAATTTGCCATTGTAGATCCTAATTTGCATTGATAATTTGAATGCAGTGTTGGACTCATCATTTTGTCCTCAAGATAGGACTTCCTGGGCAGGGGCGTATGGACCTAATTAATAAGCAATTTCAAAATATATTGGTAAAAAAATTACAATCTCGTTTATGTTGGGGCTCTAACGTTAAGGGTCATTTACCCCAGAGCACAGTTTAGACACAGTCCCTGCAAGAAAAATGGCATTCTTTTTAGGCACTTCATCTTATGCCATTCCTTGTACTTTTACTTAAGTGTTCTTGTTTCAAGTGAATGTTGTATCCACTGCCACCCCCAAAGATGGAGGAAGGTCAAGGATTCCCACAGTGGCCTATTCAATTCATGTTGCAAACTTGCATCTAAACAATCAGATGCAGATGAAGAGGCCCATTTTTCAAAATTCTCATTTTAGTGGTTTTAGATGTTTTTGAAACTACAAATAAAATATTTTTTTCTAAAACAATGAACGCCATATACTTTATTAAAAGATACAATTATAAAAAGTACCACTGTAAAAAACACTGAATGTTGCCCTAAAGAATAAAAAAAAACTCAAAATTAAAAAAAAAGATAATTGCCATTAAAAAAAATTGAAAACCTCTAAGAGGCAGATTTATCAAGGGTCCAATTTTTTTAAATTAAGTCTTCGAGATTTATCATACTCTGTCCCTTTAAGAATTTGACTATTCACCACTTAAAACCTGCCAAATTGCTGTTTAAGTCAATGGGAGAGGTACAGGGATCAATTTTGAGATGTTTGCAGCCTCTCTGACATTCAAGTTTGATCAAAGTTTTTCGGGTCATTTAAATTCTCCTGAGTTGGTAAAATTCGATTTTAATATTAAATTTGAATTAAAACTCAAAAGAATTCGATATTTGACTATAGATAAATGTGCCTTCCCATATCAGAATGGGTAAAAAAGAGGCCAATAGGATCACAGCAGCTCCCATTGGCTTCCACGGTCCTTGCCTGTGCCAACTTGTCAAAGTTTTGTGTTAGTGTTTTTGTGCTTTTTACATTATGTAAATCTTAAATTTTTTGTGTTTTGGAGAAAAATTTTATATTTTGGTGCTATAGAAATACATGTTATTATTATTATTATTATTATTATTAATAATAATAATAATAATAATAGGCCCCTCAATATTGAAATGACAGGATGATGTACAACGACAAGTCTATCTAATATGACCCTTTTTATATGTTATAAATGAATAACATTTGCATTCACAAACTTGCACAAAATGGGTACTGAAAATTGTTTACTTATTCATGAAGGGCAAGCATTATACCTTATTGCAAGGTCAATGCTGCAAAGCTGAATTCTTGTTATGCCACCAATGAATAGAAATACAGGTATGGCATCTCTTTTCTGTAACCAGTTATCTACAAATCTAAAAACTACAGAAAGGCAACAACCATGCACTTGATGCTACCTAAGTAGCACAAATCCTTATTATAGTAATACAATCCTATTGGTGTTATGCATTGTTTAAAGGAAGAGTAGAAGAAGAAAGGATCTTTGAGAAGGTTGTGAAAGAACAAGAAGATGGCAACATGGCACTTCAACAGTGCAGTTTTTAGAAACCAGAATTCACCTGTGGTCAGAACTAAGTGTCTATGATGAACATTCGCTCATCACATCACAAGATACAATGTATTTCACACACAGTACGCTGTTTTTCCTATAAATCCATGCACATGTTAGGATGTTATAATTTCCTATGCTTGACATTAAAATTATGTCTGCGCTTATTTCTTTAGGTGCAAGTATGCTGCAATTTACACAGGCTGCAATGGGAACTCTTGAGCCACCACCACCTTTAAGGAGCACTGGTATTCATCGAAACATTCTGCTGAGCACACTGGCACTTCATGCCAAAGTGCAGAACTGCAAGTACAGACTTTAGGCACATTAATGAATGGCCCCACTTGGTGCAATAACTGCAACACAGCAGCTCCACTTTCACTTAATAAATGACTGCTATTATCTTTACATCATATAATGGGCAGTGTAAATTTTTAAAAATCACAAACATTTGTGTAAATGAGTACTTTCAGAAATGTTAACATTTCAACTCGCAATACAAAAACAGTAAGGGGTAGATTTATCAAGGGTCGAATTTTGAGGGTGAATTAACCCTTCAATTTGACCCTCAAATTAAATTCGAGTTAAAATCCTTGAATTAGAATTTCAAATTTGAGGGGTTTTAATGCAATTTGAATTATCGAATGATCGAATACAAAAAATTCAATCGATTGATAAAATAGTTTATTCGATCAAAAAAACTTGTAAATATCCTATGGGAGCATACCATAGGGACATATAGCAATTTGGTAGGTTTTATCTGACAAATTGTTATATCCAATTTTTTAAAGGGCCTGACAATCGAATTAGAATTTTCGAATCTGGCAAATTCGAATTGAATTTTGGGCTATTCGAATTTTCCATTTAAATCAATTTGAACCTTAGTAAATCTGCCCCCAAATGTGCATGTATAATTTAAATATTCTGTGATATAAAAAATTAAAGAAATGTATTATTTTACACATGTAAAAATCAGACCATGGCAAAGGCATAAAAAATACACAAGTGGATACCTGAGCAGCAGAGAGAATTATGTTCATTCTGGTTAAATTATTTATTTTATGTTTTAAAAAAATAGAATAGGGTTTTATCACTTTCTGGCTTATGGTTATGATTATGATTATTTTGATTATGGTTATGATTTTAACAGTATTATGTAATAGTAGCAAATAGTATAATACCGTACAATTATCTTATGTTTGGTAAGTTGTCTGGGCCAGAGGCTTTCCCTGTAGGTATGCTTTTCAGCACTATTTACTTAGTTACTGTAAACTGTGGCATTTATGAATTAATTAATGGCTTTTATTAAGGTTCAGGCTAAGAAAGCTAGGAGTTGTATTCCTTTCTTTTTTCTCTAAAGTATATAATTTTATGTAGTATAAATAAAATATATAAGATGGAGTTTCTTTTGAACTTGACTCATAATTAGAGAGGATATCTTGCTGCCTCTTGCTGTGCCTATGAGCTGTTGACAATGGTGCTTGGTTTCCTATGTTTTGGTTTAAGCTTTCAGTTTTTTAAACTTATAGCAAACATTGCCTTGGATTCCTGTTGTTATAGATTTTGTTACTGAATCTCGTTTGATGTCTTTGTGCTTTTTAACTGTTTTTAAGAGTCTATCAGATAGAAAAGCATCAGGTTTGTAAACCTGACATATAAATGCAGAGTAGTGCAGCAGAGTTCATAGGTGCCATTTTCTGTATTTTTTTATTGGTTTTAAAGCTTTCTGCGCTGTTGGAGCTTGTCTGGGATTGGGTGTCTGTAATAAGAGACACTTATTCATGCAATAGACTTTGTGGGGACAGAGAAGAGAAGGTTTTCAGTGGAGGGTAGTAGATTTGGTTCTTTTGTTTGTTGGGAGAATTTATTTCACCTTTGAGTATTGAAGGTATCGATGAGTGAATCTGTCCCATTTTGCTTTGCCAAAAAATTAGCAAAATGTTATTGTCCCGCAAAATTTTTGTAACAAAGTACATTAGAATCTATGGACATTTTTTTGTGGCACCTTGTTTATGATTTGAGGCTACCAATAAAATGTTTCCATAACTTATCAAGCCATATTAAATGTATGTTTACAAATGCAAGGAGTCTGACTGCTAAAATGGGAGAGCTG
>CM044441.1:78428740-78461093 GCA_024363595.1 Xenopus borealis
GAATTACTACACTATATTTCGTTTTTTGTTTTTTTGTCTCCCCTTATACTTTTGAGGTACTGTATATAGCACCTTTTATTATTATGCATCATTCAAATTAGTCTCTGTCCCACTTTGGTCCCATTTCTTACAAATGGATTAACCTTCCTTTATATTTTGGAGAGTGAGGGAAAATCAATTCTAGCACAGGGAGAAAATGCAAATTCCTTGCAGATAGTACCCTGGCTTGAATCAAATTTAGGTCCCCAGTGCTGAAATTAATAAGAAGGATGACATTTATCAACTTGTAATTAATTTTTTGTATTCAGTCAGCAATGACAAACTTTTTTATATTTTCGAGATTTACTGTAGTGAGCTGCTGTAATTTTGCCCCTTAGAGGTTCTTTTTCGGCCTCTAGTTCTCATGAATTTTAAGTTTGCCATAAGTAAGACAAGACAGTATTTCTGCCAGAATAGAATCAATATATAGACAACAATAATAATATTTCCCCTTGTGAGCACAAGCATCTATACATTTTTCAGGATTAAACCAGTTGTTTACAAATAATTTTTTATTGTTTTCAGGCACAAATAAAAACTTTACAAACCATATTTCATATTTATAATCCATTAAGTGCAAACCCAGTTTATATCAATCATAATTCAAACAGATCATTATTTATGTTTAGAGTTTACATAGTTACATAGTTACATAGTTAAATTGGGTTGAAAAAAGACTGAGTCCATCAAGTTCAACCCCTCCAAATTAAAAACCCAGCATACATACACACACACACACACACACACATCTCCACTCTTTCAAACACAAACCATATACCTGTATGCCCATAGCTATACTAACTGTAGATTTTAGTATCAAAATAGCCTTTGATATTATGTCTGTCCAAAAAAACATCCAAACCCCTCTTAAAAGCATCAACAGAATGAGCCATCACAACATCACCCGGCAGTGCGTTCCACAACCTCACTGTCCTCACTGTGAAGAACGACCTACGCTGCTTCAAATGAAAGTCCTTTTCTTCTAGGCCATTTAGAATATCTTATTTTCTGGTTGGTAGTGTGGGCACTGATAGATGAAACCCATAGATTTTGATGCTAAGAGCTTATTATAAACCCAGTATAGTCTTGCAAGCTGGGACTTGGAAAAGCAAATCAAGTACTCTTTGTCTCTTTAGAAACACTCAATTTGTATTATGTTTTGTACTGCAGTTATATCAGATTCATCTTTAGGCCCGAACTCAATTTACCTATTGAGCATATGAATGTATCAAGCTCATTTGTATTCACAGCTCAGTTTGGTCATGGTTATTTAACATTTACATGGTTGTTTGTGTATTGCAATATTACTCAAACAAACTGGCAACCAGTGTGTAGAAAGCATGCCAACTCCTTTCAGTCTGGGCCAAATTCAGCTCATAGGCGATTAGACACTCCAATCTCTTTAGGAAAATTCTCCATGCTTGAAAGTCTGTTCTGGTCAATTGAGACCAAAGATTCCATAAAATTAAAAAAAAGTGTCTTGGAAAGTCAGTTTTACATAGGCTACATTGGGTAGCATTTTTAGGGTACATTCTAAATCTTACACTTAAATTATATTTGAATGTTTTTTCCTTTTTAAATTTTGACACAATGTTTTTATTTTTTTATATTTTGTTTTTCTACAGGACCCATGGTAAATCAGAGAGCTGATGATAAACAAGCAGGATATGTGAAGATGGGAGTGTGAACAAGAAAAACAGGCTAACATTAACTTGAATTCTAATCTCCTTTAAATAATGCAAATATCAGAGGGAAACGTAGTAACGTCTGCTGGCAAATGCATAAAGATTTTCAGGTAAAATCAGAGAGGTTGCTAAACAAGTGTAGCTCTGTGATTGACAAAGCACTTAACTGAATTTTTAAGGATTCATTGAAGTCTGGCATGGAGCGGAGAGACTGGCAATTGCTCATGGAATGACATTATTCAAAAAGGAACGCATTCTCATCTTCTAACTACAGTCCGGTTTGTCCAAAATCAATATTAGGAAAGATTTTCAAAAGGATAAAATAGTTAATTAAAAAAAAGGATAAAATAATAAAATAAATTAATAAAAATAATAAAATGAATAAAGGATAACACAGTTAATAGTTAGTTAAAATAGTTTAAGGGATAAAATGGTTAACTTCATTGCAAATCATAATAATAATATGGGGCAGATTTATCAAGTGTCTAATTGAAAAATTGAATTTTCAACTTCAACTAGGAAATAGTTGACATTCGAATTGAATTTGAGAAAAATTTATCAAAAACTTGCTGTTTAAGCCTATGGGAGGCCTCCTAGAACTAATTTGGAGTAATTTAGTGGACTTTGAAAAATGTAAATTTGTTTTTTCAAATTTGATCTAATACGATTTGAATTTGATTCAAATGATCAAATACAGCCTATTCCCTCAAAGTAAATTTTTTTTTATTTTTTTAATACATTTCGATGCCCCTATGAGTTTTGTGCCAAAATGTTTTTATGTGTAACCAATCTTTCTAAGCAAATGTAATTATTTTTTATGAAGAAGTGAGCAGGAACCTCAAATCTGCAATGGCAGTGGATGCAATATACTTAGGGGCAGATTTACTAAATTCACATGAAGGATTCAAAGTTCAATCGAATTTTCAAAAAGATTCGAATTTTCTAATGTTTTTGAAAACCACTTCGACAAGTGAATTTTGAAAATTCGATCGAATTGAATGATTCGAATAAAATTTCATTCGAATATTCGACTGTCACTTGTCCTTGCCCTTTAAATTTTTATTCGACTGCCTAGTTCACCAGATCAAAGCTACCAAATTGGGTTTCATTATTTTTGATCAAATAAAAAATATTCGATCGATCAATAAAATTGTTCGAATCGATCAATTCGAACGATTTATCGATCAATCGAATATTTCCTATTTGATCGTTCGACCAATCGAATTGCGGTAAACTCCTTCGATTTCGAAAGGATTTTACTTCCCTGCCTATTCAAATGGTTGAATTTCTAATTTCTTTACATTCGGAATTTGACCCTTAGTAAATCTGCCCCTTAGACTTTGCTGAAATATTTGATACAATACCACACAAGGTTAATGGTTAAATTAAGGAATATTGACCTGGAACATATTATTTGTAATTGTATAGCTGGCTGAAGGATAGAGTACAAAGAATGGTGGTAAATGTTGTCAGTGTAGTACCAAATATAGGCATTAAAAGTACAATTTCTATTATTGCTGAGGGTACTAAATTGTGCAGAACTATACACTCCATGCAGGATGTTGCCACTTTGCAGAGTGATTTAACTAGATTAGAAAACTGGGCAGCAAACTGGAAAATGAGGTTCAATGTTTATAAATGCAAGGTTATGCACTTTGGCAGCAACAATATAAATACAAGTTATACACTAAATGGCAGTGTGTTGAGGATTTACTTAATTGAGAAGGATCTAGGGTTTTTTGTAGATGTCAAATTGTCTCATTCCAGGCAGTGTGGCTGCTGAAGCAAAGTGATGTTTTGCATACAAGGACAAGGACATTAACTCAAGGAATGAAAACATAATTTTGCCTCTTTTTGGTCCCTGGTAAGGCCTCACCTGAAGTAGACAGTGCAGTTTTGGGCTCTAGTCCTTAAAAGGGATATAAATCAGCTAGAGAGAGTGCAGAGTTATGCAACTAAACTGGTTAAGGGAATGGAAGATTTAAACTATGAGATTAGCTTGTCATGGTTGGGGTTGTTTTCTCTGGAGAAAAGATGTTTTCAAGGGGACATGATTACATTAGAGGATATTATAGACCGCTAGAAGGAGATATATTTTTCCATAAAATGGATCATCGGACCAGAGAACATTGGTTTTGACTATAGAAAAAGAGCTTTCATTTCAAGCAGCGTAGGTGGTTATTCACAGTGAAGACAGTGAGGTTGTGAGGGATGATTCTGTTAACACCTTTCAATTACCTTAGATGATTACTTGGGCAAGCAAAATATTCAAGGCTATACTGATACTAAAATCTACAAGTAATTTAGATATTGGTATACATGGTTTCAGTGTGTATGTAGGTATGTGCACTGGGATTCATTTGATGGGTTGAATTTCATGGACCTTTTTCAACCCAATTTAACTATGTAATTATGTAAACAAAGCAGACTATAATGCAAAGCAGTTGTTTCCATCCACTTAAAATGTAAAAAATATTGACTTAATAGATTATCAAAATACTTCTAATGAACAATATCTTTAATAGAAACTAGAGAGGTAATTTGCAAATACCTCCAAAATAAACATAATGGTGGGTCCACATTGATTCCATTCAGTAATGTACTTGTGTCCAAACATAATCTTGTGCTTCCATATTTGAGAGAATTGTGTCTGTCCTGACATTTCTACAAAATACTACATACTGTATGTTTGCCTATTTACACTGGGGAACAGGCCAAAGGCAGGAAATGTACAAATAGTAGAATAAGGCCTAATAGAAAGGTCTTGTCCTCTATAGTTTGTTCCAATAATGATATAATAATGATCTTAACCTGCAAGCTCCACTGTGGCATAGATTCAGCTGCATAACTATTGCCCAGGGCCACCTTGCATTTTTTTGCCCAGGCCGCTACCCCCGGTTTAAAAATTGGAAGTGACCCACAGTTTCACATGTGCTGTGGATCACGCTCGGCCCCTCCTACATAGGAATAAGACCCTGTCTCACAAGTCTCTATTGACATCAGGCTGTTACTGCTAAAGAAACAGAATGTGCAGCTGCAAGTTAGTTTCACAAGCTTTTACCTCCAATAATAAATGAAGACAATTATATTGTCAATCTGACCAAGCCATAATGTCTTGCTTGTGACTAAATCAACAGATTTTATGTGCTATACTGCCTTGTTAACACCCTATGGTGATGATTTTCCTACACACTTTTCTACCTTTAAATGGAGAATTCATCTTTTTTTGCTTGAAGGCTAATTCAGTTAGTTCATATATTGTTTTATACACTTGTTGAATTATTTCTGATGTATGTTGTAAATACAGTATTTCTGTCGGTATGAAAGTGAAGTATAAATTCAATTTCTTACTTGATTGCATAACAGGATTACTGAAAAGGGGGGAACCAGATGATAAATTGAAGCTGTATGGTTGTGACTGAAAGTTACAGATATCCTTCACACTTAGTAATTGGGAATTACAAATCGAATGTGGACTTAATTGAAAGCCAACATGATGGAAATTCAAAGCTCACAAAGCAGCAACATTCTCAGATGTACAGATTTAGGTGCAATTTTGGGCACAAATGTAGATGAGTGTCATGCTTTTACATGTTTCATCACCCTGCCGTGTATACACAAAACATTCAGGTAACCTACACACATTTCAAACCTCATTGATCATTATCATTCATCTTAAAATCCTATTTTAATCCTGTAAAAATGATCCCCTTTATATAAAGTTAATCTAAGTTGGTATTTTTTACGCAACCATTGTGTAGTAAAAATAATAATTGTTGAAATTAAATAAACATTTCAAAGTAGACATTTTCTGGCCACAGCCCTCATGAAGACTTGACAAAGATATAATGAAATTGTATTAACCATTACATTGTCTTATGTGCCTATTTTCACTTGTTTTTCACTGAATATTAGCGATGGCAAGGGAGTAGTCATGAACTAGATCCCTAGTCTATATTTCAGTTAACATTGTACTCTTTATAGATATTCATATGAGGATAAAGGATTGCATTTGCTATAAAAATGTGCAATGTACACATTTCCCATTGTTACCTTTGGTGAATGCAACCCGTGATGATTTAGTATATTACCACTGAGAATTATTAGAAATAATTACTCCTAAACAGTTATGAGCTTAATAGAACACTTGAACTCTTTCTGAACTGTGCTCAAAGAATGAAGCAACAGAAAATGTTAAATTAAATAAGAGCATGGCCACAACACTTTAAATCTTTAATTTACTTGTTATTTAACATAGAAAAATACAGTTAGATTGAGCTGACCTTTCAAGTTGAGACATTCAGAGGTTTGTTTACTAAAGGTCAGCAAAGCATGAGATGAGTTGACAATCACTCCACTTATTTTTATCATCTGAATCATCTGATTCACTGTGGCAAATATACTAAAGAACGAGGTGGCTAATGCTAATGACTTTTCGCTAGTAATCCCATCCCATCCCAGATGTCCCATCTCCAATTCAGGCTCAGAGAACAATTTGCTAGTGACAGAGACCGTCCCTAACGTTTGTTCGCACTCTATCGCCAGGCGACTTTTCACTCTGGCGAATGGTCGTTGCTCTGCAAATTCACTAAATTGCAAATTTTACTGAACTTTACCTCTTTCGCCAGAGTTCCCTTTGCCACCTCAGACCAGACAAACTGCTGAAATGAAGCTACTGTACATCTTCCTCAATCTGATATCAGTGACATCATGTCCTGTACCATGGAAATTATGAAAAATGTAAAAACTTCTCTATTTTTAAAACAGGATTGCCTTCAAAAGTCTGAACTATTAAAGATTTTTCTATGAACATTTTTTAACACATTTGATGGGCCTGCCACATATATTTTAGCGTGGACCCGTGTCTAGGGCATTAGAGGAGCTTTTATATCTTTATAAAGCTCCCTTGTATATTTGTAGTAAAAAGTGGCCACTTCAAGCATTTACATCAACATCTCTAAAAAAGACGTATATGAGTTTTATGTGTCTCCCCTATTCAAATTGACCTAAGTGTAAGTATGGTTGCCACCTGACTGCTATTTTACCAACCTGTCCAGTAAAATGATGTTTGATCCCAATGTTATTAATAGGGGAAAACATAAATACATAGGAAAGCCAGTACTTTTTTCCAGAAAAGGTGGCAACCCTAAACGTAAGACTACTAGCGAATTTCTGCTAGGCACAAACTACTGCTAGTGAATCTTTGCTATTCACCCTTTAGTGACTTTGCCACATTGTGTTTTAGTGAACATCAAACTGAAAAATGTTATCATTTTAGTTGTAGTTTTTAATGTTCCATATTAAAAATACTCATATCTAGTATATACATAACATCAGGACCCAGCGCTTAAGTGCTGGGTCCTGATATTATGGATATACTGGATGTGAGTATTTTTATTATGGAACATTAAAAACTAAATTTTATACACTCGCTCCGGTGCTCCACTAGCTGCTTCTTTACTATTGGATGTGATCTGTTGAGGGACGGGTGTTTGCGTGCAACACGGCGGTGAGTGTTAAAGAGATGAAGTATGCTCCTCGTCTCTGGATGTTTGTGACAATCTTTTTAGTTGAAATAAAAGTTGTTAATCAAGTATCTGGTAAAATACAGTATGAAGTGTGTTGATGTTGAAATCCATTTTACAGTAAACAGAAATGCCTGCATTTGGTATACATAAACAGCTCAGGTGCTAACAAGCAGGTGCTAACTAGTGGACCAGTAAAGTAAATCCATTGCATTGTTCTGCTAATTATAGCTTCATTAACAAAATTATAATAATTATTACATGGTAATAGTACAAAAATAATTATGTTTTTAATTGTCATAATGATACGGTAACAAATACACATTTGTAATAAATTCAGTAACCATCTTATTTTGTTTATTGACTAGAACCAAATGTATACTAGAAGAAAAATGCAAGAAAATGCATCAAAATAGAATGAATTAGCATGTGCACTTACATAACCAACTTTAAAGAATGTATTGGTTTGTGAGCATAATCTGGGAGTTATAATCAAAAGCAGTGTTTAAAGAATAGTCATTTTAAAGCAGATGTAAGAATAAAAATAATTAGTGCAAAATATACATACAGTATGTAAAATGTACATACAGTAAATAAATACATATATAAATTTTAGAGCAGTAGAAGTAATGTTTAATGTTGAGATATTTCTTCAGTGAAAAACTGGCAAATCCTGGTTTCGCAAAACATAGATTATCAACTCTGTGACAGAGAGACCTACTTTGCCTGAATGAATCCATAAACACACTTTTTTATTCATTGCTATATAATCATTTTAAAAGTAGTATTAGAATATTTAAGAACCTTCTTCTTGTGAACCCTATCACATGAAAAATGTCACCCCTCCAATAATGTTGCTGACTAACAGAGTAGGCAATCTGTAAGGGGGGGGGGTTGCCTTTTGGCAGAAATACAACCCCTCCAGCCAGCGCTGCTTCAAATGAAAGTCCTTTTCTCCTAGTCTGAAGGGGTGGCCTCTGGTGCGGTGATCCTCTTTATGGGTAAAAAGGTCCCCTGATATTTGTCTATAATATCCTCGAATATATTTGTAAAGTGTAATCATGTCCCCTCGCAAGGGCCTTTTTTCCAGAGAAAACAACCCCAACCTGGACAGTCTCCCCTCATAATTTAAGTCTTCCATCCCTCTAACCAGTTTAGTTGCAAGTCTCTGCACTCTCTCCAGCTCATTTACATCCCTCCTAAGGACTGGAGTCCAAAACTGCACTGCATACTCCAGATGAGGCCTTACTAGGGATCTATAAAGAGGTATAATTATGTTTTCATCCCTTGAGTTTATGCCCTTTTTTATGCAAGACTTTATTTGCTTTAGTAGCTACAGAATGACACTGCCCAGAATTAGACAACTTGTTATCTATAAAAACCCCAAGATCCTTCTCACTTAAGGAAACTCCGAACACACTGCCATTTAGTGTATAACTTGCATTTATATTATTTTTGCCAAAGTGCATAACCTTGCATTTATCAACATTAAACCTCATTTTCCAGTTTCCCAACTTAGACAAATCACTCTGCAAAGTGGCAGCATCCTGCATGGAACCTATAGCGCTGCACAATTTTGTATCATCTGCAAAAATAGAAACCGTACTTTCAATGCCCACATCAGGGTCATTAATAAACAAGTTGAAAAGCAAGGGACCCAGTATAGAGCCCTGCGGTACCCCACTAACAACACTGGTCCAATTAGAAAATTTTCCATTTACCACCACTCTTTGTAGTCTATCTTTTAGCCAGTTCTCTATCCAGGTGCAAATGCTATGTTCAAGGCCAACATTCCTTAATTTAACCAGTAACCTTCTGTGTGGCACTGTATCGAATGCTTTAGCAACGTCTAAGTAAATCACATCCACTGCCATCCCAGTATCGAGGTCCCTGCTTACCTTCTCATAAAAAGAAATGAAGTTAGTCTGGCAAGATCTATTACGCATAAAACCATGCTGGCACAAACTCATAGTATTGTTATTTGCTATGAAGTCCAGTATCCTATCCTTAATTAATCCTTCAAAAAGCTTTCCTACCACTGACGTCAGACTAACTGGCCTATAGTTTTGAGGCTGAGAATGGGATCCCTTTTTGAATAGCGGCACCACATTAGCAATTCGCCAGTCTCTCGGCACCATGCCAGACCTCAATGAATCCTGAAAAATTAAGTATAGAGGTTTGGCAATCAAAGAGCTAAGTTTGCTAAGTACCCTGGGGTGAATCCCATCTGGGCCTGGACCTTTGTTTATCTTAACATTTTCTAGTCTCTTTTGGATGTATTAGAATTGGGGCTATTAACAAGGAAACCTTCATTAGCTGGTTCCTCATTTGTGTATACTGATGAGAAGTATTCATTCAGAATCTGAGCTTTTTGCTTGTTCTCATCAACCAACTGACCCCCCACTGATAATAAAGGTCCTACCCCTTCCAAATGTATTCATATGTTCAAATGTTTTGTACATATGAATAGGGAAAATATTCTACTTATGGCATTACGTGTGGTCTTTCACCCCAATAAAGAAAAAGCAATTCTAAACAATGCAACAAGAGTCAATTCTCCTCCAGGTTTTTTTATTAGTTGGCTTGCAACATTGTATAGGAATCAAGAGAATAAAGAATGCTTTAAATAGCATTTACATTTTTTTAATTAATGTACAGTATATTGGAAAGCTGCTCAGAATTAGTTTTCTTTCACACGTTTTGAAACTTTTTGTGCGGCGAAACTTCTTTTACAAACTGAGGAATTACTCTTGAAAAAGAAACATATCAGTGATATTTTATTCTTTTTATTTTTTATTAACTAAAGACAGATTACCTAGCAGATTTACTAAGGGTCAAATTTCTAAGTGCAAAAAACTTGGAAATTCGACCCTCGAATAGAATCCTCCGACACAAAGAGAGACAGATTAAATAAGTTTGTGTCACACAGGAAATGTAGGATCTTTTATAATGCATATCTTGAATGATTAACAATATTCTCACATAACAGACATCATAAAGAATAAAAAAGCTGAGCTCTACTGCAATATTTCAGTGTAAATTACCCACAATATGAGTATAACCTGTAGCTAAAGATTGATTTTACCAAAGTTCTAGAGCTCTATTTTATTAGGGGACCTAAAGTGCTGAGGGGGCCAGTAATTCTATTTTGTGAGTCACCAGCTTTCATTTGCAGGATTCTAGGGGTCACTGAGAGTCTTGGTACTCAATGGTTGAGTTTCTGGCTGTCACTGTATCATTTAGTACATGGGCCATGCCATCAATATAACAGGCCATCATTATAAAGTTTACTTAACCTTCACTATGGCTGCTTATATTTAAGTTATGTTTGCAATAAATGATCTTCAATATACCATAAACAATGCAGATGGGATGCTGTGATGCAATTTTCTGTGTTAAGTTATCCTTAATGTTCTTAAAAAATTGTGAATTAAATAAGAAAGCTAATATTTTAGATTTGAGAACATTTTCATTTTATGCCCACCAACAATAACATTTTAAATGTGTGGCTGATAAAAAAAAGTTGATTCTAGCTTCTGGGTAGGTAATCACCATAATCTTCAAAATGTCAAAGTATTCACATTGAAAGAAAAGGGCCGCCATCAGGGGGGGACAAGTGTCCCAGGCCCGGAGCTGAAGAGGGGGCCCGGCAGCACTGCAATTTTCAAAGAGCGCTCACCTTCCGCTGAAGTCCTGTGCAGAATGCGGAAGTGCCGAACGTTTGCGAAGTCCTGAAGCGCCGAAAATACCCGGTCACGAAAGGAGCCGACACATGAAGTCCTGAAGCGCCGAAAATACCCGAAGTCACTAAAACATCTATAACTGAAGTCCTGAAGTCACGAGTTCAATTCTACTGACACCAATGTGGATTTTTTTTTTTGTAAACCTCTGCCCACCAATATTTATTTTAATACTCTTTAGGCTCCTGCACTAATTTTTTTTTAAAAATATTTTTTTGGGGCCCCAATTTTTTTTTTAACTTGTCGGGGGGCCTGACCACCAATTTTTTAAAAAAATTATTTTTTAGGGCCCAATTTTTTTTTTACTTGTCGGGGGCCTGACCACCAATTTTTGAAAAAAAAAATATTTTATGGGGCCCCAATTTTCTTTTTAACTCGTCGGGGCCCTGACCACCAATTTTTTAAAACAAGTTTTTTTAAATGGGGGGCCTGCCGCCAAATTTTTTTTTACTTATAAGGGAGCCTTGGGGGGGTTACGTTTTTAGCACTGATGTCTGTGTGGTCTTTTAACTTTGATGTGGAGTGGGCAGGGATTAGGGGCGGGGCTTGGGTGCTAGGGTGGGTGGGCCCCGTGATTTCTAATGGCGGCCCTGACTACAGCTTACAATTATGTGCACACATTTTATACAATAAAAGTGAAATAATTATTTGGATTTTATATAAACAAAGACCTTATTTAAGGCAAACAGATGAAGATACTGGGTGACACATTACGGGGGTTATTCTGAATATATCTCAGTATTTTATTTTACAAACTCCGAGCATATCTGCTCAGGTTTTTTAGGCTTATTTATTATAACATTTTCCCAAAAAATTTCTATGAGTGGAAAACTACTCAGATTTCCAAAAATTTTTTCTGAAAACACAAATTTTCCGTATTTTTCCCCTGAAAGCTCAGGTAACATTGTGAAATTGCACAGAACCCAGCACCTATCAAATAATCAATGGAACTTCTCCCATTGACGTATAGGCCACCTTGGCAGGTTTGAGATGCCGGATTTTTAAATTCTGAATTTTTCATCCTCGGGGGTTTAATAAATCCTGAAAAATTTGTGATTTTTTTTAAAAAAAAAGGCCTATTTAAAAAAAAAAAAAAAACACAAATTTTTCAGATTTTTGGAATTTGGAGCTTGATAAATAACTCCTACATGTGTATGTGTAGCTTTTTAATATACAGTAGTGCCCCACATCTTTTGAAAAGCTGAGGCATGATCCAGAAATACAGAGGTAAGGTAAGAAAGGTAAGAACTAGCAAAACATAAATGTATAATGTAGGAAATAGCAAAGGTAATGAGTGAGTTGTCCAGATGTATGGGAACACAGGAAAATTAAGTTGCAGAGATATGAAGGCCTTAGAAATTACAATGTTGTACATTTCTCTCTTTGCTTGAAAGGTAGCTATCACAAAAAGTTTAATAATGGAGGAGCGTGTTTGCCTTAATGTCTGCTGATAGAATCCTCTTTAGTTCATTTAAGAGATAAGACTTCATAGTAGCAGGTCAGTTAGTAGTAATCTACACTAGTCCATAGTCCACAGCTAGTATATTCAGTTGGAGTGCTTAAAGGAAGAGTAACATTTTTGACAGCACTGGTACAGCTGGTGTGTTTGCTTTAGAAACTCTGCTATAGTTTATATAAAAAAGCTTCTTTTTAGTCACAAGGACAGCAATTCAAAGATGAAAAAGGAGAAAAGGCACACAGCAAATACCATATAGGCTCTGTAGTATGCAAAGGCATTCTTCAGCACAGTATGTAATTGATTGGTACTGTATATCTTGCAGTTTGCTATTCCAAAATAACCTTAGACTTTGCTACACTGGGTTTGCTAGTTGTAGCTAGTGATGGGCGAATCTCCCGCGTTTCGCTTCGCCGAAAAATTGGCGAAAAAATTCAAATTACGAATTCAAATTCGCTTACAACGCGCGACTCATTTTTTTGGGTGAATTTTTCGGCGGCAAATTTTTGCTGGCGTTTCGCGAATTTATTCGCCAGCGGCGAATCGCGGGAATTCGCCCATCACTAGTTGTAGCTAAATATCTTAACATAATTATTAAAGGCAACAAAAAGGAGGTTCCAGAAAGTTCACAGTGAGGCCAACATTTTCCCTAATAAAAGGTATATAAACATGTAACTTTCTAAGAGAGGGTGAATGACAGTAATGGCAGTGGATTATGGGGTGTCGTTTGTCCCAAATACATTCTGTATACAAAACTATTCCTGATACACAGAAGGGAAACCAGAACAGGAATATGAATCATAAGACAATGGCAAAACAGCAAGAATGCCCTTAACCAAAATGTCTGCACAAGCAGGCCAGTAAGCTTTGTTGTTATTGGTTCAGGAAAGTAACTGACAGTATTGCTTCACAGAATGGTTATTTTATCTGTTTTGTGAAACAAAACTTTCATTTTGTCGAAAGAATCAATCCTGTACTATAAAATCTTGCTTTCTGTCACAAATAACTATTTTGTCATTCAAATCTAGCTTGGCATGCACTAGTTAGTAACACTATTATATATTCTGTCAAAGTTTTTTTTTAATAGAATAATTCATTCTGTAAGTAACTTTGCATTTAAGTGTGTCTGTTACATGGAGGTTATAAATTTGTGAGACAGATTGATTGTTAAAATATACAGAATGGAGTTTGTAATATAATGACATCCTTTTGTGCATTAATCATATTTTGTTCTCATTCTTTAATAGAAATAAGTCTTTTGTATATTTTTTATTTGTGTATATGATCAGAAATAGTAATATACCATGAGAGACATTCCTTCTGTGTATCAGGGATAGTTTTGTATACAGAATGTATTTGGGACAAACGGCACCCCATAGTGGATAGGGCAGTTCACTTTTCAATTTTAGTGTGATGCAGGGATGTTATGAGAAATTGCATTCTCATTTTATATTTTATTGTTTTTAATTAATTAGGTTCCTTTTCAGCAGCTCTGCAGTTTGGAATTTCAGCAGGTGTGTGGTTGTAGTGTCCAACATGCCCTAGCAACCAGTGCTTTGTATGAGAGACAGGAAGATAAAAAAGAGTTGTAGCTTTGCGGATCAATAATGTTTTGGATGTCAGTGACCCTCATTTAAAAGCTGGAAACAGGCTGAAGAGGAAGACAAATAATTAAAAAATTAAGACCAGTTGAAGTTACTGACAAACGCACATTTTATAACACCTTATTTTAAAGCTACCCCTTTAGAGAGGCACCCATACAGTCTCCTGATTTTGTTTGCAGTGCCTTTATTTAGCCTGGCTGTATGCATTTGGCTTTAAAATAATAACCTGCTGTTATTTAGTGGATAGGAGATAGCTACAGAAAAATATACCTTTTGCTTGTCACTTGAGACAATTTACAGTGTATTTAAACAAGTGTTGTTGGCTATTAGTCATATCTCTATTATCCAGCTGCATCTCAACAATCAATTCAAATGTATCAACAACCTTGCTATGCCAAATTATTCCTTGATAATAACATCCTTACATGTAGAACCATTAGGAACTTCACCAGAGCACATTCCTTCCTGTGGAATTACCTACATCACACAATAAGATACTCCCCTACTTTTAACTAGGGGTTCCTTTTAAAGGAATTGTTTGGTATAAAAGTAAAAACTGGGTAATTGAATACTCTGTGAAAAATAAAAAATGTTTTCAATATAGTTAGTTAGGCAAAAATGTAATGTACAAAGGCTGGAGTGACTATAAGTCTAATCTAACAGAACAGAACACTACTTCTTGCTTTTCAGCTCTCTTGGTGTCATGGTCAGCACCCGATACCAGAACAAACGCCAAGCACCCTGGTCTTGGCTCGTGCTTCACCAGTAGTGTGACCACCTTTGGCTTCAGGAAGGCCCTCAGCTACTAAGATGCCACCTGGACTTAAACGAGAGGTGCAGGGCAGGAGTTCTGGCCAGCGTTGGGGCACGACTGTATTAGAGTCTTTAAGGCCGAAGGTCACGGTACAGCAGGCTGAGGCAGGTTCGTGGTCAAAACTGGCAGGGTCGAGGCAGGCTGATAGCTAGGAGTCATCAGACAGGCAATGGGTCAAACCGGGTGATCAATCAGGCAGGATTAGTCAGAATCGGTAGTCAGAAACAGGCACAAGTCTTGGCGCCATTGCGTGTTCACGTCAGCGCGCATGCGCCTATAAATATAGGAAGTGTGCGCTGCGCGCGCACTAAGAAGATGCCGGCAGAGGGAGAAGGTGGCGTGGCGGGCGTCCCCGCCACACCACTAGACCACCAGGGTGAGTTTTCGTCACACTTGGTTTACACTTACTGGTTACCCTGGTTACCAGGCAGCAGGGCCACCATCAGAGGGGCAGGGGGAACATGTGTCCAAGAGCCGGGCCCCCCTTACGAGCACCAAAGCCGTGCTGCTCCTTCCTATGTGCTGAATGCAGAAGTGCCGAATAGACGGGAAGTTCTGAAGCGGCAAAAAGACCCGAAGTCATGAAGGAGCCAACACCATGAAAGGAGCTGACACTGAAGTCCTGAAGCCACAAGTTCAATTCTACCGACACCAATGTGGGTTTTTTTTTTATCCCCTGGCCACCAATGTTTTATTTTAATACTCTATAGGTCCCTGCCACCAATTTAAAAAAAAAAAAATGTTTTATGGAATCAGGGGTGGGGCTTGGGCACCAGGGTACGGATTGGGCACCAGGGTGGACAGGGCCCAGGGGGCCTAGAACATTTTGTTGTACAGGGCCCTGTGATTTCTAATAGCGGCCCTGCCAGGCAGTATCCAATCAGTAACTTGAGGGAGGGCCAATTTGGTCATAACTGTTGCTTTTGCATCTGAGCTGCAGGCTGAGGATCAATGACAAACTCACTGAACAGTTATGTTCCATGTGGCCCCCTTCAAGGTGCTGACTAACTCAGATTTAGGGAGCTGAAAAGCAGGAAGTTGTGTTGTATTCTGTTATGTTGGACAGTCACTCCAGCCTTTATACATTACATTTTTGGTTACCTAACAATATTAGAAACATTTTTTTATTTTGCGCAGCCTCTTTATTTCCCAGTTTTTAATTTTATCCTGAACTGTTCCATTAAATGTTCCCTTAAAATTCACATCTTCCAAGAAATTTAGATTCTTCCAATACATACATTCTAACATCCCTTCTCCTTTATACAATTTATCACTTTCCATTACACATCAAATTCTGCACATCACATTTTACTGACCCATTATCTCTTCAATAACAGTCTTACCACTGACAATATATGAATACCTCCCACACACATTTTGAGTACATATTTTTATAGTTCACACATGCCCATCCATATGTACAGATTTACAGAATATGTTGATTAAAGAAGTTATTTACCTGTAAATTAACTTTTAGTATGAAGAGGGATATTCTGATCCAATTTGCAATTGGTTTTAATTTTTTTATTTTTTTATTTTTTTTTGTAATCAAGTTTTGTTTATTAAGCAAAAATATAACACAATACGTAACATTTGGGCAATTAAGTGACATCATGAATTACAGAAGGTAAGCAATGAAATAGAAGATTCACATATATCATAATGACAGCAAACCTCCAATTCTATCAATAGTACGTATCATATAGTTAAGTAAGTTGTAAAACAGATAACATTTTGTCGCTGCATCAATTTTCCAACATCAGACCATATATAAAGATAAAATTTTCCTAATATTCGGCTAGCCACTCTAAACAGCGGAATGCAGACATATATAATGTACACAGGTACAATACGATAGCAAAAAGACCAGAATAAGCATGTATACAAGTGTTGGATGCATAATTAATCTAAATTATCCCAGCTTCGCAATATATTCCCGCCAAGGTAACCAAATAGCTATATAGGTAGCATATTTATTATTCAGAGAGGCCGTCAGTTCTTCCATAAGGCAAATATCACTAACTGTGCAGAACCAAGTGTCACGACTTGGAATATCTCTTAGCCTCCATAGCTTGGGGATTTGGGCTTTAGCTGCCATAAGTAAGTGTCTCAGTAAGTCTGTTTTCGAAAAATCTGTAGGTTCAAACTTGTGAAATAATAGGATAGCTGGAGCGTTCTATTGAACTCGTTCCCCAATAATTGCAGAACAGACTTCCATAACATCTTTCCAGTAGGATCTTATTAGAGAGCAGGTGAACCATAAATGTTCCAAGGTGCCAACATCATTATTACACCTCCAACATAACTCATTGTCCATAAGGCCCATTTTTTTAAGAACAACAGGTGTCCTATACCACCTAGCAAGTAATTTGTAAGATGATTCCTGCATCCTATTACTAATGGAACATTTAGATACGGTTCGAATAATTTTGTCTCATTCCTCAGCAGTTAGTGATATGTCAAGATCAGATTCCCATTTCGTAGTGAACGTAGGGAGGGAGGGATATTTTCTATCGAGAATTGTTCTATATAGGAGCGATAGAACATGTTTTAAAGGGGCCGATACATAACAGAGTTTTTCGAAATCAGTTAAAGGCCTAGCGAAAGAACCTTAAGATTGAAGTGATTGTAAGAAATGGTTCACTTGAAAGCATCTCCATACGTCTTTCCTGTCCCATGCATCCCTAATTTCCTCTCCTTGAGTCAGTAAATGTAGGAAACGTTTAATTGAGGGATAAGCCACCCCAAAGGCTGCAACAAAACCTCTGTCCATGCGACTAGGTGGGAATTCTACATTATCATACAGGGGCATCAATGATGAGGGATAAGGCGCTAGTAAATATTTACTATTGAGTTTATGCCATATATTCAAGCTATTACCAATTAAAACATGCGTCTTTGTCCTCAAAGTGATGTTGTTCTTATTGATCCATGGCAAGCAAGCTAAGGTATGATCAGTCCAAACATTCGCCATGGCACGCCATTGAATCGGCAAGGTTGGATTACTATATTCTAGTATCAAAGAAAGGATAGCTGCATGATAATATGATTCGAAATCTGGCATGGCAAGGCCTCCGGATGATAGAGGTTTGTATAAAGCGACTCTACGTAGCCTCCCTCTCTTTGATTGCCAAACATAGGAAAACAAGGCCCCATTTAAGTCGTTAAAGAACTTTTTAGGGATTGCTATTGGAAGCGTGGAGAAGAGGTAAAAAATTTAGGTAAAATGGTAATTTTAATGCTGTTAATCCTTCCTTTCCACGTCAGAGTTTTCTTATTCCATCTCATAAGAGATTGTTTAGTTTCACTAATAGTGATGGGCGAATCTCCCGAAATTCGCTTCGCTGAAAAATTCGCGAATTTCTAGCGAAATTCGCTAATTGGCGAAAAATTCGCGAAACGAGTCGCGGGACAATTTTGACGCGCGTCGCGTCAAATCGCGTCGCGTCAAAAACGACGCGTCGCGTCAAAAACTACGCATCGCGTCAAAAAACGTCGCGGGAAGCGAAATTTCGCTGGTGATTCGCGAATTTATTCGCCAGCGGCGAATCGCGGGAATTCGCCGCGAATTCGGCCCTGGCGAATAAATTCGCCCATCACTATTCACTAAGAAGTGGGACATAATTCAAGCCAAAAAGTAGTTTGGGATCTGCTGAGATGTGGATACCCAGATATTTCAAACTAGTATTTTGCCATTTAAACGGAAATGAACTCTGAAGCTGTTTCTGGAGAACTGGCGAAAGGTTAATGGATAATGCTTCCGACTTCCCCATATTAATTTTATAGTTAGACAACTTCCCATATGAATGAAGTTCTGACAAAATATTAGGGAGGGAGACAATCGGGTTAGATACCAAGAGGAGAAGGTCATCTGCAAAGACTGCTGTTTTATGTTCTTGAAGGGGGGAGTGTAATCCTGAGATATCCACATTTTTTCTAATTGCTACTAAAAGGTATTCCATACATATCACATAAAGCAGGGGGGATAAGGGGCAGCCTTGGCGTGTACCATTGCGGATATCAAAGGGGATGGATAGGATGCCATTAACTCTAATTTGCGCAGATGGTATAGTATAAAGGGCCATAATTTTGTCAGTAAACAGCCTGGGCAAACCCGTAGCTTCTAATGCTAGTTCCAAAAAAGTCCAACTCACACGATCAAATGCCTTCTCTGCATCTGTAGACAGTAATAAAGAGGGCGATGTCTTATTGCTGTTCCAAAAGACACCATTAAGTACTCTGATCGTATTTTCTTTCGCTTCACGCCCCTGAACAAATCCAACCTGATCCCTGTGAATAACATGTGGGAGAATTGGTTTTAGACGATGTGCCAAAATTTTTGTGTAAATTTTTAGATCTAAATTCAGCAGGGAAATCGGCCTATAATTTCCACATATGGTGTGGTCTTTGTCCGGTTTCGGAATAAGGGAAATATGGGCAAGTAAAAAGGAAGTGTCTAGTGGGTTGTCTTTAGATATAGCATTAAAGAAGGGAAGTAAAACTGGTAAGATATTGGGTTCACAGAGTTTATAAAATTTGGCGGTATAGCCATCAGGACCAGGTGCTTTGTTCAATTTCAGGTGCTTAATGGCTTCATGTATCTCCTGGCTTGTGATAGGGTCTACAAGGGTTTGCCTAAACCGCTCTGGCATTTTAGGAAGGGCATTGGCACTTAAGTAAGTTTTAATTCTCTCCTGTAATTTAGCTGTCTCTGACATCGATAGGGTGTTAAGGTTATACAGTTGTTTATAATATTCTTTATAGGTTTCGGCTATTTTAGAGGGAGTCATATGGAGACGGCCCGCAGAGTCCCTAATTTGTCTGATATTGGCATGTATTTGCTTATTTTTCAGCGCTCTTGCTAGTAACTTCCCCGTTTTATTACCATGTTCATAATACATTTGTCTAACTTTAGATAGAACATGCTTAACTTGGCCATTAAGAAGTTGGTGTAGGTCTAATCTAGCTGAGGTCAGTCGAGTTAACAAGTCAGAGGAGAGAGTACGTTTATGTTCCTCCTCTAATTGCATAATCTGATCTATCAGCTGACTAGTACGAACTTGCCTTGCCCTTTTAAGCCTAGATCCATGTTTGATCAAAATTCCCCTCACCAAACATTTCAATGCTTGCCATTTGGAGTTAAACGAAGCTGTGTCAGTGTGTAGGGCCTCAGTGTAGACTGTCAGGGTTTCCCGGATTTCCTCAATACAGTCTGTGTCATCTAAGAGTGATTCATTTAATTTCCACCGCCAAGGAATGTTAGGGTTGTGGGGGACTTTCAGTGTCAATTGTACAGCAGCATGATCGGACCAAAGTATACTGTGTATCTTAGATAGGGACACCCAATCCAAGTGCCGTTGCGACATTAGTATATAGTCTATCCTCGAATAGGCTTGTTGGCAATTGGAAAAAAAAGTATAGTCTTTTTCATTCTCGTGAAAACATCTCCAGGTGTCTACTAATCTAGTACGATTCAAAGCCCTTTTAACTCTGTTAATAATATTGTGAGGGAGACCAGAGATCCCTCTAGAAGTGTCAAGTAATGGGTTGAGCACCATATTGAGATCCCCGCCAATCAGAATTAGGCCCTCTGCAAACGATTCCAAGACCTGTAACAGGTTGAGTAAATAAGGAGCTTGGCATTGATTAGGAAGGTATATACTTCCCAATGTGCATTTAATATTATATAAGAATCCTTTAACAAAAATATAGCGACCTTCCTCATCCTTTATAGTATCAGTACAGTGGAAAGTAGTATTTTTATGTACACTTATTGCCACCCCTTTAGTTTTAGAATCGGGATTATTGCTAAAAAACCATTGAGAATAATTACTAAACTTCATTAAAACATTATCAGACCCCTTAAGATGAGTTTCCTGTAAGATTAAAATATGTGCTTTCTGTTTATGCATTTCCCGAAATATTTTACTTCTCTTTTCCGGAATATTCAATCCATTGGTATTCAAGGATATTACATTAATATCAGACATTGTTAAATATGGAAACAGGTAGCGTAATATGAATGGACCGTCTCCGTTGGATGGCTAAAGACACGGTCTGAAAATTGGCCCAAGGAAGACCTATTGTTGCAGCATAATGACAAAAAATAATAACAGAACTAAGAAGTAAAAATTCTTGAACTCGTTGTAATTCACACAAAGTACGTTGGTATTGGGGTGATGGTAGCCTACTCCATGAGTGGCTAAAAATCGACAGACAATTTCTGTCGAAGACCCCTGGGGGGGTGATAGATACCGTAGCACTTATTTTGTAAATTTGCAGTCACCATTCCCGGTGTAAGGAAAAAGAAACCGTAAAGGTGCATCCATACTGGAGCAATAAGATAAAGGCTAAAGCGGAGATATAAGTGTAATGTCACTATTACTGTGGTAAAGTAAATATTAATGATTGAGAGAAAAAAAAAAAAAGGAAACATACTCACAAAACGTCTCACTAATGTGAACAATTAACAGCACAGTCTGTCCAAGAAAAAACCAGAATCCCGGATGGAATAAGTAAAAGCATAAATAGTCAAGTGTTGTCTTCAACCTTCAGGCTTTTGGCTTTTTTCAGGCGTCAACTTGTGCTTCTTCTTCTTACTTTTAGGCGTAGACACCTCTGTCCAGTGTTCTCTGTCTGGTAGTTCTGGGATTGTAGGAGCCAAGGTGAGTTTTTCCCAGTCTGATAGATCTGGTTCCTCTATTCCACAGATTCTGCAAAATTGGGAGATGTCATCTGGGCTTGTGAGTGATGTTGTTCTTCCATCTCTAGTGACTTGAATGCCAAAAGGATATGTCCAACGGTATAAAAGACCCTTGTCTTTCAGTCGTAGAGGTAGTGGTTGGATGGCTCTGTGCTGTTGCAGTGTGTACCAGGATAGGTCCTGTAGTATGATAACCTCTGTGTTCATAAACGGAATGGATCTCATTTTCCTGGCTTTTGCCAGTATATCTTCTTTCAAACCGAATCGAGTAAGACAGCAGATGACATCTCTGGGTTTATCTTTAGGGGAACCTCTGGGTTTAAGTGCTCTGTGTACCCTTTCCATGTCAATATCAAATGTAGCAGGTTTATCCAGGACTTGCCTGAAGAGGTGCGCCACAATGTCCATGAGGTTTTCCCCATCTGGTTGTTCCGGAATCCCTCTAAGACGAAGGTTGTTGCGTCTCCCTCTATTATCGAGGTCATCCAGCCTCCTCTGCATGGTTGAAATAGTTTTCACATAGTGGGCATTAGCAGCTGTTAGTGCCTCCACAGTGTGTTCCACATGCTCATTCCTAGTTTCGATTTCAAGAACACGTGTATGTAGCGAGGTTATCTCATTTTTTATGCTAGTAATCTCTTCCTTCAGTGTGCTCTTAAACTGAGCAATCATGTCGGTTAAGTCCGATTTAGTCGGAAGGGATTTAAAGTGCGCCATAGTAATATGTTCGGAACTTACTGATTCAGAATCAGATTCATCTGCGGGACTTCTAGCACGCCGCGGCACCATATTGGATCCTTGTTGGCAGTGTTCAGGCTCCGTCGCAGTAAAAAACTGCTTTAAAAGACGTTGTGAGTCTTTAGTTTTGAGGTTCCGGCATTCCTCGCCACTATAATCCTTAGGTTTACCGTGTTTACCCATAATCGTCGTCCGCTTTATGCTTCACACCGGGAATGTGCTGTAGAGCTCTGGTATTATGCGACTGCCATGCTCGGCGGTAAACCACGCCCCCCTTAATTTTTTTATTATTTGTGGTTTTTGAGTTACAGTTGCACTCATAAATTACATACCCTAGCAGAATTTATGATTTCTTAACCATTTGTCAGAATATGAATGATAACACAAAAACCTTTCTTTCAATCATGGTTAGTGGTTGGCTGAAGCCATTTATTGCCAAACAACTGGGTTTTATCTTTTTAAATCATAAACACTACACAAACGACCCAAATGACCCTGATCAAAAGTGATTTGGCCTGATAACATGCTCACAACTTGGCACTAAAGGATTAGAAGGGCTATTTTTCATACTGCACTGATGTTTTTCTGTTTGAAGATGCATAATAAGGAGGCACTTGAAGAAAGAGCTACTTGGTCGAGTTGCCAGAAGAAAGCCATTACCACAAAGTATGCCACAAAGTATCCCACTTTAATATACCAAAAAAAGCACAGAGAAAAGCCTCAAACCTTCTGGCACAAAGTCATTTGGAGTGATGAGATTAAAATTTAACTTTTTGGCCACAACCATAAATGCTACATTTGAAAAGGAGTCAACAAGGTCTATGATGAAAGGTACACCACTCCTACTCTGAAACATGGTAATGGATCGCTTATGTTTTGGGAATGTGTGAGCTACAAAGGCACAGAATTGATGAATGCAGTAAGTTATCAAAAAATACTGGAGGACATTTTGCACTCATCAGCCTGGAAGCTGCGCATGGGACGTACTTGGCCATTCCAACATGACAACCTGTCATTGGCTAAAGCAAAACAAAGTGAAGGTTCTGGAGTGGCCATCTCAGTCTCCTGACCTCAATATCATTGAGCCACTCTGGGGGAGATCTCAAACGTGCAGTTCATGCAAGACAGTCCAAGAATTAACGGGAACTGGAGGCTTTTTGCCAGAATGAAGCAATGGGCAGCTTTACCATCTGAGAAGATAAAGATCCTCATCTACTACCACAAAAAACTTCAAGCTGTCATTGATGTTAAAGGGGGCAATACACAGTATTAAGAACTGGGGTATGTAAATTTTTGATCAAGGTCATTTGGGTAGTTTATTTAGTGATTATGATTTAAAAAGCGTAAACACAGTTGTTTGACAATTAAATGGCTTCAGCCAACCACTAACCATGAGTTTTGTGTTATCATTCATGTTCTCTGAAAAATGGTTAAGAAATCATAAATTCTGCCACGGTATGTAAACTTATGAGCACAACTGCATATAGCTGTTTATTAGCTGCTCTCTCGTTTGCAATTTCAGCAATCTAGTTGCTAGGGTCCAAATTACCCTAGCAACTATAAACTGAATCGGATAAAAGCTTTCCTTGTTTTATTTATGACAATTTTCTACAAAACTGAAGTATAAAGATTAACGTTATGTCTGTGATGTTTGTATGGCAGCTCAGTAATCCAGATGCAGATTCTGAACTAAATTTGCTACATCAGTTGATATAGTAGCTTCTGTGGAATTGTAGTCAATTATAAAAGCTGCCTTTAATACAACTCAGGGATCCTGCAGGACTAAAGCTAAGAAATGTATCAACTAATTTAACAATTTAGAACAGTTACAGAGCCAGTAGCCCTCCTCCCAGATTTGCTTCAAAAAGACACAAGGTGAAAAAAAAAAAAAAACTTCAATGTTAGGAAAAAGGCCACAAATAAAAAATAGATTATGATGGGGGAAAAGGCTTTATTTCTGGTGAACTATGCGAAAACAACTGAACTGAAAACATGTTGGAGCTAAAATGCTTTTTCTAGTTTGGGTTAAAACTCTTGTGTGTTTACCCCAGAAGATAGGAGGAGAGGAAATTGAGATATATTAGAAACAGAATCATTGCAAACATATACATGCAAGTACCATGTTTCTTCTAGTTTCCTGAATAGGACAGATGGTTTTACTGAACAAAAACTTTCATTACAAACTTTTTTTTTTAAATATCTATCTGTACTATATTGTACTAAAAGAAATAATTGATATGCTTTGACTTTCAAGATATTTGAATTATTCTTTAAGTGGCACTTTCATATGAAAGAACACTTCAAGCAGCATTAACTGCTCTTTAGCTTCTATTGATCACAGTTAACAGATCAAGCCAGTTATATTTTAATTTTCCACAGCCCTTTTAAGCCTCTTTAAGGAGTAAGTGAAATAGAAACGGACATGTAACTCAAATCAATGTATCAATTTTGTGTCATTTTTTTCCTTTGTGTTCCTAAACTGCATTCTAAACATTAATATCATTTATAATAAGTCTAGTTTCAGATTAAATAGAAAATGGTCAGACAAAAAATAAGGTGAGACAAAAGCATCGCACCATTCAGAAGATTGGCTTTAGTGAACTCTGCCCTAATTAAATTCTGGAAGCTGATGCTGGCATTGTTCCTTTGCTAAAGATTCAGTTGTAAGGGAAGCAAAATGTGTCAGGCATTTCAATTGTGCAATTTTTATTATTTGGGTAGTGTTTAGGTATAATGTTATTCTGCTAATAAGGTCATCTCAATAAGCTTTTTATATTGAATGACGACTAGTGATGGGCGAATCTACCCAGTTTCGCTTCGCCGAAAAATTGGTGAAAAAATTAGAGATTTTGACGCGCTTTTTTTGGTGAATTTTCGCTGGCGTTTCGTGAATTTATTCGCCAGCGGCGAATTGCGGGAATTCGCTGCGAATTCGCCCATCACTAATGACGACAAGTCTGCAGAGTGTTCTTCTTTAAATACAGTATACCACAATAATCATACATTCAGATAAGACTGTGAGATCAGAAGTGCATGCTGATATACAACCTGGCATAGGCTCCAAACAGCCAGACCCTACAAACTTTTTTTGTGATAACAGCATTTTTCTCTTTGGTGTGACATGTTGTTGTAGGAGTTTGTAAATGTGAGATGGCATAAGCTATTGTTTTCTGTAAATTTACACAGACTCCCCTATTATAATATTTTTATTATAATATATAAATATGGTTGATGTGAACAAGCAAAAAGCTCAGATTCTGAATGCATACTTTTCATCTGTCTGCACAAATGAGGAACCAGCTAATGAAGGTTTCCTTATTAATAGTCCCAATTCTAATAATACATCTAATGATGCATTGTTCACACATGCTGAAATTCAAAAGAGACTAGAACATGTTAAGATAAACAAAGGTCCAGGGCCAGATGGGATTCATCCCAGGGTAATTAATGAGCTTAGCTCTGTGATTGCTAAACCTCTCTACTTCATTTTTCAGGATTCATTGAGGTCTGGCATGGTGCAGAGAGACTGTCGAATTGCTAATGTGGTGTCGCTATTCAAAAAGGTATCCCATTCTCTGACTCAAAACTATAGGCCAGTCAGTCTGATGTCGGTGGTAGGAAATCTTTTCGAAGGATTAATAAAGGAAATGATACTGGACTTCATAGCAAATAACAATACTATGAGTCTTTGCCAGCATGGCTTTATGCGTAACAGATCTTGCCAGACTAACTTAATTTCACTTATGAGAAGGTAAGCAGGAACCTCGATTCTGGGGTGGTTTTGGATGTGATTTACTTAGACTTCGCTAAAGCATTTGATACAGTGCCACACAGAAGGTTACTGGTTAAATTAAGGAATGTTGGCCTGGAACATAGTATTTGTAACTGGATAGAGAACTGGCTAAAAGATAGACTACAAAGAGTGGTGGTAAATGGAACATTTTCTAATTGGACCAGTATTGTTAGTGGTGTACCACAGGGCTCTGTATTGGGTCCCTTGCTTTTCAACTTGTTTGTTAATGACCTGGATGTGGGCATTGAAAGTACGGTTTCTATTTTTGCAGATTAAATTATGCTATAAACTATAGGTTCCATGCAGGATGCTGCCACTTTGCAGAGTGATTTGTCTAAGTTGGGAAACTGGGCAGCAAACTGGAAAATGAGGTTCAATGTTGATAAATGCGAGGTTATGCACTTAGATAACAAGTTGTCTAATTCTGGGCAGTGTCATTCTGTAGCTACTAAAGCAAATAGGGTTCTGTCCTGCATAAAAAAGGGCATAAACTCAAGGAATGAAAACATAATTATGCCTCTTTATAGATCCCTAGTAAGAACTAATCTAGAATATGCAGTGCAGTTTTGGACTCCAGTCCTTAGGAGGGATGTAAATGAGCTGGAGAGAGTGCAGAGACGTGCAACTAAACTGGTTAGAGAAATGGAAGACTTAAATTATGAGGGTAGACTGTCCAGGTTGGGGTTGTTTTCTCTGGAAAAAAGGCGCTTGTGAGGGGACATGATTACACTTTACAAATACATTAGAGGACATTGTAGACAAATATCAGGGGACCTTTTTACCCATAAAGAGGATCACTGCACCAGAGGCCACCCCTTCAGACTACAAGAAAAGGACTTTCATTTGAAGCAGCGTAGGTGGTTCTTCACAGTGTCGACAGTGAGGTTGTGGAATGCACTGCTGGGTGATATTGTGATGTCTGATTCTGTTGATGCTTTCAAAAGGGGCTTGGATGATTTTTTGGACTGACATAATATCAAAGGCTATTTTGATACTAAACTCTACAGTTATTATAGCTATGGGCATATATGGTTTGTGTGAAAGTGTGGAGGGGTGTGTGTGTGTGTGTATGCTGGGTTTTAATTTGGAGAGGTTGAACTTGATGGACTTTGTCTTTTTTAGACCCAATTTAACTATGTATCTATGTAACTATGTACACCCAAGGTGATGATTTAATACACAGGTATAGAACCTTTTATCAAGAATGCTCAGGACTTGGGGTATTCCAGATAAATATTTCTGTAATTTGGATCTTCATACCTTAAGTCTGCTAGAAAGCCATGTAAACATTAATAAACACAATAGGCTGGTTTTGTTTCCAATAAGGATTAATAATATCTTAGTTGGATAAAGTGCAAGATACTATTATTATTACAGAGAAAAGGGAAATAATTTAAAAAAAAATGTTGATTATTTGGATAAAATGGATTCTATGGGAGGTGGCTTTTCCATAATTAAGAGCTTTCTGGATAATGGGTTTCCTGACAATGGATTCCATACTTGTATGACTTTGTTTTTACATATTTGTATTAAAAGTTAAGCTTTATTTTTTTCTCTGCAACCCTGGAAGCCTCTTCCTGTTTTCAATATTTTTTTCATCTATTGCTGGAATTTTGGTGCACGATATCTAATAATGAAATTGAATTTCCATGTAGGGTGCATAGATACTTTATTATTATTTTATTTAAAAAAAAACTTGTTTTAACTGACTTGTGAAGATTTTATCTTTTGCAAAACAGAATATTCAAAAATAGTTATCTGGGAAATAACTAGTATTCTCCCAAGTTAAATGGTCCAGACAGCTAAACAGATTGTTGGGTGTACTCATGACACTTGACAGTGATTTTTACTTCCCCGGTGAGGAATGCACACATCACTATATTTGCTGGTTAATATCTCCAGGAAATAAAGATCCTAACCAAAGTAGGAACAGTAAGTTTGGCTCTAGTGATGGGCGAATCTACCCAGTTTCGCTTCGGCGAAAAATCGTTTTGCGAATTTTTCAATTTGCCAATTCGCGAATTTCGCTGGAAAAATTCCCGAAACGGGTTGCGGCAAGTTTTTGACGCGTCACGTCGTTTTCGACGCGTGTCGTGTCGTTTTCGTCACGTCATTTTCGTTGTGTGTCACGTCGTTTTCGTCGCACAACTCGTTTTTTTTTGGCAAATCTTCGCCAGGCGAATTTTCTCTGGCGCTTCGCAAATTTATTCGCCAGCGGCGAATCGTGGGAATTCGCCACGAATTTGCCCCTGGCAAATAAATTCGCCCATCACTATTAGGCTCCTTTTTTATTTTGAGTATTAAGAATGACCACATTTTCTAAGCAAAATTACTGCATACAATTCAATTTATGACAAATATTAATTATGTTTGTATTTTAGCATCCTTTGTCGTGCAGAACATGTAATTTTTGTCTCATTTTTAAGTTTGGCTAGTATACAGCTTGTTCAGAAATCAAAGGAAAAAAACACAAAACAGATCCCTCCCAGGTTATACAATTTGATAAATGCACATCAAGGATTAAATTTTTTCACTTTGTCACAGCCTGAAAACATTCACTCTTAAAATAAGGCCAGCATGTGGGGACATTCTGCTTCTGAAAGTCTATCTACAAAGAACCATCAGCATAGATGTTGAATTATTGATTTCTATTATCTAGAAAGCCACACTTATTCTATATTTTTCTGAGAAATTCTGCACAAATGTTGTTCCTTCCATTCCAGAGCAAACAAACAATACAAACGTATCTGTCATGCGCTAAGCAAATTACTTTAACCTCTTCTATGTAACTTCAAGTGCAATATGTGCTTTATCTTATTCCAACAAATAATGTTTGTTCTTCCCCTTCAGAAATGCTAATAGAAAACCATCACACACATTCTTTACATAACCAAAGATGTCCAGTAATTTAAAGTGATACTGACACAAAAAAATTTAACATATGAATGTACATTAATTGTTACCTATAGGTCATGTTGATCATTTTTTGCTGAGAGGTTTGTTTTTGTATATAACTGTTAGCTGTAGTGATGGGCGAATTCGCGGCGAATTCCCGCGATTCGCCGCTGGCGAATAAATTCACGCGTCAAAAGCGTCCCGCGACTCGTTTCGTGAATTTTTCGCCGATTCGTGAATTTCTCTAGAAATTCGCGAATTTTTCGGCGAAGCGAATCGCGGGAGATTCGCCCATCACTAGTAAAAGGCAGTGTTGTAATGTTTTAACTGTAAATGTGTGCATTGTTTATTACTACAACAGTAACAAATATAAATGTGTGTTGGTGGGTATGTGTTTATAGTTTATGACTGCATTTTTTTAATTCACTGGCTGAAAAACTTTGGCCAGTGATTTATACCAGCAATGATAGCCAATATACTATACCTGGAAGCTAACCCTCTTCTATGTAATGTTTTCAGTAAATGGGATGAAATACTGCAGTATGCACTGTATTATTTACTGACTACAGGAGCTATTAAAATAGACAGCTATTGAATTGGTAAATTAATAGGGAGAGTCATGGTAGGCCATAATGGAACAATAGTGGAAATCTGTATTTATAACACATACACACAGCAATTTGTGTTGGGCCTTGGGGCTACATGCTGACTATATCTGGGGAAAAAGTTATATATTTCCTATTAGTATTCTATATTAATATGTCATGATAAGGGATGAGTGAAATACTGTAGTTAGCCATGTTTCACTGCAGAACATGCAAAGCCTATTTTGTCACTTTATGTAAATAGGTATCACATTACATATGTTGCCAGACCCATGGGATACTACAGGATACTTTTCTGACAAGATGGAATGTCATTGTCACTGGTTGTATGGTCTCTTGCCCTCACATTTTCACATATAGGTGGCAGTTTCTATGATCCAATTTATCTCTAGAATATTTGGAGCCATTCTCCAACAGAGCACCTGCCAGCTGACACTTTAGAAATTATTTGATGCTATTTATATTATGATACTTTGCTATATGTCTAAAGCTTTAACCCAGTGGCTTTTAACTTGAAATTTACTCTATTAGTAACAACTATTAACAGTATATTTTTCTCTGAGAAGTCTACTTTATCCTTCTATCCTTGCATTTTTTTATAGAAGAAAAAAATAAACTTTTGTGCAGAAATGAGTGCCCTGTCTCCCCAGAGTAGATTGTTAACAAAAGCTTTATGGCACATAAAGACTCACATTTTATTCTCCTAAAAGCTAAGGAGTAGAATTATTAAGAGTTGAATTGAAAATTCAAATCAAATTTATTATTTTTTAATAAAACTCTCAAATTCGAATTGTGAATTATCCAAACTTGGTTCAAGTTTTAATTCGAATTTGAATTATTTCAGAGAAAAAAACTCAAATCAATTTTAGTTGAATTTTATTCAATATGATTTGAGTTTTTTGGTTGGGAAAATTCGTCGGAGTTTTAGATATTTGATTTTTTTAAAACAAAAATCCCCCAGTCAAATTTCAAGTATATTAAAAATTTAACAAAGTTTTAAAAAACTCACATGAATTAGAAAATTGACCTTTAATTAGGGACAAATTTACAAAATTCACGTGAAGGATTCGAAGTTCGATCGTAATGGATCGAATACTGATCGTACGATTTTTTCGTATATTTGAAAATGCAAATTTGGCCTCTTCGATCATCGAATACCGAAATATCGAATTATCGAATAGATCGATCATGGAATCTTTCGATGATCGAAGGATTTAAAATGTTTAAATCCTTCGAATGCCCACTTTGCCAGATTGAACCTATCAAATACCAATAGAAGCCTATGCACCCTGCCCCACAAGGGCATAGGCACTGGAGCACAAGTACCTGCAGTTTACCAATTAAAATAGAACTTCTTCAGTTTGCCAGAGCTGTAATTATGAGAGACAGCATGGACAAAGTATATGGGCATCACTCTGACAGACAAGTCAAGGACCAGCAGGTGTGGTACCTGCACCAATGCTGCACTTTATACTAAGGGGCCGATTTACGAAATTCACGTGAAATTATCGAAATTCGATCAAATACCGATCTTACGATCTCTTCGATCATCTAATATCGAATAGATCGAATGATTGGATATTCGATAATTCGATCATTTGATGATCGAAGGATTAAAAATTTAAAATTTATTCGACTGCCTACTTCGCCAGATTGAACCTACCAAATTGTAATAGAAGCCTATGGGAAGCTCCCCATAGGCTTCTGAGGCTAAGTCCTGCTCGAATACCATTCATATGATCATAGCGTTGGATCGTTTTAAATCGTACAAATTTTTCGGACTCTCGAAGGAAATTTCACAATTTCTTCGTGAAATCAAACAATCGGTATCCGATCATACGAATTCATCAAGAAATCGTATTGCAAGCAAAATGATAGCCTAAAACTATTCGATAATCATTTGATGGTCGAATGCTTAACGAATTGCGAATTTGGTCGAGCTAATTTCCAGGAATAATAGTAAATTTGCCCCTAAATGTTAAATGAAGTGCAAGGTACAGCATCAATCTCCAAATAGCAACTAGGCATTAAAGAGTAACATTTTGGAAATGACCCATATTCTACATTCATAGCTAAAGTAGACAATACTTTCTGAAAAAACAAAGCAAAATGAGGGTGATGCTATCATACAGCTATAGAATCTATTATTCAGAATGTTTGGAACCTATGGTTTTCCTGAAAAGGTGATCATTTTGATCACCATACTTTTACTCTTATGTATTTAATAATAAACCCAATAAGCATTAGTGCAGCTTAGTTACCCTCAAGTGCAAGTGTTAGTCTTATTATTACAAAGGAAAAGGATATTATTTTTGAAAATTAGAAATGTACTGTATGGGATATGGTCTTCCCATAGTTTGGAGATATCTGCATAATGGGTTTCCTAAAAAAGGATCCCATACTTCTGTAATTGTAAGGTGGAGTAGTGTTTAATGTAAATTATTGTCCTTGCTGAGGTCCATTAAGAGCCATAAAAGACTGATTGGATTTTCAATTTGTCAGTCATAATCCCATATACAGTAAAGAGTAGCAGCCCAAGGAAAGAAATATTTTTAACCAGGTTTTAATATTCAAGAAGAATGAGAATATGACAGTTTATGACTAATACTATAGATATGCTATTAATACTATAGAGGAAACAGACCCCGTGTCGTCATGGTGGACTTGGGTCTGCTTCCTCCATACAATGTGCCTTTACATAGTAACATAGTAACATAGTAAGTTAGGCTGAAAAATTACTCGCGTCCATCAAGTTC
>CM044441.1:78463046-78505529 GCA_024363595.1 Xenopus borealis
TGCCTCTGTCCCTCCGAAACAAAGTATAGCCGCTGATATTAACTGCCAAGTCATGCGACTAGTGATGGGCGAATCTCCCGCGATTCGCTTCGCCTAAAGATAAAGAATCGGCGAAAAATTCGCTAAACGAGTCGCGGGACGCTTTTGACGTGCGTCGCGTCATTTACGTCGCGTCGCGTCGTGTCACTTTTGGAGCGTCAAAAACTACGCGCGACTCGTTTTTTTGGCGAAATTTCGCATGGCGAAACTTCGCTGGTGATTCGCGAATTTATTCGCCAGCGGCGAATCGCGGGAATTTGCCTCGAATTCGGCCCTGGCGAATAAATTCGCCCATCACTACATGCGACTCATTCAGCCATAATTCGGCCACACCAATCACGTCATATTTTCCCCCCAGCACAAGCACCTCCAGCTCTCCCATTTTAGCAGTCAGACTCCTTGCATTTGTAAACATACATTTAATACGGGTACCATGTTGAACATATGACATGTGGTCCTCCTTGTCCTTAACAGTACCCCAACCAAATCTCCTCCCCCATTTTCCCTTCCTTTGCCCACTATCTCATCTAACCTGTCTTCCCTGTACCTATTATAGAACCCTCGCCTAGTTTAAAATCTCCTCCAACCATCTAGCCCCTTTAGAGGGGTTGTGACCCACAATTTCATGTAAGTGGGGTGGAAAAATGTTTTTGTGGAGGGATCTGAGCCAGTAGATTTATGTCAGTGATGAAATTAAAAGGAATAAATGCTACATTTACTTCAAATATTTATTTAAAAATAGTAATTAAAAAGGAATTTTATTTTAAACAGTAAGGACATGAGAAGCCCTATTTCTCTACTGTATGACCTGTGTTCTATTTAATTGAATGAGATGCCACAAATGGCAGCTTCTTGTGCATAGACTGTATGCACTGTATGAATGTAAGCAGGTTTGTGACAGAAAAAAACAAGATTGTAGACACTGTACATTTTATGAGTGCTTGGTAATTATATACAACACAAATTAATAAGATGTTAGAAAGGTGGGGAATGCTTATTAGACTGCTTTCTGAGAGATGTGGTAATTTGGGAGCAATGTTGGGAGCACCCAAGGTAAAACAAGAACCTGAACAAGAAAGGATTACCAGACAAAACATATCTAAATCCACACCCATTTGAAGATATTGGCAAAAACGAAGAGCAATGTAATATAATACAGCACCTTATACCTGATCCCAACTAAGCTACATCAATCCATATTGGCGTCAAAACAATCCTTTTGGGTTTATTTAATGTGTAAATTATTTTTTGCATTTTTGTATGTGAATTCAAATTACAGTAAGATTTCTTATCTTAAAAAATTCCAGGTCTCTGGTTTTCCAGATCATACACACAAAATAATACACTTACTAGAATTTTTTAGTTGTACACGAGTAGTGATGGGCGAATCTCCTGCGATTCGCCGAAAGATTCGCAAATTTCTAGAGAAATTCGCGAATCGGCGAAAAATTAGCAAAACGAGTCGCGGGACGCTTTTGACACGTGTCGCATCAACTTTGACGCGCGTCGCGTCAAAAACGACGCGCGACTCGTTTCGCTGGTGTTTCGCGAATTTATTCGCCAGCGGGAATCGCGGGAATTCGCCGCGAATTCGGCCCTGGCGAATAAATTCGCCCATCACTATACAGGAGTGATTCTATGATGCAAATTAATGCATTTGTTGTCCTCTAGCAAGTACTGTATGTAATTATCATAATTATTTTGATATGCTTAATAAACATATGCCCGCTATAGAAGATTGCTTGATTTATTCGTTTAAGCAGAAGTTAACCAGACTCCTAGCATTGCCTTCTTATTGAAAAATAAATTTTTAAGGTGTATTTATTGTATATAATAAAGTAATCTGTGTAAATATTAAGAAAAATGAAGAAAGATAAACATAAAATGGTAAACTAGCCACAAGATGGCAGCACATTACTTCATCTTTAAGTCTTCATTTATGTGTTTGCCTAGTACAAACTGTAATATTAACAGGATTTTGCTATGCAATGACAAATTAGTATATTCAGACCAACTCTCTGGGGCCGATTTACAAAATTCATGTGAAATGATCGAAGTTCAATCGAATCTGATCGAATACCGATCGTACAAATTTTTTGTGAAATCAGATATGCAAATTTGGCCTTTTCGATCATCAAATATCGAATAGATCGATTAGATGAATGGGACTGTTTTAAGTTTGGAGGAAAAAATCATGGTTTATCTCATAAGAAAAGTCCATATGAGAAAATGTGGAACTGAATTCAGAAACAAGTTTTTCCACAACAAAATGCCTTCTAAGCTTTTCTATCAATTAGGGGCAGATTTACCAAGGGGCACATTTACTAAAGGTCGAAGTGAATATTCGAATAAAATTCGGATTAAAAGTCTTAGGAATTCGAAGGATTTTGTGCTAAAAGATTCAAAGATTTTTATTCGATGGAATATGGCCATTTTCAATTGAAAATGGTCATATTTGATTAAAAATGACCCCCCCCAAAAAAAAAAAAAACTTGATGATCAAATTTTAAAGTTTTTTCACCATTAGTAAAACTGCCCCTAAGGGTCGAATTTCGAATTTAAAAAAATTCGAAATTCGACCATTGAATTTTCTTTAAAGGCTATTTTTGATCGAAAATGGATCAAATAGGTCAGTTTCCGATCAAATTAAAATCACTTGAATCGTTCAAATGCATTGTTTGATTCGAACGATTTTGGCAAAAATCCTTCGATTTTCCAGAACTCTGTAAAGGTTCTAGGAGGTCCCCCATGGACTAAAATAGAAATTTGGCAGCTTTAAGGTGGCAAAGTGGCGAATTCAAAACATTTTTAAAGAGACAGTACTTTGAAATTTGAATTTTCTATTTTTTTCAATTCGAATAGACGACCCTTGATAAATCTGCCCCTTAGAGGCACATTTATTAAAAGTCTATTTTCTAATTAATGTGAGTTTTTTAAAACTTTGTTAAATATGAATATGCTTGAAATTCGACTGGGGGATTTTTTATAAAAAAAAACAAATATCTAAAACTCGGACAAATTATCCCAACCCCAAAGCTCAAACCTCATAGTTCAATCGAATTTTTCATATTGGATCGTTTATTCGATCGAATTTCTACCAAAATTTGATTGTCAAATTCGAGGGTTAATTTTTTAGTCCTATAGACTATATTAGACTATTAGGTCTATAGGACTAAAAAAATTACTCTTAGGGGCAGATTTACTAAGGGTCGAATTTGAGGATTATATATACAGATGTAGCCACTTGGATTTGTGAGTTAAATGCATCATGAAGAAACTGTGTTATCTAAAGATATCTTAATTCATTTAAAGAGCAAGTAAATGTTTTTTTTTTCTATCTGTAAATTTGCTCTAAACAGCCCCCCAGATTAATGTACCTTAGTCCCTGCTGCAAGTCTGCTCTGGTTTCTGTGTTATCAGCAGCTTGTTTCCCCTTCTTCCTGGTGCAGAGTGAAGCCCCACCCCTTAGCTTACTGAGCTGACCTTATATCTGTGACTCTTATCTCTGTGACTAGTCCTGGAGATCATTTGCATGCTGTGACAGAGCAGAGACCAGTGTGTGCAGCACCTTTTTTTTTTCTCCTCATGTGCACTCTCTGCTCCTTCTGGTTCATTCCATATCACAGCAGCACTGAGAGGAATATTTCTCTGACACTGCTGATGTACTGTAGGTAAAGTAACAGCCCTTTCTCAATTTATAACACATTTTATAATGCTATTGATTGCTATGCCTGATCTTCTGCCTGGTTATGTAAAGAATAAAGCTGATTTTTTACTGAGTTTGATTAACTCATTCGTGTGTCCCTTTACTGATCAATTTATGTACAAAGCTATTTTCCATTTATGCATACTGACATAGATTAACTATGGTGGTTGTGCAAGTGATTGTTGATGAGCCTGGGGGAACTGATTTATTATTAGTTAGAATGGCAAGTGGGGATTTTATTTAGAATCAGAATGGCAGCCTGTTCTGGGAGTTGTTCATTACAGTGAATGTTCAGAGCCTTATGCAAGAAATGTTTGTGATGCTTGGGGAAACTAGCTTACTAATGCACACACTGGCTCCCTCTTCCTCTCTATTGTGTAACAGCAGCAAATGGACTGATCAGTAAACTAAGGGGCTGGGCTTCACTCTGCACCAGGAAGAAGGGGAAACAAGCTGCTGATAACACAGAAACCAGAGCAGACTTGCAGCAGGGACTAAGGTACATTAATCTGGGGGGCTGTTTAGAGCAAATTTACAGATAGAAAAAGAAAAACATTTAATTTTCCTTTAATGCATTTAACCTTTTCATACCAAAGCCCCATTGTTTTCAATGGTGAACTCTTTAATTGGATGGGATGCTGTAACACAATATTCTGTGCTAAGTGGGATAAATGGGATAGATGAGTTAAGTTTTTCTGTGTCAAATGCACAATCCAAAGTGGCTTCATCTGTATGTATATATATAATATAATCTAATAGGCAGATCAAACATCATCCTCCTTTGATATCTCCTAGCCTGATTTACAGTTCAAACCGTAAATCAGTTCTTTCTGTTTTTCTCCATCTTCCTTGTAAAGTTTATGACTTTATCTTTTGGGTATTCAGGTATGGGTTAGGAGGGGTGTGGGAATGTAGTACATGATTTTTTTTTCCATGATGAATTTTCTTGTCTGCTTTGCCTGAAAAATTTGCAAAACTTGTCACACATATTGTTTCTCACAACAATTTGTTTTTGTCAGGTGTCCTTTTTGTAGCAAACTATATTAAAGTCTATGGGATTTTTTCACTCAGTATACTGCTACACACATGCCCTACAACTGCATTTTCAATAGAAAAAAAGGTTCCCATTTTGCCAATTTCTTAAAAACACATTTAGTATGTGATTTTTGACATTACCTGGCACAACTAAGAATACATTTGACTACCAACAGATAATATCTGGATGCTCTGTATCCCACATTAAAATGAATAAACCAAATATTTATGCATTATGCAGTGGGATGGCTCAGATCCCTTTGGTTGATGTGGAAGTAGAGGGGAAGGATAAAATGACATATGCATTTTTCACCATTTCTTTTTAGTTGCACATCTTTTTATTTTTTTTGACAAGCGTTTACATTAGGCTTTACATTAGGCTTCAAAGGGATTCAATCAAAATCAATATGGTGGGGCCTCCTGGAAATGTGGTAAGGTCTCTCCTCATGCCCCCATTAATGGAAACCAAGCTACAGCACCATATATTTAATATAATAAAGTATGTTAAATTTATGGGCAGGTGCTTGGAAGGCCTTTTAAAGGGGTCTTAATCCTACATAAAATTGTCCCCCTGCAACCCATATTTTTATATGTAGAAGTAGATAGATAAAATCTTAAAATCCGAGATAATTCACTAATGATATCATTACTGTTCAGTACTATATCAGCCATCTTGCTGCTATCTTATGTAGAGATAACCATCATGTTGTTTTACATACAGAGATAAGTGTGTAATTTTGACTTGATATTACACATGATATTACACTGTAATCTGAAGAGAAGAGATACTAATGCTTAGTTGTTCTGTGACAGAGAATCTGTGATTAATGCTTCCGGATGCAGAAACAAATGATCATTCCAGACTGAGGTGGGAGTCTCGTGCCCAGGAAAGATGTTGCATTGTTATACATATACTGTATATATATATATATATATATATATATATATATATATATATATATATATATATATATATATATATATATATATATATATATATATAGGGCCTGCAGAGGTTAACTTCTCCGAGTGGGGTTTCTACCTAAAGTTTCCAGGGACTGAGCCTTGGGATTTGTGGATTAGGGCTGATTCCAAAAGCAGCCACAAGGTGTCACTGTGCCCTATAAAAGGAGATCTGCGATGTGCTCACAGCCAGTGCTGTTGCAGATTCTGGAGTAAGATCTGTCTTGCTGCTGGGCAGTTATTTCTCTGAGAAGGTGACCAGAACTAGCAAAGATGTAGGGGCTAAAGGGAGATTGATAGCCCTGCGGGCTGATGCAGGGTACTCCAAGGCCCTGAAAGCAAAACCATGCCGGTTTGGAGTTTAGCTGACACCTTTCATGCTCGCGCTATGGAGAGCGTTGGGAGCTGTAGTTCTTTGTAACAGTGTGCTCACGCTATAGACAGTGTTGGGAGCTGGATGGATTGAGGATCAATCAAGCTGCATGTGCTGCATAGAATGGATTCATCGCTGTGGATGCCTGCTCCAGCTTTGTGAAAAGCCTACCTATCTGAGTGAATCCCCAGGGTAAGGTGTGCCTTTGGGGAGGGTACAAAAAGAGAGGATCCAGGATGGTTTCTGTTTATGACACAGGCTGATGTTAATGCCTGCCATGAGGGAGCCAGTACCTAACCGGAGGGAAAGGTATTTTGGGCTGCATTGCTACTTGGGACCTATTGTGCTCTTTGGGGAAAAGGGACTGGGACACTTTGTCTGTCAAAGGAGCTGCGGGGCTTTGCCTGGTCAGGAGGGCCAGGAATGGTCTGCTATAGCTGCCCAAGGGAGTGGGTATATATGATGTAAGTTCATATATTGTGCTGTATGTTATGCTTTGTGTTTTACTTCCCCTTTAACTTCACTTTTCCTTATATAAAGTTGTGGTTTTTATATAATAAAGTGTGTGGGTCATGTTATTCCTAATGGGACTATTCTTAGGTGTATTCCGGATACCCAATGGGTGGAGGCACTGCCAGAGAAGAATTCCCAGTACCCTTTCACTTAGCAAAGGGTACTCAGGACCTGTAAGTTGGTGAAATGTTGGGATGTAAAGAGGAATAGGCTCTCACACACCCTTTAATTTAGAGATATCTGATGCTCAGTGGTAGAGGTACGGCCACCTCACAAACCAGTCCTGGAAATAGAAAAAATCCACGGCACACAGATCTGCTGCAAGGTGATTCCTTGTTTGCAGCAGATCTCTGTGCTGTGGATTTTTTCTATTTCCAGAAATGTTGTGATGTACCACTTAGGCACCAGGGGGTGGCCAAAATGGGTTACATTTGGAGGCACTGCTGAGATGCATACTGGGAAAAGTTTTTGTGTGAATTGCATGTTTTTCTTCAGTAACCATTGTACTGGGTAGTTCTCTGGAGAGACTACCAGAAGAGTGATGTCTTTTGTTTTGAAATGTGTTTATTACTATTGTCGGGACAAAATGGTTTCACTGTGGGGAGAATGCAGGGCCTGAAGAGGTTATCTTTTCTTCCAGGGAGCCTCATGGCTGAGAGTGGGGTTTCTACCAAGAGTTTCCAGGGACTGAGCCTTGGGATTGGTGGATTAGGGCTGATTTCAAAAGCAGCCACAAGGTGTTACTGTGCCCTATAAAAGGAGATCTGCCATGTGCTCACACCCAGTGCTGTTGCAGATTCTGGAGTAAGATCTGTCTTGCTGCTGGACAGTTATATTGTAATAATATAATACAAAAAAAATGTATGTTGATGGTAAATTTAGATTTATTTATTTTGACATCTTTAGTATCCATGGGGATCTGCTTAATAGAAAAATTAAGTGTCCCAAGTATTAGATCCCACGCCTGTATATGTGTATCTAAGTTAAGTGCATTTCCACTGGTAAATTTTTCTTTTATAACACTTTAGAATCAGAATGTAAAGATCAAAACGCAAATGTAATATTTAGTATTTCTTACATGCTTTTCTGTTTTATGATCTCTGCTTATGGCTAAGAGCAGCTCAAAATGTCAAGTTAATTCTGGCATGCTGAGTTTTAAAATAATCTCAAAGAAGGCATACACAATGCTATAATGGGTGCAGTTTAAAAAAAAAAAAAAAAAAAACACTTTTAAAAACAAACATGTGCTTATTAGTGATGGGCGAATCTCCCGCGATTCGCTTCGCCTAAAGATTCGCAAATTTCTAGAGAAATACGCGAATCGGCGAAAAATTCGCGAAACGAGTCACGGGACGCTTTTGACGCGCGTCGTTTATGGCGCGTCGCGTCATTTTCGTCGCGTTGCGTCGCGTTGCGTCGTTTGCGACACGTGTCGTGTCACTTTCGGCGCGCGTCGCGTCGCTGGTGATTCGCGAATTTATTCGCCAGCGGCGAATCGCGGGAATTCGCCGCGAATTCGGCCCTGGCGAATAAATTCGCCCATCACTAGTGCTTATCTTTTGTTTTTCAAAATGTAATAAATGTAAATTATTTAATACACTCATTGTGGCAGTCTGTGCACCCTCCCTGAGGTTTTCCCATTTTTTGTAGTTGGATGATCACAGAAAACCACAATAATAGTGAGGTTAGCCAAACCTGATACAAATGTTATTTGCATTATGAATTTTAAAGTCACAGATTTACCTGTGACCATTTCTTTGGTCAGTTTTGGGTCAAAATCATGTTAAACTGGGCAAACTTCAATGTTCAATTCAATGGTTACCAACTGCCAGATAGAAGTAATTTACATATTCCTTGCACTGTGAAAACAAATTTGCTTGTCTCAGTCCTATTTTCTGAATTTTGCTTTTGGTCCTGTATACTGCAAAGTTTTCCTAGGGCTAACTTCTTGTAAGTCTTCACAAGTCATACATTGCAAGATTTCAGCTGCCTTTAATTCTTTTATTTCTCAGTTGTAATTGAATGGCTTCACAAGTAAGAAAAACAATGTTTCTAAGAAGAAAGGTTAGATTTATGCACAGTTATTTGAAATTAATATATTTTAGATTGTATTTTTGTCTTTAATGACAAGCTATCAAGTGCAGTTTACTGAGCAAACAGAGATTAAATTGTGCTTAGTGTCTTTCAAAAGCAAACATGTACATAGATGAGTAAGCAGACATTTTAAGCCTCTTATCGTGTATATAACATCTCAACAACCACTTAAATAAGTCATTGACCTTTAACATTCTGAAAATATATGCATTTAGAAAAATATCCATATTGTTAACAGAGTAAAAATCAACAGATACAGATGATCTTATTTTGCACAGAGCTTACAAGTGCACATTACATTCTTGTCATGAATATGTTAATAAATTAAATATACTTGTAAATATATTTATATTTATTTGCTATACTTGTGTACTCTACGTAACTTCAAAAGATGACATCTTAGCTAGTATAATATAGTATAGCATTTTATACATTTTAGAATAATTTTGACCTACTCTACCACAATTTGAAAGATATACCATATGACATATATCATGACATATATCATATGTTTTATTTGCTAACATTTTTTATCATGTTAAACAATAGAGTTGAATGATGAATCTGATTAATGTATACTGGAACCAAAGTATATGTAATATGCAAATAACTAGTTTCAAGAGTTCAAACAAGAGATTAATCAAACATTGATTATAACATGTCTCACTACAACACATAATATACAATAATATCCTATATCCAAATGAACAATACTGAAAGTTATACCATTATGAATCAGAATCAATATTCACATATACATACTGATATGCTTTTGATAAACAGTGAAGGGATATTTTAATGAGGATATTGAGGCAATATTTAAATACTGACTGATTGGGGCAGATTTATTAAGGGTCTAGTAGGAAATTTTAATTGAAATTTTTGATTTTTATTTTTCAAAACTCTCAAATACAAATTGTGAATTATCCAAACTTGATTCCAATTTTAATTTGAATTGAAATTTAGAGTTTTATCAAATCTATACCCTGAGAATGATTTGAATTCGACTATTTGCAAACCTTAAACCTGCTGAATTAATGTATAAGTAAATACTGTATAAGTCAATAGGAGAGGTCCAATGAGCGATTTGAAGATGTTATAAACCTTTCTGGAGAAAAAAAAAAATTGAGCTTAGTTGAATTTGATTCAAGTTTTTGGGTTGGTAATATTCGTTCAAGTTTTAGAAATTTTTTTTTTCATTAAAAACCTTCTAGTTGAATTTCTCATATAAATTCAAATTTATTAGAGTTAAAAAAAACTCAAATGAATTCAAAATTCGACCTTTGATAAATGGGACTTTAGAAATTTAGTCTATAGATTTTGAGAGGTTATTGGTCTTGTTATCACATAGTAATCTGATTATAAACAAAGCATAATAACAATAAGAATGAAGAGTTATAGGCAGTGTTGCTAGCTAATTATAGATTGACCTGAAAGTTTTGCCCAATCTTGTAACAGCTGATAATTTTGCCACTCACAAAAAGCCAGATTGACTAATAAATAGCAATGAGTGATTTTTTTTTACCAGTCATGGATTTGCAGCATTTCACCGCCTGCCCATTTTCTCATGAAACTGCAGCAAAAAATTGCCATGGAAAAATTCACTAAGACAAAAATGTTGCCATAAGAAAAAACATCCATTGACTAATACATTTGGACAAAAAAGTCACCATAAGAAAAAATGCCTATTGTCTTTTATGCATTTGGACAAAAACGTCACACAGGCAAAAAAAATTTGCCACAAGAAAAAACTCCCATTGACTTTAATATATTTGGAAAAAATTGTCACGCACGTAAAAAAATGTTTGTCTATTTTGTTCAATGAGGTTTGCGAATCTTTAGCTGTTTTGTGAATTTTTTTTCTCAGTTTAGCAATTTTTTCTGCAAATGCCAAATGGGATAGATTCATTCATCACTATTCAATGCATGCAGCTGGTCTTCTTGAAGTTGATGAGATCACTGAGGTTCCTTAGCCCACTCTGGTGATTATTGCATTCTGATAGAATGATTGACCAAATTGCATGATCATTGTGTCATTATGAATAAATTACAGTTTGAGAGTCAGGTTGTTTTAGTGCCACATGTAAGCAGATTTATCATTTCGAGAATTAAAAAAAATTAAAAATAGACCATATGAATAAAAGGGAAGTAAAATCCTTCGAATTCGACTATCGAATTCAAAGGATTTTACCGCAATTTCATTGATCGAATAATCGAATAGGAAAAATTTAATCGATCGTTGGAATCGAACGATTTAATCGATCAATGGAATTTTTTTTATTCGATCAAAACTAATGATACCCAATTTGTTAGCTTGGTTCTGGAGAAGTAGGTGGTCGAATAAAAATTTTAAGTAATTCGACCATCGAATAGTCGAATATTCGACTTAATTTTAAACTTGTATTAATAAGCTATCATCCAACAGGCAAAATAGTTATTTATGGTTTTTTTGTAGGCTCTAATATTCAAATTTGACTATTCGTTGGTCCAATTTGCCTAATTTGCATATTCGAAGATTCTAATTCAAATTTAATTAAAATTCGATCGAACTTCGAATTATTCATGTGAATTTTGTAAATCTGCCCCTAACTCTCTATAAGTAAAGGATTATTATGGTTTAATAACAAAATGTCAGCACCACCTTGTACCAAGAAATAAGTAAAAAAATACACAAATATTTAGTTTGTTTCTGACTTGTTTTACTTAATTTTAAAACTTGTATTATTGAGCTATCATCCCACAGGCAAAATAGTTATTTATGGTTTTTTTGTAGGCTCTAATAAAACGTGCTTACTAGTATCCTCTTTTTTTTTATTAATTCCTTGCATACAATATCAAAGGGTATAATTGATATAAGGGCCGCAACCACACCACAGACCCCTGGACCCGTGACAAATAAACAAGGGTTAAGGCACACAGGGAGATTTGTCCCCCACTGTTAAATCTTAAATACTGCAGATGAAAAATTGCACAAAAAGACTTTCCAATGAATAACACTGTGATTGCCACAAGAAAGCCTTTGTAAAACTGACCCTATGTACCATGACGCTTAATCAGTGCCAATCAAAATAAGAATGTGGTATGATAAAATACCTGCTTTGTAGAAGTTCCTATCACACAATTTTCCAAACATAGGAGCTGCATAAGCAATTTTAATTTGAAATGGTGCTTTACCAATTTATTTGGCCACAGAAGTGTGACCAAACAAAAATATGGTTTCACTTTGAGTTAACATTTTTGCATTTATTATGGAACTAAGAGAAGGGAAAGATAAAAATGTGTTAGAAGGAGAATACAGTAGTAAAGGCAGCTATAATATTTGTACATTTTTTCTGTTAACTATGCTTAATTTGTATTACTGTAAGTATCCAGCATGTCTCAATCCTCTTTGGGCACTATAAGTTAGTACAGAGTATCCATAATGGTCCAGGTTTGAAGCAATGGTTTGATTGTGGGCTAGTGCCTGCCATATATTAATACCTGACTAGTGATCAGCGCATGTATTCACCAGGAGCAAATTAGTGGCAAATTTTTTTGGATGCCGCCATCCGTTTTTGGACTCTGGTGCATTTTCACAGGCAAAATTGCGCCGGTGTCCAAAACCATACCTGACAGCAACCCAGAATATTGTCAAACTACCCTTTACTTTAGTTGAAATCAAGATTTTTTTACCTGGGTTAACTAAATTTACACCTGTTTCAATTTTAACAAATATCTCCAACTGAGTATTATTTTTCATTTTAATACATTTACAAGTATTAAATATATAAAAAGACATGCTGACATGCTAGCATAATCAATATGTGTGTATGTTAAATATTGGTTGAAACCATTTAATTTAAGAAACGTTTCACTTAAGAAAACTTTACAATGCAATGACCAGAATTTTGAATCCTGTTGAAAGACTGGAAAAGATTACTTACTTTTAAACAAAATGGTGAATTTAATTAATTTTCAGACTGTAATTTTATGATTATATATCATGGTATGACATTGAACTGGTAAAGATGTAATTAAAAAATCAATTTAGTCCAATACCTCAGTGTTGTTCTATACAGATACAGAATATGAAATTGCAAAGTTATTACATTTCAGCTGATTTTTGTCATGGAAAACTTCAATTATTTTTGCAGGGATATGTACCATTTAATCAAAGTGGTTGAATAGAGTAGGATTCTGGAGAAGGACTTTTACTAGGGCTTGTTTACCAGGCTTATAAACCAAATTTATTCTACCATGATAACCCATAGCAACCAATTGATGCATCTACTGCTGGTAGAATAATAAAATAATATATTAACAATGAATATTAATATTGTCTACATATTTGGCTCATTTTGGCTCATTATGAGGACAGACAATATATGCTACATAACACTAAACTCACAATAAAGGATGTAGTAGCAATAAAGCAACAGTAATTAGAGATGAGCAACCCCTACGTAGTCAAATCAACAATGTGTACCCAAAGTGGTCAGTGGAAAACTTGTTTTGTAATTATATATACAGTATAAGTCAGGGATTTGCAACCTTGGCTCTCCAGCTGTTGAGGAACTACAAGTCCCACAATGCATTTGCCTTTATGAATCATGACAGACTCCTTCATTGCATTGTGGGACTTGTAGTTCCTTAACAGCTGGAGAGCAAAGGTTGCAGATCCCTGGTATAAGTGAACTATGGCTAGCAGCAAAAGGAAAATATATTTAAGAATGTAATTCTACTTATCTGTACTTTTACTAAGCAAATTGACCTTATTATATCTTATACCTTCCCTTTATTTGCATCCTCCATTTGTTTATCTGTTTTACCTTATACCAATGAAAATAAGTTGTAGTCAGGCTCATTATGTCTTTTCAACACTTGCAAAAAACCCATAGCTGCCATTCGTTACTACCCAAGGGCTAATTTGATCAGTGTTGATAAATGAACTCCACTATGTTTTTCTACATACAATGGCAGACTAATCAAACAACTCTCATTAAGCCTGTCAATGAGACAGCAACATACATGTATATGGTATTAAGCCTGATGACTTTTTGTTTATATAAAACTTGTTGAGTAATGTTACTTTAAGTACTTGCCAGTGAAATCTATCAATATATAATTCTGAATTCGAGGGGTTAAAACACAAATCGATGTTTCGAACGATCGAATATTAAAAATGCGAACAAATTTAAGCATTCTTTATTCGATCAAAAAACTTGGAAAAATCCTATATCGAATAAGACCAAAATTAAATTTAAATTTTTTATTCGAATTTGATTAAAATTTTCATTTCGAATCAATTTGACCTTTAGTAAATCTGCCCCTTAATCTTTGCCGCCTTTGCGGACTCATCGCGAATCCAGGCCTGATTAAAGTGCAATATTTGCTTGCCACATTAAATTGTAATAAGGTTTCAAAAGATCTACACATTTATCTTGTATTTCAGTAGACATATACTGTGTTTATGGATAAAAAAATGTATGTTCAAAAACCTTACAAATTATTGTATGAATCTAAGAAGAGATAGCCATTTGTAAACAGAGCAGGCAGGGAATCAATAGAGGACCTTCTTGTTGTACATTTTATTGTATAACAATAAAACAATAATGCATGATTTTGTTGGACTTCAAAGTTTACTAAATGGAGCCCAGAATCATTGGTGTGGAACAACTTTGCTCTTAAATATTGTTGTTCACTTTAAAGATTTATTGAATAAAATGTAGATTTAAATATACTGTACAAAAATGTACATAGAATTGATTGACAAAAAAAAGACCCCTCATTTGCATAGTTGGTCAGCAGAAACAGTGACACACTATATAATATATACCTGTATTCAACTAAAGCCCCAGAATAGTCCTCATGCTAAAATACATTCTTCCTGTTGTGTTGATTTGAAAAAATCTAGACAGTACTGAAAAGATTAATGAATCTAAAAGACACTTTAGGTTTATAATGGATCACACCTCTTTGGTTCATTAAAAAACCATGGGAAGACCAAAGGCCTAATTTGCCAAGCTGAACATGGCCCTTCCTCACTAAAACAGCATTAGACAGCAATGTATTGAGCAAAAGTGTGTATTCTGCAAAAATGGGCAAAATCCATTGAAGACAATTGGCGTTTCAGTGAAAAAGAGATAGGAATCTATATGACTATGAAGATTCTCATTCATCCAGGCCATGGTATATTTATCAAAAGTAACTCAAAGCAACTATATGAGTCTATATGTGTTGTTTTTTTTTTTAATTACTTTTTACATTGGCTCTTTTTTGCAGTAACATTTTCCACACACAATACATTGGAATCTTCTGGAAGTGTTTTTGCACTATCTATGCCTGTTTTGTTGCTAGTTTTTCACAGTCCTTTTCACAGTTTTTACACAAAATTTTGCTGTGGTTTCACTGATATATGGCATTTCACTGTGAATCCATATCTGGCAAAAATGTGTGGGACAGAGCTGGGAGGCAAGCCCCTGGAATATGGAGGCTAACATGCAGCTGTCGCAAACTTTATTTAGATATTGTGGCTAAATGTCACTCCATTTAAAATGATCATTACTATTCTTTATTTTATTTAAATTAAAAATTAAATTGTATATATATATATATATATATATATATATATATATATATATATATATATATATATATATATATATATATATATATATATATATATACAGTATATATATAAATATATATATATATATATATATAGATCATCCTGCATTGCTAGATAGAAGCTGCTTTCTTTCTTTCTCTGAATTAATTTAAGAACATAAGGATACTTTCTACTGTGTACAATGCAGTTACTTCAGCTAATCAATCACCCACAGCTCCAAAATTCTATTAAACGTGAGAGATTGGAATTTTCCTTTTGGCTCTGACTGTGGATGAGCAGATCACTCACAGCACTTATTTGGCTTATCATTAGAAGTCACTGATTCCATAATTATATAGGTAATCTGTATTGAACATCAACAAACTAAGGTGAGCTTGTTGATTATCCATGATTCCATCAGTATAGTTATGGAGTTACTAAGTTGATGTTGGCTGAAAAAAGACGTATCCACCATAATTACCAAACCACATTAGGAAACAAAAAAGAAAACAAACAAAGAAATAAAACCACATGCATGGTACACACAAAGACACACACATCAGACACACACATAAGCACACAATTGCCAATATACAAATATTCCTTGATATTTCTCCTGTCCAAGAAGACATACAAGCACCTCTTAAAGTCATTAAGAGAATCTTATCTTGCTTTAGGGGAAAATTCGATTCCTACAAGCTAATGGTTTTGTTTTTTTTTTATTATGACTATAATTTACACTGACATATTTGTAAAATATTGATATGTCTTTTAGCAAGTACCTCTTGCACAAAAAAAGAATCTTACTAAAATCCCTCCTATGGACTGGGGCCTAAAACTTGTAAAACCATGTATATTCATGATGATGTCTCACCACCTTCAGTTGCAGTTGAGGTACGCATAGTGATTGCCTTACAAAGACTTTCCAATACATTACAGCATAATTTATTGCTGATGAAAGATTGGTATCTTGTTATAGTAAAACATTTATGTTACCAGCACACACACATCATATTCATTTATTTTGCAAGGGAGGAAATGCTGACATGGCTTTGCATTAAAAAGTGAATGTCATTTACTCCATGATGTGTGAAAAGTCATGTGCTTAATGTACGTTGTGTGCCCCACATCCAAACAATTCCCTTGATAGGCCTCAAAAGGGGAGTGACAGATGGGCAGTTTCAGATAAAAAGGTTATATTTGTAAATATGTGTGTGTGTGTGTTTTGCAGATGCATAAATTGTATTTGAAAGTGCATTACACACTCTTATGTATCCTTAATTTATAAATGGAATCATAAATATTTGTGCTTTGTTTGAAAAATTCTTTATATCACTAGTGCATAAAGATACAAAATTTTGCTAAGTTTAATGATGCCTTACAACACTAGCCCACGCACTCCTATCCAACTACCACTTAGTATGGATGCTATTAAAAACTCCCATCTTTCTTACATATTGCAAGACTTCTAAGCCTATATTTACCCACCACATCAGCTATGTAGTTTCTATGGAGTACTATACAAATTTCAACATTTAAAATTGTGATACAGCAATGAATGCAATAGTAATAGTATTTATATTTTACATCACATGCACTAGGGTAATCATTTACCACAATGATGAATTTTGTGTAAAAAGAATACCTATGTTTATAGAATTATAAACTGTACGGAACAAAAACAACTTTTAACCATACCTACTCTATATATTTAAATTTTTGTTTGTGTTTTTTTTTTTATTGTTTGCAACTTAAAGTGATACTGATAGTAAACATTTTCTTTTGGAAATATTAATCTACATTTAGGGGCTAATTTACTAAGGGTTGAATTAAAATTCAAATAAAATTTGAATTTCAAAGTAATTTTGGGCTACTTCTACTATAGAATAGCCCTAAATTTGATTCAAATTGAAAAAATTCAAATTTTGAAGTACTGGCCCTTTAAACATCCTTCGAATTCGACTTTTCCCCAGCTTAAAGCTGCCAAATTGCCATTTTAGCCTATGGGGCACCTCACAGAACTTGGCAAGAAAATTTTATCATATTCTGAGAATTAGAAGGATTGTAGTGAAAATCGTTCGAATTGTTCGATCGAATCGAATGATTCGAACGATTTTCATTTGATCGAATACGGCTGTTTTTTTTATATCGAAAACAGCTATATTTGATCGAAAATGGGTTATTTGACCGTTTTTCGCTGATAGATCACGATGGGCGAATCTATCCCGTTTCGCTTCGCCTAAAAATTTCTGAATTTCCAGTGAAATTCGAGAATTGACGAAATATTTGTGAAATGAGTCGTGTCGAGTTTTTTCGACGTGCGTCACATTTTTTTTTAGGCCAGCAAATTTTCTGCAGGCGCATTTTCGCGAATTTATAATATATCATTATGAAGGGTTTATATTATTATTCACACCATGTTGATTGTGCTTCACTCTATAATGCATGCTGGATTTCTAACTTTCTTATTACTGCAACTTAACTAAAACAACCCATAAAAAAAAAATCACAGACACACATACATACACAGACACACACAAAAAAAAACACTTGGATTGGAGTGTAGACCAACAATATATTACATAAATATAAAACAGTTACAGATTCAGTCAATGTAAGGGATGGGGCAAAGTGCCCCCTTTTTGAACCATGTCCAGCACTTACCACCCTTTGCTCTCCATAATTGAGTTTAACAGTGCTGTATTCATGTGATGCAGACTGGAGTGAACTTCTCCTAACCATGCCACCTATTGACATTCAGATGCACAAGTTATGTTAGGGAGCAAACGCAGGTGATTGGACCTAAAAATATACAGTAAATGCACACCAGTTTATATGCAGTGTGAAACCAAGTCAATGGCAGTTTGTCATGTATTGTAGATTTGCCTTTTGAACAATATGATTCACATTTCATAATGTTACATGAATATTGGAAATAATAGATTGTCTCAAAGTTCTCAAACACATCCTTCCATCAGTTGATGGGGGGAGGGGTTACTGAAATCAATTTGCAAGGCAGGACTGCCAAACTGAATCTTGGGAAAATGGCACACTTGAGAAAGGGCCAAATGTATCCCACAATGTTGCTCTGCAAATTATTATAATACACCCTTGTTGTTAATAAAGACAGTTTGAACTCATTTGCATTGATTTCAGTGCACTGAAAATAATATTAAAGGGTTGGTGCTGTATACTGCTTAGGTGCTTGTATGAACCTGGAGTTCAAACGGCTCGGTTAAATGTATTTGTTAAATATCATAGATTCATACAAACGCCAACATACAAACACACAGAAATTCATAAACAAATAAAGCACTAACAACATATGAAAAGCCTAAATGGACCTTATCAAAATAAAGTCTACAGCATTTCATATTATGTGTAATGATTTATTGAATACCTCTTACCATGCTCCACCATATTCTTAAATTGAGCTGTACAACAAAAATAGCTTTATTCTTAAAACTACTCATTCATCTGTGTGATCCAGTGCCAGTACCCATTTACAGCACAAGGACAAGGACCTCTGGAAGGAATTGTTTATTCTAGTATGCAGCTCCTATACAGCTTTATGTTTTGTATGTAATTGTGTTGTATGAACAAGTCAAATTTTGCATATTTAGGGACAGATTTATTAAGCTCGGGTGAAGGATTCGAATGCAAAAAATTTTATTTTCAATTTTTTTGGGCTAATTCGACCATCGAATTTGCTTAATTCGATCGAATCTAATGATTTGAATGAATCATTCGATAGAATGGAATGATTCGAATAAATCGTACGATTCAAATAGGAAAATCGTTTGACCATTCGATGGTCGAATTACTTGCCCTTAAAAAATTTTTTTGATTGCCTACTTTGCCAGATGAAACCTACCGAGTTTCTATATTTGCCTATGGGAAGCTCCCATAGGCTTTTTCTAAGTTTTTTTGATCGAATAGAAATCATCTGATTTTTCAAAACAATCGTACGAATCATACGTCAAATTTTTTCGTGAAGTCAGCTGAATTTGTATGTTTTTTTAGAGAAATCAGATATTTAGTACATTTTCGTGAAATCGAATGATCGATATTCGATCGTTCGATAGATCGAATAGCGGTAAAATCCTATGAATTCGATATTCGATTTCGTCGGATTTGACTTTGGGAAAATTTCGAGGGTCGAATTTGACCCTTGATAAATCTGCCCCTTAGTGTAGCATTAGGAAGGAGAATTGTCAGTGGAGATGCCTTCTTTAGAGAGCTAAGGTGAGTAATGATTTCTATGGATGGTTTAGATCTTGCTAACGGAACTACAACATCCCAACATATACTGTAATTAGTTATTTCCTGCTTTCAGTGTTTCTCTTCAAATTTGATAACTTCTTATTCAGATGTAAAGTTTTGCAAAGATAGAGTTCCTACTAATGCTTTTGCTGCAACAATAATGCCACCTGATTTTCCACGTCATTATAAAGGAGTGGGGGTTAGTATGCCCTGAATTCATTATCTATGCTGTGACTCCCATTAAATGTAACAAATAAAGCAGAAAAAATTAACGCATATCTCATATTGCTTTTATCAGCATATCATTAAATGTAGTGAATAAATTTGCCAAAATTCTCGGGAAAAAATGAGTCGTGCGTCAAAAACTACGCGACGCCAAATTTTAAAAATTTTAAGGGGAAGCGAAACGGGGTAGATTCGCCCATCACTAATTAAATGTCTTCCCTATGGTTAGGATGCACTACCTTTATGAAACTGTTTAAATATGTATTCCTGTGAACATGTAAAGTGGGAACTTATAGAATTGTGTATTCAATTTTATACTCTGCCTCAAGACACCTTCAATGGATGTTGCTTAGAGGAGAACAATGGAAAAGTTAAAAATTTCCACAAGCATGGCTCCTCTACACAATGAAATGAAATCAGGCATGTCTGATATCTCCTCTGAGCACAGGATCATTATGATCACATTTATGTAGAGAAGTGCTTAAAGGAAAACTATACCCCGAAAATGAATTTTTGAGCAACAGATAGTTTATATCAAATTGAGTGACATTTTAAAGAATCTTACCTACCTGGAATATATATTTAACTAAATATTGCCCTTTTACATCTCTTGCCTTGAACCACCATTTCATGATGGTCTGTGTGCTGCCTCAGAGATCACCTGACCAGAAATATTTCAACTCTAACTGTAACAGGAAGAAGTATTGAAGCAAAAGACAGAACTCTGTCTGTTAATTGGCTCATGTGACCTAACTTTATAGTTTGTTTGGTATGTTTGTGTGCACCGTTGGATCCTAGGATCCCAGGAGGCTGTCCTTATTTTTTAAAATGGCTATTTTATATTTATGATTACCCAATGGCACATGCTACTAAAAAGTTTATTATTATGAAAATGGTTTATTTACATGAAGCAGGGTTTTAGATATGAGTTGTTTGATGTAATATCTGTTTATAGAGACCTACATTGTTCAGGGGGTATAGTTTTCCTTTAAATATATAAATTATATCTAGCCCTGTTGAGCAGTGCAGCCAAGCATGTTTTACTATTTTGACCCAAGTTCATACTAATTTGACATATTCTTTTGATCTGAGGTTTGTGCTATGACAATGTCAGTAAAGAAATGAAAAATGATAGTGGAATGGTGCAGAGTCTTTCCCATTTCATCTGTGGTAGTTAATATAAAAGGAAAATGGAAAGCAACACAGATACACCCAAGACAGGACACATTCTCTCTGTCTCAGTTGCTCCCTATCTTAGCATGAATTCCCAGCACGGAAAAGGCTCTCTCAGATGCAGATGCAACTATAATTTCAAATTAACCTTTACTTGTTTGGGAAAAAAACAAGAAATAAGCCCTTAATATTCATCACTAACAAATATGTTTCAAATTCACATTTCATACTCTATTACTGGGGAAGCTATTTATACAGAATGAATTCTTTGATGAAGGTTGTAAAAGCAGCTAGCAATGGATTGAGGATTTAAACTCCTGGTGAGTACAAAAAAACAAGTAGGATATGAAAACACCATTTGAAGATAATTTATACCAAATTTATTGTTGAATCAAGAACTGTTTACATTTCCTGTTAAAAAAATAGATCACTAATTTTTGGAAAGACCTAATATATTAATATGCAAATTAAAAAGAATCACACATAATATATCTAATTAAAATCCAGGAATTGTAATGCATGAGGCAACTGTAATCAGCTAGAGGCATATCACAGCCAGACACAGCTAGATCCATAGAAAAATTAGTTATGCAGTGTCTTATGTTGCATGCAGAAAAAAAATTGAAATTTTTGGCACATCATATGCATGCTGCATTTTAAGTTGGCATGTGATTTTTTTACACATATTAATGCAGAATATGAACTTCACTGTTCAAATGAAATCAATCTCTTGACATTTTCTTTTGCCTCCTATTGAGCAAACATAATATATAGCTTATGGAAAGTGCAGAAATATCTAAATTCTGAACCACTGTTACATTGTTATATTTTACATTCTTCCTGTTTGCTGAGTGCCTTTACGACTAATAATGAAGAAATAGAGACTATACAATGAAACACAACTTCGAGTCTGTTATTCTTTATTTTTTCATTATGAATTCCTGTGTAGACTATAAATGAGCCTTTGATTCAATTCTTTTGTTTAACACGTTGGCAAGGCAATGGAATAGTTTCATTTAGAAGGGTTCCCTTGGCACAAACAAGATTACGAGCTTATGCTCCAAAAAGTATTTATCTTACTCTGCAAGCCACACCAAATCTAGAAAGCTGCTTATGGAGGTTTTACTGCAAGAATGACTTTTCAATTCACATGTGAAGTTTCTTATTAAAATGCATATACATTTATTTCATTACCCAATGTTTTGTAATGAGAAAAGTTAAGCTTCAGAATAGGATTTGTTTAGTTTATATAAACTGGAATTCATACAGAATTCAACCTCACCATCAATTTAAATTGTCTGTCTATCTAACTACACATTTATCTTGCGCTATCTTTCTATCATCTATCGTCTATATATCTGTTTCGCTTGCAATGTGATAGAGAGATGATAGAAAGATCATAGAGGATAGATAGATAAATAGATAGATAGATAGATAGATAGAAAGAAAGATAGACGAGCCTGTTAGATAGTCTGTATATATGTGTGCATGTGTATACAGTTCTATGTGTGTGTGTGTGTGTTATTGTTGAGTTTGCTAGTTTTAGCACTATGCAGCCTTTTGTGCCAGCATGTGGCATTTATTTTCTTAGCTGATGGGATAAAGTACAGAATTATATACCCTGACACTCATTGAAAATAATAGATGTGCATTTTAGTATAATAGAGATGCTTTTACCAAAATGAAAGATGAAGATTATAGGAAGCAGCTCCATTTGTATGAAAGCAGAAAGAAGGTAATGTGTCAGTTATAAGACACTCAGTGCTGTTTGTCAGTGATTGCATGTGCAGGGACATTGGAAAGATAGAAGGTTGCTTGAAAAACCTCACATAACACATTATCATGTTACTAACTGTAGAACATACTTATCAACAGTTGAAAAAAGGAGTCTGTATTCTATTTACACTTGTAAACATGCTACATCAAAACAGCCTATAAAGTCGTTTCATTGTGCTGTGTTTTTGTGTATATAAAAATCTGCTCTTTTGCTGTCATATTTAATGCTTTCTTGGTTTCCCTGTCTGACCCCGTTTTTCATCTCTCCTGCCCCCTGTCCTTTATTTATATCCATACACTGTATTTTCCAATGTCTGCAGTACAATATTACTCTAAATTCCAAATACTTTCAATGGATGATTTTGCATGCCAGCTTAAATACCTGAAACCAGACAGACAGATAGAATATCAAATCTGCTATACAGCAGAACATTGCTGCAGTTTTCTTTTTTAGAGTAGCACCCTTATATATTCATGGATTTTGCTGGCTTGTTTGAGAAATTATTTCTGTAGGAATAAACATATGCACGGTATTCTGGACAGCACATTAGACTGTACAAAATACCCTTTGCATTAAGTGATGCCTGGTGTAACCTGCTAATTGCACCAGCTCCCCCAAAATATGTTCCAGTAAGCAGAAGCACTATATTAAAAGTTGCAGTACTTACAAATAGATGTTGATTAAAATGCACACAACACAGCTGACATCTTAATACAAAGGGGAAGAATCACGATACAGATGGAAGAGATAGCTTACCTTTGATATTCCCAGTGACGAAGAGATGCTCTCCAGTCAGCAACAAGATTAGAGCATTTGCTGCTATTGTAGTCTATATTATTTTGCTTTTATTTTCCCAGAGATGATTCGAATCCTACTCAGTCTTTTCCTCTCAGTCACAGTATCACTTTTAACTCTAAGAGGCAGGAAAGCAAAGGCAAGGGGAAGCGCTGCCTCTGATTGGCTTTCATTCAGGGCTTCTGATTAATAAGGGAAAAAAATCCTTTCTCACACAACACAGCCAGCCTCTGCTGAAAGAGCTGCAGTACTTACCATGGGAAGGTTAGGGACTGAGAGGCACGCTGGCTTTTACTGGCAAAATGATTTGCAAGTGAATGCAGACAGAGAGTGGAAAGGGCTTTGTCGAAGAGCACATCTGTATAATGATTTCTTTTGTTTGAAATTTAAGGTAATCAAAATTCAGACTATTGCCATATTTCTTCTGATGAAAAAAAGTGCTACTGATTCTTTATTTATCTCAATAATTATATTCATTTAACATCAGTATAACAAAAAAATCATTTTGGTATTGTTAAACTTGAATAGAAGTGCAAATTTAATGTTGTTTTCCTTGCTGGCAATCTTATTCAAGAATCCAGTGTTCATTTTTCATTTCAGGAAAGAGCATCAGTTCTGCAGCAGAATCCTCTTTCTGTTCATCACATAAATCATCATCCTTTTCCAAGCATATTTACCCTTGAGTGTATGCCTGATATTCTATATAAAGCCAGACTGATTACACTTCTAAAATTATTCTTGGGCAACTCGTTATTATACATCCACAACATATTTTCAGTTTATGGAATTAGTGAAGCAATTGCATACACTATTATTATAGTTGATAACCTGTCTCATAATGATCATTGTGATGGATTACAAATATACAGTATAAAAAAGGGTTTTAAGTGCACTGCATTAATATCCCAAATGCATGCTTATTATCATGAAAGAGACATACAATATTCAGTATACCAGTGAATGCTTTCTGAAATCAACTGTTTTGAGAGTAAAAATAATGTATTCTGTCGAATATGCACATTTTAAATATACATATACCCCAAGGGCTACACTTAACAAAGGGTAAGGAAAATTTTATCAAAAAATAACAATACATTTAATTGTGTTTATAAACACATTTAATAAATAATATACCTTTTGTGGTATAATTTCCGAACAATAAAACATAAAAGAGGAAAATTAATTATTCTTCCCAAAGAAAGTCTGTCATGTGACATTAGTCATTGGATCTAGAATTAGATCAACATTGAACTATCACTAAATCTGAAGATGAACAAAAAAAAAAAAATCTGCTAGTGGCCCAAATCGAACTTATCTGATTGGAGCACACAGGAGGCCTGCAGAACAGCCACAAATGCATTATCTGTCTAGTAAGGTCCAATGGACTTTCCTCCTATCCCAGTAAAGATCTATAGCAAATGTTCAGAAATTCTTCCCCTGTTTTTCAGTCTGTGACAATATTCCGCCCTGTTTCAGGCTGGAGAGCCAATTGGCTGGGCACCTCAGTGCATCCTGGGGGGAAAGGCCTGTCTGTTGAGCCTTGTGTGCAGGGCCTGTGACAGAGTGGAACACAGGCTGTGTATTGAAAGATCCAGCCAGAACCAAGTCCTGTAAAGCTGTTCTAGCTGTTAAATTAGTGGAAGTACAGAAAGGGGCCATACTGTTCCCTGCCAAGCTGCTAGAGATTCAGAAGGAGAAAGGTGCAACTGGTGATGATTGTGCTGCAGAGCTGCCTGTAATATCCACTGTGACTGCCTCTGAGAGCACCCAGGTGGGTGAGCCATCCAAGGGAGGATACTGGCAAGGATACAAGCATGGGGCCCCAATCTGAAGTCAAGGTACCTAACAGTAATTTCAATAGTGTATGATGTGTTATTGGTGCAGGAGTGAATTGTGTATTAGATTGCCCAGGTTCTTTATTACTTTATATAAAGTTCATATTTGTTTCATCTGCAAATGTGTGTTTTATTATTCCCCCCCCCCCAAGGTGTGTTCCACTGCACTGCAATTCCCAGTTCCCAGTACTTTTCATACGCAAAAGGGACTCAGGGCCCCTGGATTGCCAAGGGTAAGTGCTATTTAAAGTGACAGTAACCACATTAGGGATATACAAACCTAAAGCATGTTTTTTAACTGTAGGAGGAAACCCTGCCATTCATACTGTTTTTTCCTTGAAGCAGTCCCCTGTAACTGCTGAAGTGTAATTTTGAGTGCAATTGGCAACCCTTTTTTTCTAGAATTCAACATCACCCAGCAGTGCATTCCACAGCCTCACTGTCCTCACTGTCCTCACTGTGAAGAACCACACACATATTGATAAATTAATCATTTATTGTTTTACACAATTTTTGAAAAATTTTGTTTAACACAGCATAATAAATATGCCCCTAAGATAAAATGTTTCTTATGCCTTTTTTTGACATGACAATGTGTGTGTATTATACCAATAAAAATGACCAGAGCCTCTGGTGTTCTTCCCCTTTTTTTCCTACTCAAAGACCAGTTTCTCCTCAGGTAAAAATTCAGCTAGTAGTGTTCCATGCGTCAGCACTAATAAAGTCTTAGGGAATACGATGTTGCAGAAAGATAATTTAAGTGTAGTGGGTCTTCTTAAAGTGGTAATGGAGGTCACCTCAATGTGCTTATGGATGAATACTCACAAACTTTTAATCATAAGTGCGCTCAAACTTTAGAAAAAAAAATACAAAACTATTTTTCCAAAAGTTTGAGCAGGAGGCCCCGCCTACAGGAAGTGAGAGAGCAGATTGGCAGAGAGAGAGAGAGAAAGAGAGAGACAGCGTCAGTGAGGATGTTGTCCTGGATCATCCTGGAAAATTATTTGAGCGCAGTATTCCACCATAGGCACTTTTGAGGTGACCTCCATGAAGTTAAATATACATCATCAGGTAATAGTGGGCTCATGTCATATTACTACTTTAAGAAGACCCACTACACTTCGATTATCTTTCTGCAACATCTTATTCCCTAAACTTTTATTAGCGCTGACTCACATGGAACACTACTAACTGTATTATCCCACTGTTTTTTACACATCATAATAAATATGCCCCTAGATCTGAATAAGAGACTGGAATAAGAATAGCTGAGGCCTGAATAGAAAGATAAGTAATACAAAGTAGCAATAACAATACATATGTAGCCTTACAGATTATTTGTTTTTAGATGGGGGTAAGTGACCCCTATCTGAAAACTGGAAAGGGTCAGAAGAAGTCAAATAATTGGAAAAGCATAAAAGCTAAAATATGAAAGCCAATTGAAAAGTTCCTTAGTGTTAGTTATTTTATAACATAACGTAGGTGGTTCTTCACAGTCAGGACGGTGAGGTTGTGATGGCTAATTCTGTTGATGCTTTTCAGAGGGGCTTGGATGACATAATATCAAAGGCTATTTTGATACTAAACTCTACAGTTAGTATAGCTATGGGCATATATGGTTTGTGTGAAAGAGTGGAGATGTGTGTGTATGCTGGGTTTTTAATTTGGAGGGGTTGAACTTGATGGACTGTGTCTTTTTTCAGCCAAATTTAACTATGTAACTATGTAATATTTAACGTAAAAATGAACCATCCCTCGGCCCAACATCAATGGGTGCGGCACATTTGTGCCTAAAATAATTGGTACAGACATTACTCACTTAACACTGGAAATTATGCTAGCTGAACTTTTGTGCAATTGATTTTAGTTTGTGACTAAATGTATACACTGTATCGTTAATTTTTTTGCGTCAGGCACACCACCTGCTTTTCACAATGATGCTTGAATTTTGAGTAAATAATGCTGCATTGTGGGAAGAAATTATGGCAATTGCTCTCAAAATATAACTTTGCCCACTGCACTTGTGAACTTAAATGACCCATTAAGTCACTTGTTTTTTCAAAAGAAACACCACTACCACCCAGTGTTTGTTCAGTATTTACATTAATGGCGTCTGTCACTCAATGTGTGTCACGGTCGGCACCCGATACCAGAACAAATGCCAAGCACCCTGGTCTCGGCTCGTGCTTCACCAGTAGTGTGACCGCCTTTGGCTTCGGGAGGAGCCCTCAGCTACTCAGATGCCACCTGGACTTAAACGAGAGGTGCAGGGCAGGAGTTCTGGCCAGCGATGGGGCACGACTGTATAGGAATCTGTAAAGGCAGAGGGTCACGGAACAAACTGGATTAGGCAGATTCGTGGTAAAACAGGCTGGGTCGAGGCAGGCTGATAGCAAGGATCGTCAGGCAGGCAAGGGTCAAACCGGGTAATCAATCAGATGAGGATGAGACAAAAATGGTAATCAGAAAACAGGCAGGGGTCAGGATTCAGATATCAGAGTATTCAAAAGCCAGGCAGGGTCAAAGCACAGGAATCAGGAACAGATTAATCAAGCAGGATACAACACAATAGCAGGGGCAAAAAGTAATGCCAACAACCCCTTTAAATATCCCTTTAATTATTTGAATTTTGCGCCACTGCGTGCTGACGTCATGACGCCAGTGCATATGCGCCTATAAATTCAGGAAGTGCGCGCCACGCACACACTAAGAAGAGGATGCCGGCAAAGAACAGTGCAGCGGGCGTCCTCGCCGCACCACCACTAGACCACCAGGGTGAGTCTTCGTGACATTGTGCACACAAAGGCTTCTGTCTTCAATGCTTAGACCCACACTGCATGGACTACTGGTTTATGTATTTCTCTAGCTAACAGAAAGCTGTTCACATCTACACACTTCCAGAAGGTCTATAGGGATTCCTCCTCCAGATATTCTTTCCAGCAAAAAACGTTCACACATTTAAACACAGTAATGTTAATGCAGTAATTCAGAGGTAAAAGAAAGAGGTTATAAAAGAAATCAGGACAGGTCATGGCAGGGGCAATTAAGAATTTGAGTTCTGTCCAGCTTTTCAAATTATGTCCCCTATAACAGGGCTGTCTGAGGAAAATCCAGACAGCTGGCAACCCTAATAATATAGCATCTTCTATAGACAGGAAACCAAATTAATACAGAAAAAAAGCTTACCTTTTTTTGACTATCATGCATATACTGTACAAAGACATACCACTATATCCCCAAAAATATAAGGCACTAAGTATGCCTAGGAGTAACATAAGATTAGCAACATAGACCCATAGCAACATAAGATTAATGCATTTAAACAGATGACCATTAAATCCTACCTGCTGTTTAGTTGTTGCAGGTTACTGCACCTGGGCAAACTAAGGGGGGTATTTACTTAAATTTTTAAGTTAACCTAATTTCCTTCCGCAAATTTAACTAATTCATCAAGAAATCAACTCAAAAAAGTTGGTGCAAGGAAAAGTCACTGCAAAATTGTGCAACATTTTGAAACATGAATTGTCATCTAAATAAAATATTTCCGAGTTGTCGCCAGTAAACTATGACTTTATTGTATTATCGATCAAAGATCACAATGTCAAGAAACAACTTCAGGGTCATCTGCCATTGACTTCTACATGACCTTGACAGGTTTTAGATTGTGTATTTTTTTATTTGGATTTTTAGCAGCTTTGGGGTATAATAAATATTGGGGTATGATTTCCCCTCTAAAGGGAAACTGTCATGGGAAAACATGTTTTTTTTTTAAACGCATCAGTTAATAGTGCTTCCCCAGCAGACTTTTGCACTGAAATCCATTTCTCAAAAGAGCAAGAAGATTTTTTTATATTTCATTTTTGAAATCTGATATGGGGCTAGCCATTTTGTCAATTTCCCAGCTGCCCTGGTCATGTGACTTGTGCCAGCACTATAGGAGGGAACTGCTTTCTGGCAGGCTGTTGTTTTTCCTTCTCAATGTAACTGAATAGTACGCAGTGGGACATGGGTTTTACTATTGAGTGATCTACCAGGCAGCTGTTATCTTGTGTTAGGAAGCTGTTATCTGGTTACCTTCCCATTGTTCTGTTGTTAAGCTGCTGGGTGGGGGAAAGGGAGTGGGTGATATCACTCCAACTTGCAGTACAGCAGTAAAGAGTGATTGAAGTTTATCAGAGAACAAGTCACATGACTTAGGGCAGCTGGGAAATTGACAATATGTCTAGCCCCATGTCAGACTTCAAAATGAAATATAAAAAAAATCTGTTTGCTCTTTTGAGAAATGGATTTTAATGCAGACTTCTTCTGGAACAGCACTATTAACTGATGCATTTTGAAAAAAAAATTTTTTTCCCATTACAGGATCCCTTTAACAACTGCTAAAATGCACACTTTTGTGCCCTTAGCGCTCTAGCCATTGCACCCTGAGGATTAATTCATAACCCCATAGATGCATATAAAGTCAAAAATTAAAGATCGCACAAAAAGTCAATTTTATTCCATGCCAATTACAAAGTGTAATAGCACATTGCACAACCCCATAGATGCAGTCACAGAATGGTCTAACATTTCCAGACACTCCTCTTTCATATTTGCCCTATATTTTGTCACTATAAAATGTGACACCTAATATTACAGATTAAAATGTCATATATTTATAGTTTTATACATGCAATGCATTTGTTTACTAAGCTACCTACCTTTATAACAATAAAAAAGGTTAATTTACAATTGAAAGCACAACTCCAAAGACAGTACATGAATTACAACTATTTATTAAAGATTCTTGTATGAACACATGCTCCTGGCAACTGGCAGCACGTTCAATTATACCTGTTGAGTATGTGGTGATGAGCTGAGTGCAGTTGTGAGCAAGGATGCTAGTAATTCATGAAAGCTTAGACCTAGTGGCCTTAGGCTCGGCTACTTTTATTTTTAAACTTCTTTTTATTGAGTTTCATGTCAGAGAAAAATTTAACAAAACAACAATAAATGAGATAAAATACAAAAGAAGGAAAGAGAAAGAAGAAGGGAAAAATGGAAGGAAGAAAAGAAGGAGGAGAGTGGAGGAGCCTGACTGGTATTGAAATCAGTTACATTGCATTGAAATATGCTCTCTATATTTTAAAAGACATGTGGACTATTGGTTTCAGAAGAACCCAAATCATCCAGATATATATGAATTTGTCTGTACATCCCCTGGCACAATAGGCAGCTTTGTAGCATGGCAACGCCTTGTTGACAAGCTCTTTCCAGGTTTCCAATGTTGGTGGCTCAGGCCTGTTCCGTTTTAAAACTATCTGTTTTCATGCATAATACATTGTAGTAAGATCCTGCTTGCCCCCAAGTCAACAACACCTCTTGTGAGGCCCAATAGTGCCAATACTGGATCCGGTGGTATTGTAAGGACCATTATCTTGGATATGAATGTAAAGATTTGTTTCCAGTAGGCCACCAGTTTAGGGCAAGACAAGACCATGTGTATCCAGGAGCCTGGCTGGCCACAACCGTGTGTGCAGTTGGTGTCCCTGGAAGGGGTGATATGGTGTTGATGCTAAGGGGTTAAATAGGAGCAGTGCAGGAATTTTACCTGAATCAGCCTGTCTTTGCTTGCAATGGTACATTGTGTTAAAAGTCTTAGGACTTCCACCCACTTCTCAGGGTCCAAGTCCCCAATTTCCTGGAGCCATTTATTGTAGCAGTGGAGCCCCTGTTTGTCCTGCCACCCTTAAATGGTTTGGTAAATGGTAGAGAGTGATTTGAGTACATCCTGCAGATGCAATTTGGTTTCCATATTCGTGGCTTGTATCAGGACCTAAGGAGAGAAAAATTGCATTTGGGCTGCATGCCTAAGTTGGAGGCTCCGAAAATATGCCGATTGACTCACTTGAAAGGTGGCTTGTATTTGTGTTAGCAGTTGATCCTCAGGGAACAGGACCTTCACAAACCTGAGACCAGTTTTAGCCAGAGGTGATAGTCATGTATAGCCTCCATATGTGGGAGGTTTCTGTTGCACCACAGAGGGGCATGGGGCGAGTACACTTTTTGACCCTTAGGAATGAAAATTTTTTGTGCTACTTTCCAAGTAGTGATGGGCGAATTTATTCGCCTGTGATGAATTTGCGGCGAATTCTGACAATTTAAAAAAAAATGGACACCAGCAATGGGTGCTGGCATCCAAAAATGGATGTGCCTGTCCAAAAACGGATGCCCACGTCCAAAACGAGATGTGGTGGCGTTCTCAAATTTTTTGCAGTTTTGCAAATTTCTCCAGAAATTTTTAATAAATTTGGTAAAGCGAAACGCCGCCGATTCGCCCATCACTACTTCCAAGCTATAATGGTGGTTTCCATGGATCTGGTTACCAATGTGTGTGCCTCCCGTCTAAACACTAGTAGTTGTAAGGCCTCTCTGGACCCTAGGATGTCAGCTTCCAATGTCAGTGCTGAGTCTGACCACCATCTAGAGGTGACCAGTACTGCCGCCAAGTAATAGTGATATAGGTTAGGCAAAGCCAGGCTGCCAGCCTGTGTTGAGCGTTGCAAAGTGGTGTGGTTAATCCTCAGGTCATGATGAAGGAAATAATCGCCGAGTTGACCTGAGTAAAGAAATGCTTTGGCAAGCTAAGGGGTTTATTTCTGAAAGCATATAAAAACTTTCATTTTAACCAGGTTTAATCTGCCATACAGCGAGATAGGAAGAGAGGCCCATTGTGAGAGTTTACTTTTCATATCAATCAGAATGGGAGCTTCCAGAATACCCTGGCTCTTGTCAGATAGGTATGGCAACTGAGCAGCTCACAAGTATGCTGAGATGTCCTCCTCTGTTTGCTTTGCTGTTTGTTTTAGACAAATATAGGTCCTGATAAAATTTTAAAATGTATCTAGGATCTGGTGGAGTTGTGTAATTAGAGTGCCTGCGGCCTCTTTAATGAGGGGAATTGTGGTTGTGGTTCTGTCCTCCCTAGCCAGCATCGCCAAGATTTTCCCTGCCTTGTCTCCCAATTCAAAAATTTTGTGAGTCTGTCTTAGTATGTGTGCTTGCGCTTGTTCAATCGAGGCTAGTGAGAGGAGACAAGCTGCCTGCAACGCTACCTTAAATTAAACCTCTCTAAAACGGAAATTGTTCTCTTTCCTCCAACTAACACCAGTAATATCCCTGAAGTATCCATCATAGCTAACAATTCCATTATCACCCCATCTCCCCAGGCCTTGGGGTTATCCTAGATTCTGCCCTGCCATTCACTCCTCATATCCAGTCACTTATTCAATCATGTCACTTCCACCTAAGGAACATATCCAAAATATGATCATTTATCACCCAAGATGCTGCCAAAATTCTTATTCACTCTCTCGTCATATCACGTCTAGACTATTGTAATTCTCTTTTAATTGGCCTTCCCCGCCAGAGACTGTCACCTCTCCAGTCCATAATGAACACTGCCGCGAGGCTCATATACCTCAGCAACCGCTCCTCCTCTGCCACACCATTCTGCCAATCCCTCCACTGGCTTCCACTACCCTTAAGAATTAAATTCAAATTAATGACCCTGACAATCAAAGCACTTCATTACTCTGCCCCTCCCTACATCTCTGAACTCATCTCTATATACTCACCTAACTGCTTACTACGCTCCTCTATTGAGCTGCTGCTCAATGCTTCTCTCATTACCTCCTCACATGATCAGATTCAAGACTTTGCAAGAGCTGCTCCTCTCCTCTGGAATTCTCTCCCATGGTCTGTCCGACTTTCTCCCAAAGTTTCTGCTTTCAAGAAATCTCTTAAATCACACTTCTTTCGAGAAGCCTACCCTAACTCTTAAACTACCAAATGCAGCACTACATACAGTACCACATTTCTCACCCACTTAATTCGATCTTGCCCATTCCCACATCTTATGTGTAACTCCCTTACCTTTAGATTGTAAGCTCTTTCTGTATAGGGCCTTCCTCACCTTTCTATCTGAATTGATTGTATGTAACTCCATATGTATGTAACTCATGTGATTTAGTTGTATAAACAAATTTACTTTAAAGCGCAACGAAATATTTTGCCGCTATAGAAATACATGTTATTATTATTATTATTAATAATAATAATAATAATAGATAGGGTAAGATTAAAGTTTTTTGTATGTTTATTTCTGTTAGTTGCTAGCCTGAAATCACTTGCCTACAGGAATGGTATTTTGGATGATTTTGTTTTCTCTTTCCTTGTTTTGGTTCATTTTAGCTGTACACTGGTTACACAGTTTGGACAGACATAATATTTTGGCTATCAATGTGGACTTTACTTGGGACGGGCAAGGATTTTTATTAGTATTTTTTACCGCTGTCGGAGAGAACTGGATCAGCTTGGATATACACATTAGAATTTTGGTTTGTTGTTTTTTATTTTTCAATTCTGTTGGCACAATGTAGTTAATTGATTAATTGCTGGGTGGAGTTATCATGAGTATGTGTAGAGTTTTGGGTATTTAAAACTCTGTATTGGTGTAGCTTTGCATGTCTGACGAAGGGGGTTGTCCCCAAAACGTTACATTTGACAAATAAAATTGCAGGGGTTCACCCAGCTTGAATTTGTGGTGCTGGCGTCTACATTTCTGTAACTTTTGATCAGGGTGATTTGGAAATTTTGTGTAATGATTATGATTTAAAAAGAGACAAAGACAGCCAGCCACTAACCATGAGTGAAAGAAAAGTTTTTGTGTTATCAATCATATTCTCTGAAAAATGTTTAAGAAATCATAAATTCTGCCAGGGTATGTAAACTTATGAGCAGGGCCGCCATCAGGGGGGGACTGGGGGGACAAGTGTCTCGGGCCCGGGGCTGAAGGGGGGATTTTCCCAAGAGCCGGGCCCCCCTTACCAGCGCCGAGCCGATGCGGAAGTGCCGAACAAGACGCAAAGGAGCCGACACTTAAAAGTCCTGAAGTCACTGAAATACCTGAAGTCACGAGGAGCCAGCACTAAAGAAAATACCTGAAGTCAAGCAAGTATGCTGAAGTCCTGAAGCCATGAGTTCAATTCTACCAACACCAATGTGGGTTGTTTTTTTTTTTTTTTTAATCCCCTGGCCTCAAATGTTTTCTTTTAATACTCTATAGGCCCCTGTCACCAATTTTTTTAAAAAAATATTTTTGGGGCCCCAATTTTTTTAACTTGTAAGGGGGTCCCTGTCGCCAATGTTTTATTAAAAAAATATTTTTGGGGCCCCAATTTTTTTTAACTTGTAAGAAGGGCTCTGGCACCAATGCTTTAAAAATGCTTTTATGGGGGGGGGGCTTGCACCAATTTTTTGGGGGGGTTTACTTTTTTTAGCGCTGATGTCTATGTGGTCTTTTTAACTTTGATGTGGATTCGGCAGGGATTGGGGCGGGGCTTAAATGACTTGGTGGGCGGAGCCCAGGGGGCCCCGACAATTTTGTTGTGCGGGGCCCCGTGATTTCTAATGGCGGCCCTGCTTATGAGCACAACTGTGTTTCCTTGTCAGTTAAAACATGCTCTTGTCATCCCCATTCTGAAAAACACCTCTCTTGATCCCTCCAATTATGATAACCTCCAATCTACTATATCTCTCTGCTATCGTTCATCACTAAACTGCTTGAGTGATTAGTTTATACCGGACTACAGCTCTACAAAATAAGTTGACGCTATAGAAATACATGTTATTAATAATACCGCCATTCCTCTCTGACAACAACTTGCTGGACCCTCTACAATCTGGTTTTAGGCAACAACACTCCACAGAAACTAATGAACAGCAAAAGCCAGCAACCACTTCTCACTACTAATACTGCTTAAAGGAACAGTAACACCAAAAAATTTAAGTGTTTTAAAGTAAAGAAAATATCATGTAGTGTTGCCCTGTTGCGCTGTTAAAACTGATGTGTTTGCTTCAGAAACACTGCTATAGTTCATATAAACAACCTGCTAAGTAGAAATGGCGGAAATCGAAAAAACGGCTATATGGCACAGGATAAGTAATGGATAACAGATAACATTATGTTCTACAGAGCTTATCTGTTATCTGCTGTGTAACTTGAACCTTTCCTCCTTTGAATGGCTTCCCCCATGGCTATACAACAGCTTATTTATATAAACAATAGTAGTGCTTCTGAAGCAAACACTGCAGTTTTACCAGTGCAGGGCAACACTGCATTATATTTGTATTACTTTAAAACAATTTAATTTTTTGATGTTACTGTTCCTTTAATCTCTCGCTGCATTTGACACTGTGGATCATCCTCTTCTCCGCCAATCCCTCAATAATTGTTCCTTCAGTGTCTCCTACAGTGGAGTATTGTGGAGTATTCTTATTCACTCTCTCATCATATCATGTCTAGACTACTGTAACTCTTTATTAATTGGCCTTCCCAGATACTGTCAACTCTGCCGCCAGGCATACATCTCAGCTACCGATCCTCCTCTACCATGCACTGGCTTCCAATACCTTTCAGAATAAAATTCAGACTAATTACCCTGACATTTAAAGCAATTCATAACTCTGCCCCACCCTACAGCTCTGAACGCCTCTTTAAATACTTGCCCAACCACTTACTACACTTCTCTATTGACCTGCTCCTCAAATCTTCCTCACATGTTCACATTCAAGACCTTGTAAGGGCTACACTGCTCCTCTGGAATTTCTGAAATTTCTGTCTGATTTTCTCCTAACCTTTCTGCTTTCAAAAAATCTCTTAAAACACACTTATTTGGAGAAATCTACCTTCACTCTGTTTAGATACTAAATGAATTACCGTATGCTACCTCTCTCACCTGCTTATTTCTGACCTTGCCCACTCCCACACCTTATTTCTCATTCCCTTCCCCTTTAGATTGTAAGCTGTTTTGCACAGGGCCTTCCTCATCTTTTGTACCAGTACTGGTAATTATTTAACTTGGTATGTAATTCATGTGATTTCTTTGAATAAATAATTTTACAAAGCCGCACTATATGTTGGTGTTAATAATAATAATAGTAATAATAATAATAATAATCCATTGCAGCACCACATACCCCATGTTGCAGAATGAAACAGCAACTAAGGATTAAACTATTGCATTGAGGGAAAATAATCAAGAATATTTCTACAAAAAATGGGTATATCGAGTCCTTGAGTTACATCCATCTGACTTAAACAGAACTCACACTTACAAACAGAGGCCATTACAGTAATGTATTGTGGTTTGATTGGCCTTTATTAGCATTTAGCTTTAATAAACCACCTGCCCCAATCCCCTCTGGCATGTGTTGTCTACTGCAGAGCACAGAAAGGTAAAAATAAATACTATGGTAAGACAAATGTCTGTCTTGTTGCATTTAATAAATAAATAAATACATATATATATATATATATATATATATATATATATAGACACACCCATACATCGAAGTAACCCTTCGTGTCAAAATCACTTTGAACAATATATATTTACTATGTGAATGTAAATATATATTGTTCAAAGTGATTTTGACACGAAGGGTTACTTCGATATATGGGTGTGTCTAAAACCTATGCCTTTAAATAGGATATGATGTCATGCCTTGTATTGATGCTTGAAAAAGAAGCGGGAGCTTCGAAACGTTGCAGCATAACCTTACTTGTATGGTAAAAAAAAATTCTTTTAACTGCACCATTTGTCTGGACTTTTTTGTTTGAATATATAATTTGTCCATAATTTGGACTAAGTCACGGGTTTAAGCTCCACTCCACTTTGCATATATATATATATATATATATATATTCTATACTGAGTTCTGAAAGAGAGTCATGAATGGAATTTAACTCTTTTATATTCCTATAGAAGAACTGCAACTATTGTATTCTACACAGCTTAACTGTTAACATCTGTCCTATAGCCCTAGTCAACATAAATGGCTCTCCCCATGACTGCATTTCGTAGTAATATCAACGGAACTACTTTTATGAAGCAAATAGCATTTTTTACCACTACATAGCAATAGTACATAGTATACTGATGCATCAAATACCCTTTAATGTTTTTGGTGTTACAGGTCATTTAATCCTTTCACTGCCATAAAAATGTACACTTCATTTGCATAAACCATGCATAAGTGAATAGGTATACCTAGGTTTGCATAGAACTTGTATAGCTCCCACAATGAAAGTAATGAACATGATCTACTGTATCTTTAGATACTGCAAAATAAACACATTTATTTCAAAAGTAACTTTACCTTGTAAAACTATATATTTTTTTAGAGAAAATATTTTTCCAAATCCAAAATGGGGCTTTATGATCAAATATATTTTTTTTTACCAGTACAGAGCAACAGTACATTATTCTGATGCATCAAACACCCTTTAATGTTTTTGGAGTTACAGGTAATTTAATCCTTTCATTGCCATAAAAATGTACACTTCATTTGCAGAAACCATACATAAGTGAATAGGTTTATATAGGTATGCACAGAACATGTATAGGCGCCACATTGAAAGTAATGAATATGATCTACTGTATCTTTAGATACTGCAAAATAAACATTTATTTAAAAAGTAACTTTACCTTATAAAACCACATATTTTTTTAAAGTAAATATTCTTCCAAATCCAAAATGGGTAAACGTCTTTCTGCTCCAAAATACAAAGCTCGCAAACCTTTCCTAAATTTAGCAATTGGATGAAATTTATGAAAATAACTGCTAAACACCTACTTTACATAATATAATCTGCCATATGACATTGACACCAAAAACATCCAGCTATAAATGTCAGGGGTATAATAAACAGTTTCGTGCTCATTGTGCATAGGTTTATTTAAGTTTGTAGCATATAGGGGGCCCAAAATGAATTATTGCATATGAACTACCATGGCTGTCATTTCCACCACTGCAAAAAAAATTACTGCATTTTATAAATGGTAATGCCACAAAAAGCTAAATTTATCCCAGAAAACCCTATACATTCTCACAAATCTAAAATAGGTAAAATTATATCTTTCTACAACAAACTACAAATCTTCCATAAAATGTTTTGTTTTCAGCACGTAATTATAGAGGAAGAAGACCTGGGCCTGGAGGACAGGGAGGCCTGGAGCACAGGGGCTGCTGTACAGAAATTTATACATATCTACTAACATATATCACTTGGTATCAAAGAGAAAATATCCTATAAACCAATGCCAGGGGTCAACTTAAACAGTTTGATAGCCTATGTGCCTGTACAGGGATGAACAAACACCCACAATTAAAACCGTATAATGTTTGTATCCCAGAATGAACCATATATTTATGTGACGTGTACTGAATATGTAATAGTATATATGGTTGTGCTAATAATCAGAGGTTCAACAGCACCTTCAAGTATTGATTAGTTTAATGCAAAATAAGAACTTTAGTTGAAAAAAGACAAAGTCCATCAAGTTCAACTCCTCCAAATTAAAACCCAGCATACACACACACCCCTCCACTCTTTCACACAAACCATATATGCCCATAACTATACTAAGACAGTCTGCCCTCATAATTTAAGTCTTCCATCCCTCTGACCAGTTCAGTTGCACATCTCTGCACTCTCTCCAGCTCATTTACATCCCTCCTAAAGACTGGAGTCCAAAACTGCACTGCATATTCCAGATGAGGTCTTACTAGGGATCTATAAGGAGGTATAATTATGTTTTCATCCCTTGAGTTTATGCCCTTTTTTATGCAGGACAGAACCCTATTTGCTTTAGTAGCTACAGAATGACACTGCCCAGAATTAGACAACTTGTTATCTAAGTGCATAACCTCGCATTTATCAACATTGAACCTCATTTTCCAGTTTGCTGCCCAGTTTCCCAACTTAGACAAATCACTCTGCAAAGTGGCAGCATCCTGCATGGAACCTATAGTTCTGCACAATTTACTATCATCTGCAGAAATAGAAACTGTACTTTCAATGCCCACATCCAGGTCATTAATAAACAAGTTGAAAAGTAGGGGACCCAGTACAGAGCCCTGCAGTACCCCACTAACAACGCTGGTCCAATGAGAAAATGTTCCATTTACCACCAGTTCTCTATCCAGTTACAGATGCTATGTTACAGGCCAACATTCCTTAATTTAACCAGTAACCTTCTATGTGGCACTGTATCAAATACTTCAGCGCAGTCTAAGTAAATCACATCCACTGCCATCCCAGAATCAACACCCCTGCTTACCTTCTCATAAAAAGAAATTAAGTTAGCTTGGCAAGATCTATTATGCATAAAACCATGCTGGCACAAACTCATAGTATTGTTATTTGCTATAAAGTCCAGTAGCCTATCCTTTATTAATCCTTCAAAAAGCTTTCCTACCACCAACGTCAGACTAACTGTCCTATAGTTTTGAGGCAGAGAATAGGATTCCTTTTTGAACAATGGCACCACATTAGCAATTCGGCAGTCTCTCGGCACCATGCAATGAATCCTGAAAAATTAAGTAGAGAGGTTTGGCAATCACAGAGCTAAGCTCGTTAATTACCTGGGATAAATCCCATCTGGCCCTGGACCTTTGTTTATCTTAACATGTTCTAGTCTCTTTTGAATTTCAGCATGTGTGAAACCTTCATTAGCTGGTTCCTCATTTGTATAGACAGACGAAAAGTATGCATTCAGAATCTGATCTTTTTGCTTGTTCTCATCAACCAGCTGACCCCCTTCTGATAATAAAGGTCATACCCCTTCCCGTAATACTTTCTATATAAAGAATAGAAATGTACAGATACAGTAGAGAACATTTTATACAGATAGACTATAGTTCATATAAACAAGCTGCTATGTTGCAATGGCAGATATATGCTATATGGCACAGGTTAAATAGTGGATATCAGATAGTACCATTATGTTATACAGAACTTATCTGCTATCTGCTGTGTAACCGGAGCCTTTTCTCAATTTAATAGCTGCCCCATTGCTACACAGCAGTTCATTTATATAAACAATAGTAGTGTTTCTGAAGGAAACACAGCAGTTTTACCAGTGCAGGGCAACATTGCAATAAATATTGTATTACTTTAAAACACTTTAATTTTTTGATGGTACTTTTCCATTAAGGTAGTTGGTCCTACAGGTTGTGTGTGCCTCCTAGAGGGGTGACTGAAATGGAATATTTCTCCAAAAAGAAACTATGTGGAATGATAAATTGAACACTATGGCTCCTATGGGACTTAATGAACATCTTAATTGCTCCTGCTTTTTCTGAATCAGTAATTATGTAAATATTTTATTGTATTTTTGCTTATTTTAACATTTACAAGGAAAGACTAGTTAAATCAATGATGTACACAGACTGTTCCATTTTAGTTTTGATTTGTAATCAGGATATAAGTAATAAGCACTTCTTGTCACTATACAGGTATTTTTCTAATGTTGTATTTATTGCAATTTATGTATATTGTGATGTCACTTAATTAGAGAGGAGGAGTTATCTACCTCTTTATCTTTATATACCTGTGACGTGAGAGCAGGTCCGGACTGGGATTTAAAAGAGGTCCTAGCATTTCAGACACACAAAGGCCCTCACAGCCCCCCAGCAGCCCAATAAATAGTGACTGTCTATGGCATCTTACAGCAGCCTCTCTGGCATTTGCCAGACCTCAAAGATGGCCAATCTGGGCCTGCGTGAGAACACTTGAGAAAGGAGGTTGTACCTCCACAACATTGTGTGGAGATCTCAATAAATCATGATTTAGCAGAATTGCTACAGTATGTGCCATCTAATATTTCCTACAATATATGGGGTGAAAAAAATTGTCACGCTTCAAAAAAAATAAAAAAGTGCAAGAAAGTGAATCATGCATGTATAAAGTTAAAGCTAAAATAGAGATGTCAAGCTAAAATAGAGATGGAAAATGGTATTGCAGCAAGGAGTATTAAAAATTTTAAAGAAGAGGTGGGACCCTAATTATCAGGGGAGGTGGGTTGGTTAGTTGATGAAAACAGTAAAAAATCATAGATTATTATAATTTAAGTATTGATACACGGGTTATTTAGGAGCAAATCTAAAAGAGACTAGAACATGTGAAGGAATGCATCGGTCCAGGTCCGGATGATATTCATGCTACTAAACAAGCTTAATTCTGTGATTGCCAAAGCTGTTTGCTTAAATTTTCAGTATACAGTACCTTGAGGTCTGGCATAGTGCTAAAAGATTGTTGAATTTCTCATGTGGTGCCACTTTTCAAAAAGGATCCCAATCTCAGTCTGAAAACTGACATCAGTGGTAAAAAAGCTTTTGTAAGGGATAATAAGGGAAATCTACAGGAATACATGTGAATACATGAATACAAGTTTGAACCAGCATGGTTTTATGCATAATAGATTTTGCCAAAATAATTTAATTGTCTTTTATGAGGAGATGAGCAGGAACCTAGCTTATAGTACTGATAAGGCTGTATAACATAAGCATAGGTATACTAATATTAAATCCAGTATAAAAATCTGCATTAGTCCTTTAAACAGAGAAACTAATGGCAACCAAGGGTTACTACTCATGAATGCAATGTTGAGATGACCTGATCTTTTGGAAAGCACCTCAAATGTTAAGCAAATATTTCTGTTTGAGCAAGCCTCGACTCAAGCATGTACTCTTGCTGTGTGTAACTACAGTAGTTGAACGTTCTTTTCCCTAATTTTTCCCTAACTTTGCTGATGCTATGATGCTTGCACTGTGACCACCTCAAATGTAACCATTAACCAATTATGTAAGAATATGAGCATAAAATAAAGATCTGTCCTATTGTCAGATGGAACAGAGCAAAGAGACTGCTGATCTGTGTCTGTTCTCTTGCATGCAACTGTCTTCCTGCAGCTGACAAATATTATATGTATTAGGAAAATCTTAGAAAGTCACATTGCTACATTGTTTTCAGAGGCATTCGCCCCTTTTTCAAGCCAATACTGACTAACAAGTATAGCAAACATTTAAATACAGAAAGTGCCACATGACCCAATCACATGGTACATAAAGAGAAATAATTCTTTATAAAGTCTGTAACTAAGTCTGTATAATAGATATATAGCTGTCGATGAGCCTCCGGGATAAGGTAATATATTGTATTATATACTAGATATTAAGCCCGTTAAATTAACGGGCGCTAGAACATATGTAGTCAAACAT
>CM044441.1:78506791-78542679 GCA_024363595.1 Xenopus borealis
TTCCGGAAGTTCGTGAACATGTTCGCGAACTTTTTTTCGGCGGTTCGCGCCATCCCTACTAGTGATTGGCAACCTCTAGTGGCCAAGACTGGTCGGCACATGCGCAGTAGCAAATTCCACGGACACAGGGACTGGACACAGATACACTTCAACTTTATTATATAGGATAATACAATGTTATGGAAAGGACCATTTCCTTTTAACTATTGAAGATGGGCTGATATGTGATTGATTCATGTGACACTTTATGATTTTAAATGTTTGACATGCTTCTTGACTATATTGAGAAAGTGTTACCATGAGATACCATGAGATGAAAACTGTTCCTACCATAAGCTAGAAAACTGGGGAAAATTGAAAGAGCCTTATTCAATTAATTCACAGTTTCAAATCACAGATAACAAAGGTATGGAATATATTATTAACAAACATTAGCCAGATAACAAATCCATACCATTCCCTACAATGTATTGGGCAAATACATAATTGTTCCGTTTATTTTACCCAGCATGTAAACTCGTAAATTCTGTGATTTGACAATGGTCTCAATCCAGTCGAAAAAGCACCTCAGCAACATATTCTGTTCTGCTGTTCACTCACTAATAATTACAATATATTCCAGCAAGAAGGACAAGGGAAGTCAGCTCATTTCCTAAAGTCACCTTTTAAAATTATTTAATCCACTGAACATTTAGTATGCAAAAACATTCTCCAAATTTATGGGTGGATAACCTGAGATGCAACCATGTTGTTTTGTTGGATTAGTTTCTTCACTCACTTTCCAGTAGTTTATGTATTAATGATACAGTATATGTCAGGCCTTTTCCTGGACAAATTAACCTTGCATGCCATATCATATACCTAGAGGTACCACTGGAAATGTGCTTCATAGATTCTCCAAAAATAACAAAAAAATTTCAGAATTTTGTACTGCATACTTATACATATTTTTAGGGCTTCATTCTAGGTTTTTCATATCTTAATCCTTTAGAAGGAGGAGAACGTTATATTTGTGTTTTTGACATTTGCTTTTAATGATTCCAGTTGCACTTACTGATTCCAGTTGCACTCATTGAATAGGATGTGAAATTCTGTGTATGCCCTTCAAATAACCTGCATACTAGGAAAACCTGTGATTTAGTCTGCTCCAGTTGAATAGTTTCTATAATTGCTTTAGTTTAGAAGAAAAAGTATTATGTATATTCTATTTTGTTCAATGAGCAATCATCTGGAATCATAATTTTTATCCTTCTAATGCTGACAGAAAGTCCTCAAGTTGGTGTACTTATTATGTTGGCATCTGCTTCTGATGGAGCACATTCTTTCTGGAATCGCTTCAGATGACTCTATAACTTCTATATGAGGTTGAAGTAGAACAATGCAGAGCAGAATTCACAGCATTACTTTCATACTATTTCTACAGGTAAAAGTAAAGATGTGGGAAAAGAGGATAAAATTGTCTACATAAGTCGAAAAACCCTAAGACAAACTGCTGGCAAGCTTTGACTGACAAACATGGAAGTCACAATTAGTGATGGGCGAAACGGCCGCGTTTCGCTTCGCCGAAAAATTCGCGAATTTCCAGAGAAATTCGCAAATTTTTCGCCCATTCGCGAAACGAGTCGCGCGTCGTTTTTGACGCGGGTCGCGTAGTTTTTGACGCATGTCGCGTCATTTCCGACGCGTCGCGTAGTTTTTGGCGCGTCGCGTCAAAAACGACGCGCGACTCGTTTTTGCGGGGCGAATTTTTTTTTGCGAATTTTTTTTGCAGTTTCGCGAATTTATTCGCCAGCGGCGAATCGCGGGAATTCGCCGTGAATTCGCCCCTGGCGAATAAATTCGCCCATCACTAGTCACAATGCCTTTTCCTTCCTGTAATTATGTTCAATTTCTTTAAATTAATAATTCTCTGCATATGAGAAAGACTTGATCTGTCAGGACATTATAGTGATGTGCCTGAATGATCACAACCCAACAGTGTCAGCTTCTTACAAAAGTAGAATATTTACCATTCAAAAGGATGGAAGTAAAGCAATGTAGGAATTTGGAACATGATTGAGGAAATAGGTATGATCACATATGCATACAGTCATCTTCATATAGCATGTCCACAGATTTCTGTATTTGCACAAGTAAACAGAAACATTTGGGCAAAATATACAATAATATGGCATATCTACAAATATAGCAAGAATTTTGTTTTACTGAAATTTATAGTATAAATACAAACCCTGAAACTGGGTATATTTAGTAATTTGTAGTCAGGGGCAGAACTAGGGGTATTCAGAATAGGAATGTGCCTAGGTTGCAATGGTGGGGGTGCATTTTGGCACACTTGTTTCATCCCTTCTATATGCAGGAGGTTTGTGGTTGATATATAAATAGAAAAACCCAGGGGCACTAGAACTGGCTGCTACATTGATGTTTGGGAAGGTGTTGTAGATTTTCTTAATCATACAGTAAAACCATGCAGTCATAATAATGTTGATATTCAATGTATTCCTTTTATTATTTTTCCCACTTATAAGGCACTCTATGGATATACTGTTTAAAGGAAAAATTGATCTTATGCAGGCAAAAACCAAAAATTATTAATGAGTAGTCAAAGGAGAAAGAGAAGGAAAAGTAGTGGAGGGGTGCCACTAAATATTAGGCACCACCCCCATCAGTGATTGTAAGCTCTTACCTGATACCCCTGGCATGTACTCCTGTACACTAAAAACTAACCTGGCCTGTAAATTTGATGAAAAAGATTATTCACAAAAAAAGTCTATTCAAACATATGAAAACTTATGTCCAACAAGAACAGTAAAAGAAATGAAAGAAAAAAATATGGCCTACAGAAATATACATATAAATTAGGCTTTACTAACAAGAATAGATACCAACACTTGAGTATGATCATTAAGTAAAACTGTATTTTTGCAGTCATTTTAGAAAAGAAATAGGTATGGAATCAGGTATGGGATCTATGTAATGCAAGAGAAATTGGTGATTTCTGAGTACTAGGTTTTTAGGTCATTTGGATCCACCATTACCTTAAGACTACAGTGTAAAAGAAAACACCTAAACATAGTAACCTAGTAAGTTAGTCCATCAAGTTCAACCTTTTAACTCTTTTTTTAACCCACCTAACTGCTAGTTGATCCAACATAAACTAAACCCAAAAATATGCAAATTTATGATCAAATACTATTTCATTACTATAGAGAAAAAGAAAATACTGTTTAAAAATTAGAATTAATTTATTTAAATAGTCTGTATGGGAGTTGGCCTTCCCATAATTAGCCTATTGGATATCAGGTATTTGAATGATGGATTCCAAACTTAAACTGCAAAGCAGAAATTAATGAAATATAAAAAATTAAGGAATTTAACTACATTGGAAGCACATTGGTTGAGTGTTTGGCTACTTTATTTAGATAAGTATTTATGTAATCATAGTAACATAGTAAGTTAGGCTGAAAAAAGACTCAAGTCCATCAAGTTCAACTTTTTTAACTTTTTTTTTTTTAATTTTAACTGCCTAACTGCTAGTTGATCAAGAGGAAGGCAAAAAAAACCTCTCCAATTTGCCTCAGAGGGGGAAAAATTCCTTCCTGACTCCAAAAAGGCAATCCGACTATACCCTGGATGAACTTGTATAATGAGCTATCTTCCTTAACCCTGTATTCCCTCACTTGCTAAAAAGCCATCCAACCCCTTCTTAAAGCTATCTAATGTATCAGCCTGTACAACAGTTTCAGGGAGAGAATTCCACATCTTCACAGCTCTCACTGTAAAAAACCCCTTCCGAATATTTAGGCTGGAACCTCTTTTCTTCTAAACGGAATGGGTGACCTCGTGTCAGCTGGAAAGACCTACTGGTGAATAAAACATTAGAGAGATAATTATATGATCCCCTTATATATTTATGCATAGTTATCATATCACCCCTTAAGTGCCTCTTCTCCAGCGTGAACATCCCCAATTGGGCCAGTCTTTCCTCATAGCTAAGATTTTACATACCTTTTACCAGCTTAGTTACCCTTTTCTGTACCCTCTCTAATACAATAATGTCCTGTTTGAGTGAGGGAGACCAAAACTGTACGGCATATTCTAGTGCAAGTGCTCTATAAAGTGGAAGAATTACCCCCTCCTCCTGTGCCTCTATGCCCCTTTTAACACAGTTCAAGACCTTATTGGCCCTTGATGCTGCTGACTGGCATTGCTTGCTACAGCCAAGTTTATTATCTACAAGGACTTCAAGGTCCTTTTCCATAATGGATTTGCCTAGTGTAGTTCCATTAAGGGTATAAGTGGCTTGAATATTTTTACATCCCAGGTGCATGACTTTACATTTATCAATATTGAATCTCATTTGCCACTTAGCTGCCCAGATTGCCAGTTTGTCAAGATCCTGTTGCAAGGATGCCACATCCTGGATGGAATTAATTGGGCTGGATAGTTTTGTGTCATCTGCATACACTGATATATTACTTATAACACCCTCCCCTAAGTCATTAATGAACAAGTTAAATTAAAGTGGACCCAATACCGAGCCCTGGGGGACCCCACTAAGAACCTTACTCCAAGTAGAAAAATACCATTAACAGCCACCCGCTGTACCCGATCCTGTAGCCAGTTCCCTATCCATATGCAAACGACTTCATTAAGCCCAACAGACCTTAGTTTAGAAAGCAGTCGTTTGTGGGGCACGGTATGAAACGCTTTGGCAAAATCCAAATAGATCACATCTACTGCCCCCCCACTGTCCAGCATCTTACTTACCTCATCATAAAAAGCAATCAAATTTGTCTGGCATAACCTATCCATAAAGCCATGCTGATTGCTGCTCATAATGCCATTAACTAGGACAACATTTTGAATGTGATTCCTTAACAAGCCTTCATATAATTTTCCCACCACAGATGTCAAACTTAATGGCTTACCATTGAAAAGCTGAGATCGTAATCCCTTTTTAAATATGGGGATGACATCAGCTTTCCTCCAATCCATAGGCACCATACCAGATGAAAGTGAATCTGAGAAAATCAGAAATAGGGGATTGTCTAAAAATTAACTAAGCTCTCTTAGAACCCGTGTGTGTAAACCATCAGGCCCTGGCGCCCTGTTTACATTAATTGTGATTAAAGCTTTATGAATCATATACCGAGTCAGCCACTGACTAGATTGAGCTGAGTCAGTGCCTCTATGAAGCGAGCCTGGGAACTCAGACTCTATTGTATACACTGAAGAAAAAAACTGATTTAGCACATTTGCCTTTTCTGTATAGGTTACAAAAAAATGGTACCATTATTTAATGGAGCAACACTCTCAACCTGCATCTTTTTACTATTAATATATTTAAAAAACTTTTTAGGGTTACTTTTCGCCTGCGCCGCAATTCATTCTTCATTTCCTTTCTTTGCCTTCCAGATTGCTGATTTACAACATTTATTACAGTGTTTATATTCATTAAATGCATTCATTAAATCTGTCCCAACAGATTTGTAGTTTTTAAATGCCTTTTTCTTCTTTCCTATTAACTTATTTACATCTGTATTAAGCCACATAGGATGATTCTTAGAGCTTCTACATTTACTCCTTAAGGGAATAAATTGAGAACACTAATGATTTAATATCATTTTAAATAACAACCATTTCTGTTCTGTGGTTTTAGCTGAAAACATAATGCCCCAATCAATACTCTGAAGGTCAGCCCTAAAGGCACTAAAATTAGATTTTCTAAAATTCATGGTTTTTGTTGCCCCAGTACATATTTGTTTTTTGCACCAGACATTAAATGATATAACATTATGGTCACTATTACCCAGGGGTTCAATGACTTGCACATTTGCTATAAGTTCTGGGTCATTTGAGATCACTAGATCCAGAATAGCATTTTTCTGGTAGGCTCCTCAACTACCTGTGCCATAAAATTGTCATGCAACAAGTTTATAAACTTATTCCCATTAATTGATCTGGCAGTACTGTTGCTCCAGTCAATATCTGGGTAATTAATACTTTATCAATACTTTACCCAAACCAGCAGCTTTTTCTATTTGCGTCAAGAGCTTAGCCTCCTCCTCCTCACTTACGTTAAGGGGTCTATAGCATACCCCTACAATTTATGTGTTGGACTCTTTACAATTGGTGAAGAATTCTACCCATAAGACTTCTGCCCCTTCATTCTCTAACATAACCTCCTCCTTTATATAAGCTTTTAAATCCTGCCTAACATACAGACATACCCCTCCACCTTTTCTATTGAGTCTGTCCCTCCGATACAAAGTAAAGCCGCTGATATTAACTGCCCAGTCATGCAACTCATTCAGCCATGTTTCGGCCACCCCAATCACATCATATTTACCCTCCAGCACCTCCAGCTCTCCAATTTTAGCAGTCAGACTCCTTGCATTTGTAAACATACATTTAATACTGGTACCATGTTGAACATATGACATGTGGTCCTCCCTGTCCTTAACAGTACTCCCAACCAAATCTCCTCCCTCCTTTTTCCTTCCTTTGCCCACTATCTCATCTAACCTATCTTACCCTGAACCTATTACTGAACCCTCCCCCCACGCCTAGTTTAAAATCTCCTCCAACCGTCTAGCCATCTTCTCCCCCAAAACCATCATCATTGAGGTGCAGCCCATCCCTAGCAAAGAGCCTGTAGCCGACTGAGAAATCAGCCCAGTTCTCCAAAAACCCAAAAACCCTCCTCCCTACACCAATCTCTCAGCCACGCATGAATCCCCCTAAGCTCCCGCTGTCTTCTTAGTGTTGCTTGTGGCACAGGTAATCTTGGAATCTGAAATGTAGAGACCCCTCTGCATTTCAGATTCCAAGATGAAACCCCACCGACATCTTTCACATGTAAATACTGCATGGAACTGAATCAAATAGGTTTTATGTATAGACTGTATTTAAAGTTTTCAGAGGGTGCTTTTTCACATCATACATATATTTCTAAAAATATTGTTAATATTTTTTTCTTATTATTGTTTCTAAAGTTATTGATTGTATTATACTGGTTTTGCTTAGTATAGGTTTATGTTTGTCTATAGCAGAGGTCCCCAACCTTTTGTACCCTCGATCAATATTTAAAAATAAAAAGAGTTGGCAAGCAACACCAGCATGAAAAATGTTCCTAGGTGGTGCAGAATAACTGCTGTGATTGGCTATTGGTAGCCCCTATGTTGACTTGCAGCTTACAGGAGGCTCTGTTTGACAGTTCACCTTGTTTTTACAACCAAAACATGTCCCCAAGCCAGGAATATATGCTATATGCTTTAAAGCATATATTTATATTATAGGATATAGCTGTTGCATGGGAATTTGTACATAGTTTAAGTCTTTAGGTTGCAAATTAGCAGGGAATATCCAAGTTGTAAAGGAAAACTATACCTTCAGAACAAATAATTTACCATAAGATTACTTATGTTATAATAAGTGACCTAATAAAAAATCTTACAAAGCAATGTACAGCAGTATAAATAAAATAAAACAACAATAAATTAGTAGAACAAACAGGGGATAATTGCAATAATAAATACAAATAATAAGTAGAGTAACAATACAGATTAAGTGCTTAGTGTCAAGGAGACAAAAGGATGGTGGTTCCTGCCCGTAGAGCTTACAGTCTTTATAGAATTATTCAATGACACATACTACTAGAAAAGTATATATTTCTTGAGACTTTATTTGTATTATCCAGTGTTTTACATATTGTCCTTAAGAGTGGGTGATAAGGACTGGATAGGTTTTTTTTAATAGTGATAGCTACACACTGCTTTTGGTATGTGTCACTTCCCCTTTAAAGTGCTATTAATATATTACATAGCTGAGATGTGTCATCTATGCAATACATGAGAGTGTACGCTCTGCAATATACAGTATTATCCCTATTAAATGACAGGGTGCATGTTCCATGTACCAAATTCAAAGTGGTTCTCTTTGCACATTGAACCATCCTAGGAGCCCTTATACTGTATCTGCCAATATAGTTATGAAAAGAATAACTGCAAAAATGAAGTATATACGATAGAATAGTTTAAACAACTACAAAAAGGGGTTGGGGGAGTATACATATTCTTAAACAAACTGTTTTAATAAAAATTAGTTATATATAGACACACATATAAATATTTTATGGGTGATTCCTTGGAACAATTTAAATCTTTTCGAAAGACAATTTTTAAATTTGATGGACAGAGGTATTGCTATTGCATATTAAAGTGTATCTATCTGACTATACAATATTCCATTATAAATGTACATAGAAGTCCAGAACCTATAAAATATTCCCTATTTTATCTGGAGTAGGCAACAGGAGGGTTTTATGGCCTATAATTGTACTTAAGAGTCACTGACCCTTACTTCCAGATACCTTTTTGCTCAGAGGAAATTATTGTAGTATATCAAAGCACTCAATGTCCTTTTATACCTGCACTGACCAGCTGTAGCCACAGCTTTACTGTACATTCCCATATGCAGGGCAAAGGCGTTATAAAGGTGAAAAACCTCTCTGACTTACAGTTACATTTCTTCGTGGGTGTCTGTACACAGAGAAAACCAGATGTTATGTAGTATATTGAATACACACAGTGACTGCATAGTTAGAATGCAACATGTCACTCAGTATAATGATGATGAGTTTCTGTACAGTTATAATGACAAATGCAGCTGTGCATAATGAGATTGATAAACATAGCTCTGTATGGTGTATATAAGTCTCGGTACACTGGTTACAACAAATGGCACTCTAAAGTGAAGTGGTGACAAAGAGCGCTAAAAATTCCATAATATTCTTTGGGGATTGTCAGGTTTAGGATAATGAAGTCTAGAGGACAACATTTCTATCAGATATTGAACTGTGATATTGCACACTAACATCTGATTTATTCAAGTAGGCACTGCATTTATATAGAGTGTATCATCATAATTTATTTATATAGTGCCAACAAGTTACGCAGTTCTTAAATAACTAACATGGGATTAGAGGGCCCTACTTGCAAGAGTATACAAACTAAAGGGTTAGGTTGCAATTGAGACATAGGTATTTTAGAAACAAATTTGTGATTTTATAATATGAGTGATTAATTAAGATGAGTGATTAACTAAGATACATTGAATAAGCTTCCCTAAACAAGTTGGTCTTTAGGAAGCGTTTGAAAGTTTGAGAGGAAAGAGAGAGTCTGAAAGCTTTAGGCAGAGCGTTCCATTGAAAAGCAGAAGCCTGAGAGAACTGTAGATGAGAATGGGTTGAAGTGATGATAGAAGAAGTGAGGCAAAAGTCATAGGCAGAGCGAAGTTTGCACAATGTAGTGTATTTGGAGACCAGAGATGAAATACAGGGAGGGGCTTCGTAGTGAACCTACTGAGTAGGTTTCAGTAGTCAAGGCAGCGATAAGAGACTGGATAAGTGTTTTGGTTGTATCTGAACGGAGATACGTCTGTATTCTGTCAATGTTGCGCAGCTGAATACAACAATATTTTGCGAGTGTTTGGATGTGTGGGGAAAAAGGCAGATGAGAGTCTAAGATAATTCCTAGGCAGCATGCCTGCTTGGTCGAGTAACATTGTTAACTGTGAGTGAGATCTGAGGTTTAGAGAAGGATCTTGGAGTAAATATTACGAGTTCTGAACATAAGATATAAACTATGAAAGAGCAGTGTCACGAATGCCAGCTGTCTAGGAGGAATTTCTGGTTAACTGTGTAAAAGGCTGCAGAGCAGGACTGCTCCTGCCATGATGCAAGGTGACAAAAGGGCTCCCATGTTGCCAATTTTCTTAATGTGACTTCTGCTGGAATTTACTTATATAGGTCTAAATAATGGCTGCAAATCTGGTGTTCACATGGTGTAAAATAAAACACAACTTGATAAATTTGCTATTTATTTTACACAGCTTTTTTTATTATTTATTTCTGTGAATTTTGTTTCACACAGCATAACAAATACAAATCCAAAATTCAGTTTGGGATTCAGCCAAGATTAAGCCTTTTTCAGTAAGCCATGTGCTGAATGTTTGCCGGGCATTTGTGAAAACCTTTGCCACCGAAAAATTGCAGAAGTTTGGAGTGAATATGTACATGGTGAAATTTATCACTATACACAACAATTGGTACATACAAAGTGATACAGTAGGTACAATGCAGTATGTACTATACCACCTCAATTTTACAGTTTGCTTCTTTAACAAAGCACAATTTCTGTAAAGATTACATGCCAGAAAGATAAAGCACATTTTGCCTGGATCAGGAAAAAACAGCATCAGTTCTGGAAAAAAAACTTTAAGGGCTCATCCAGACGCGAAGATTCTTGCAGATTTGTCGCCTGGCGACTAAGCGCCTGTACTTTTGGGCAACAAATCTCCCTGAATGGCTTGCTCCTATCTTGCTAGTGCCAAAGTCGCCTGCGCCTATTCACATGCAGCGACGCGTTTTTCAAAGTCGCTCAAAATTGCCTCGTGATAGGGCTGATACCAATTACGCGCCTGTACCATAGCCCTAAAGGATAACTAAATGTAGAATAGATTTTTTAAAACAATTATCTTCTAGTATCTCTGGATTTCAAGGGTAGAATATATATATAGAGAGAGAGAGAGAGAGAGAGAGAGAGAGAGAGAAAGTCCAACTGTGTTGCACACCTTCATTAAAGAATCAGCTTCAAATGTTAGAACGTAGCATTTATTTGCTCTTTAAAATGCAAAAAAGATTGTAGCAAGTTATACATGTCGCTGTAAAGAGAACTTATCTGAGAGAGTCCAAGCATAAATGTAGCATTGTAGCACCCACGCGACTTTTCGGGAACACTCTTTTCCCTTTCTCAAGCGTATCTCACGTGTACAAGCAATCTATGACTCCATGTTGCAGCTCGCCTATCCGTGAAGGCGGAAGTGACGTGCCGGGTCGACGCAATGATGCACCTTAAATAGAAAGTGGACCAGCGCGTAAGCAGACACCTCACTCCGCCCCCCGGTTGCTAAGAAATAGCCATAGTAACCAGTTTGGGTGAACATATGTATGAATCATTGCTCTAACAAGACCAATATTTTCATCACAGACCATGAAAATTTAATGATTATGCATAGAAACTCAATGACATGCTAACACCATATAGTACAGAATTCAAGCAAAATAAAGGGAATGAAAGTAAACAGAAATTCCTATGGAAAAACTTATAAAAATAAATGTAAATCAAAATCTCTATTTAATCCACCCGGAGAAAGAGTACCCAACCTGGGTCATCTGAAGTATGACCCAACTCCAGGCAACAGGGTAAGGCATTTTCTAGTAGCTGTATGCACAGAATGTCTCAATGTCTTAAATATATTGATAATGGGTTGAGAGCAGAGGACCTCTTGCATTTGTCTACTGTATATGTATTTTGTGGTCACAGCCTCATTGCACCCCCACCTAATGGTTTTAAAAATTAGTGGTGAGCACAACTTTTTCTTGTTTGTTGTATATATATATATATATATATATATATATATATATATTTAAAATTCTTTCTAGGCTCTATAGAAATGCAATTCATCTGCTCTTGGTTTGACCCTGTGTTTCACCTCATCACTGTAAACCATTATTGCTGCATTGTAATATGAAAAAGTGATGTCTGATATGTTATAAGTTCAGTCTCTGTGTTATAATTTCTGCTAATGTATTTTCACTGCTTACACACCAGACAAACTGAATTAGCCATCCATCACATGGGGAGCTACAGTATGATGCTAAATTCCAGAAAAAAATAGGACTGCTGACTTGATATTTCTGGATGCCCCACTTAATTGAGGAATTACATATTATTTGCAGCAGGTGGAGCAGGTGGAGTGAGATTGTGGTGTTTTAATATTCTTATGATTGTACTTATTGATAAAAAATAGGTGCTGCTACTCCTAATGTTACTAGCATATGTTACATAAGTGAAATTCATTGGGGGGGGGGGCAGTCTATAAAAATAATATAGTAACACTAAAGTGTATCATCATATATGTACATATTCCCTTAATATTTGTACAGGTATGGGATCCATTATCCAGAAACACGTTATCTCTCATAGACCTCATTTTATCTAAATAATCCACATTTTTTAAATTCTCTGTAATAATAAAACAGTGCCTTGTACTTTATCCAAACTAAAATATAATGAATCCTTTCTTGAAGCAAAACCAGCCTATTGGGCCTATTAAGTTGACATTTTTTGTAGTTATCTCTGAGTACACTGAAATAATTTATTAAATCCTATTGAGAGGAAAAGTTTAGATAAAATAATGCATGGATTATATATTATAATTAAGTGATTTTCTGACTGGAATTTTAAGGTTTGTTTTCCTTTTTAGGTTTTCTCTGTCTGTTACTATGATGTTCTTTTCTTTTATTCATGAAATTAAATGCTTTTCCATCAATATATCTATCTTCCTTAAGTTAATTTTATATGTTTATATGTTTATATATACATGCTGTATAAAGCTGCTGGTACATACCAAAGAAACTCAAAATCAGTCCGGTTATGCTGCTAAAAGCAAATGTTCACAAATCAGTAGTACAGAGCATTCAATAAATTGTTGGGACCTTTTTTGCCCTGTAAAATTGCACTTCGAAATTTGCAGTTCCACTCATGGTGAAGTTTTTTGTGAATCTGTGACATATTTTTTCCATTCAGTCCATTACAACAGAAAATAATCTCTGGTCTGTTACATCGGAACACCCTTCCCCACACATGTCATTGTAATCACCTCTTGCCTCTCAGTAATGTTAGACCCAATGGCCCTTGTCTGCTTTATTTTATTTGGTAAGTTTGGTTTTATTTAGTGATGGGCGAATCTCCCGCGATTTGTAGAGAAATTCGCGAATCGGCGAAAAATTCTCGAAACGAGTCGCGGGACGCTTTTGACGCACGTCGCGTCAACTTACGACGCGTCGCGTAATTTTAGGCGTGTCGCGTCGTTTTCGGCGCCCGATTAGTTTTTTTGGGCGAAATTTTGCTGGTGATTCGCAAATTTATTCGCCAGCGGCGAATCGCGGGAATTCGGCGCGAATTCGGCCCTGGCGAATAAATTCGCCCATCACTAGTTTTTATTTATTACTATGGATCAGTTGAATCCCAGATTCATTTTTGGGAATCAGCTGAAATCAGTCTTTTCAGCATGATTCCAATTCACAAAATCTCAGTGCCTGGAGAAACTGAATGGAAATCTTTAAAATCATGCTAATTTGCATATGAAAATTAATGTTTGGACTCTGTTTGGGATTGGCTGAATCCTTCTTATAAGCTTCAGTATTTGGAAAAATACTAAAATGGAAGAGTTCTTGCATGCCTATTTACTCTTGAGCAGGCAACACACTATTAGCAGGAACAATGAGTGCCTGACTGATGAGAAGGATGAAGGAGAGGAGGAGGGGGTGCCTGCAGAGGAGGGGGAACAGAACCAGGATATGTACAATGTAGCAATTGTTCCTGCCTTCCTTGTGCTAATTTACATATGCAAATGAATGTATGTGCTCCATTTGGGATTTGACTAAATCCTTCTTAAAAGATTCATTGAGTCGGTGCATCCCTATTTACTTTGCCAAGTATTATTATTATAAGTGTAGGGATGCAAAAATTTAGACACCCTCACATATTAATGGCAAGCACAGCCTAAAGGTTCTAGATGCCTAAATGGGAGACCTTGTGTCAATGGTCTGCTTATGTAAGCCCCTGTAGTTCTCACAGTGTACACTAGATGGTACTTTGCCATAGTATAAAGGTCTTGGGAACCATGCAGTCTAGGTCCATTTTGCCCTTACCTGAGCAGGCAGGAAGGGAATGGGCACTGGTACTGTACCTAGGTGCTTAGGCCTTAGTAAAGTGGATATCTATACTCTTTCATAGATCACTCTAGGAGTGAAAGATAGGGAGTGATAGATAGGTTATATAGTTGAGCAGCCCAAGGCTCTGATGAGGAGAGCAAGAGGGCTTAAGAGCCCAGGTATTAAGCCTGAAGTAGGGACTAAGTGCATAGACTTAGGGATGGTAGAATTTTCCCTAGGTTCCACTTAGGGCACAGGCTGAAAGCTGGGATGCCTTCTCTATTGCTGTTTCACTACTGCTGACATGTACCCTTGCCTGCAGGGATCCAGCTCGTGTATGGTGTTTTGAGTATATGCTTCCTTTGTACTATATGGGGGAGGAGTGAGGGGGGCATACAGTTTACCAGCTAAGGAGGTTCCTCTGTTACAAGGAAAACAGACTAATACTAACTTAACTTAAAATGGGAGACCTAGAATTAATTGCATGCTATAAAAATTATGATATAATTGGGATCACTGAGATCTGGTGGGATGAAACATGTGACTGGACTGTGAATTTAAATGGTTACACCCTTTTTAGGAGGGACAGAGGGATTAAAAAGGGGGGAGGAGTGTGTTTCTATGTAAAGCCTGAATTAAAGCCATGCACTAAAGAAATAACCATTGCTGGCACTAGTGAGTGTGTGGAATCCCTCTGGGTAGAGATTTCGACTGGGCAAAAAGATACAAAGAAAATTTTAATTGGTGTATGCTATAAACCACCTCGTATAAGTGACGAGTGTGAAACCCAGCTACTTTTACAAATAGAAGCAGCTTCACAACTAGGTCAAGTTATTATTATGGGTGACTTCAATTATCCGGACATTGACTGTGGTAATGGGGTTGCCAAGACAGAGAAAGCTAGTAGGTTTGTAAATACAGTAGAACCCCCATTTTACATCCCCTGATTTTAAGTTTTCCCTCATTTTACACTGTTGTTTTGTGGTCCCACTTATATATTATGCATAATACATTTCCCTGATTTTAAGTTTTCCCTCATTTTACACCATTTTTTTCTGGTCCCCTGAAAAACGTAAAATGGGGGTTCTACTGTGTATGCTAAATGTCAACTTTTTATCCCAGCTTGTTCAAGAACCTACTAGGAATAACTCTCTTTTGGATCTAGTAATAACTAATAATACTGATCTCATCTCAAGCATTTGTGTGGGTGAGGATTTGGGGAATAGTGATCATAACATGGTCTCCTTTGACATTTTGTTGCAGAGGCAAATCTATAAGGGAGTAACTAAGACATTGAATTTCAGGCGTGCAAACTTTGACAGTATAAGGGCATCTCTGCAACATATTAAGTGGGAAATGCTTTTCACAGGGTTAAACACTAAACAAAAATGGTAATTCTTTAAAATGCTGCTTAATAAATATACATGTCAGTATATTCCGCTTGTAAACAAAGAACGTTGTTGCTAAACAAAACCTTTTGGTTCAATAGGGGTATTGGTGTTGAGGTGGGTAAGAAAAGACATGCTTTTAAGGCTTTCAAGTTAGCTGGGACAACCAAATCATTTATAAGGTAAAAGGAGGCCAATAAGTCATGCAAAAAATCAATCAGGCAGGCTAAAATCGATATGGAAAAGGATATAGAAGTAAGCAGTAAAAAGAATCCAAAATTATTTTTTAAATATATTAATAGTAGAAAAATGAAACAGGAAGGGGTAGAACCTTTATTATCAGAGGGGGGTCAGTTGGTTGATGAGAACAAGCAAAAAGCTCAGATTCTGAATGAATACTTTTCATCAGTATACACAAATGAGGAACCAGCTAATGAAGGTTTCCTTCTAAAACATCCAATGATGCATGGTTCACACATGAGGAAATTCAAAAGAGACTAGAAAATGTTAAGATAAACAAAGGTCCAGGCCCAGATGGGATTCGCCCCAGGGTACTTAGCGAACTTAGCTCTGTGATTGCCAAACCTCTATACTTAATTTCTCAGGATTCATTGAGGTCTGGCATGGTGCCGAGAGACTGGCGAATTGCTAATGTGGTGCCGCTATTCAAAAAGGGATCCCATTCTCAGCCTCAAAACTATAGGCCAGTTAGTCTGACGTCGGTGGTAGGAAAGCTTTTTGAAGGATTAATTAAGGATAGGATACTGGACTTCATAGCAAATAACAATACTATGAGTTTATGCCAGCATGGTTTTATGCGTAATAGATCTTGCCAGACTAACTTAATTTCTTTTTATGAGAAGGTAAGCAGGGACCTCGATTCTGGGATGGCAGTGGATGTGATTTACTTAGACTTTGCTAAAGCATTCGATACAGTGCCACACAGAAGGTTACTGGTTAAATTAAGGAATGTTGGCCTGGAACATAGTATTTGCACCTGGATAGAGAACTGGCTAAAAGATAGACTACAAAGAGTGGTGGTAAATGGAACATTTTCTAATTGGACCAGTGTTGTTAGTGGGGTACCGCAGGGCTCTGTACTGGGTTCCTTGCTTTTCAACTTGTTTATTAATGACCTGGATGTGGGCATTGAAAGTACGGTTTCTATTTTTGCAGATGATACTAAATTGTGCAGAGCTATAGGTTCCATGCAGGATGCTGCCACTTTGCAGAGTGATTTGTCTAAGTTGGGAAACTGGGCAGCAATCTGGAAAATGAGGTTCAATGTTGATAAGTGCAAGGTTATGCACTTTGGCAAAAATAATATAAATGCAAGTTATACACTAAATGGCAGTGTGTTCAGAGTTTCCTTAAGTGAGAAGGATCTTGGGTTTTTTTTTATAGATAACAAGTTGTCTAATTCTGGGCAGTGTCATTCTGTAGCTACTAAAGCAAATAAAGTTCTGTCTTGCATAAAAAAGGGCATAAACTCAAGGGATGAAAACATAATTATACCTCTTTATAGATCGCTAGTAAGGCCTCATCTGGAGTATGCAGTGCAGTTTTGGACTCCAGTCCTTAGGAAGGATGTAAATGAGCTGGAGAGAGTGCATAGATGTGCAACTAAACTGGTTAGAGTGATGGAAGACTTAAATTATGAGGGGAGACTGTCCAGGTTGGGGTTGTTTTCTCTGGAAAAAAGGTGCTTGCGAGGGGTCATGATTACACTTTACAAATACATTAGAGGACATTATACGACAAATATCAGGGGACCTTTTTACCCATAAAGAGGATCACCGCACCAGAGGCCACCCCTTCAGACTAGAAGAAAAGGACTTTCATTTGAAGCAGCGTAGGTGGTTCTTCACAGTCAGGACGGTGAGGTTGTGGAATGCACTGGTGGGTGATGTTGTGATGGCTCATTCTGTTGATGCTTTTAAGAGGGGTTTGGATGATTTTTTGGACAGATATAATATCAAAGGCTATTTTGATACTAAACTCTACAGTTAGTATAGCTATGGGCATATATGGTTTGTGTTTGAAAGAGTTGAGATGTGTGTATGTATGCTGGGTTTTTATTTTGAAGGGGTTGAACTTGATGGACTCTGTCTTTTTTCAACCCAATTTAACTATGTAACTATATGTTCTCTATAACCCATTGTGGATATTGTTCCTGTAAATAAACTAAGTTCTTGGTTAAGCATAACAGAACCACTGGCACCCAGTTCTTGTGCATAGCACAATTGTTACAGTTGCACTACACCCTGCCTCCACACAGTTGTGAGGGCTTACACCTGAGAGAAAGGTCTCATCCATGGCACTAATATATTTAAAAAGTAAGCTCATAGTAGAGACGGTGCCACTCTAGGTAACTATAGCGCTACTTTAGTATGTATTTATATAGCTCCAACGTATTGTGCAGTGATGTACGCACTCTTTTGAGCAGGCAACATACTTTTAGCAGGGATACGGAGAGTAGGATTCATCATCCTGTGCTCCAGTGCAAAAATGCATACTTTAGCATTTGTGCAAATGTAATATGTTCTGTGTGAATTATAGAATTTTCTGTCTGTCTGAACACATACATTCATAGAACAGAAGGCAAAAAATCATCAGATTTTCTAAGTCAGTATACATACAGTATGTCAGTGAAAAAAACAACCCATATGCATTAACAGAATCTAAGTAGATTATATCCACTTTTACCCTGATGTCGAAATTTGTGTTAGCCTCCTTATAGAATCTGAATAAATTTGTTTGCAAGATTTGTTGAATGTAAATCCATGTGTTAAACTAACAGGTCTATATGTTTAGGCTAAGAACTGGATTCCTTTTGAGTACTAGCATGCATAGAAATTCACCAATATTTTATCATGTGAGCCATCAATAAATTGTGGAAAATTAAATAAAGTGGTTTGGCATTGCCAGAGCTGATCAGTATCAGTGCCCTATGGTAAAAACCATCAGGTTCTGAACCTTTTGTTAGTTTCACTTTGTCTATCCTCTTTTTAACTTTCTGCTAAATTAATCAAACATTAATAGTTAAAACTGGGTGTATTAAAAAGGACATTTGCATTAACTAATTCCTTAGTTATGTAAATAGATTAAAAAATCAAAATCTGTGCTGTATCCCTGCTCTCATCAACCATACTACCTCCCACCTCTTCTTACTTCATTTATTGCTATTTACATATTCTATTTGTGATGTATTTTACTGTTCTTTTCACTGTCCTTTTCATCCTCTATTTTAGCTTGTTTCATTGTTTTTTACATTCTGTATTGGCCTCATTATAACTAATAAAATTAAAAAATGGGTTTTACTTTGCTGCATCTCTCCTTGCTTACAAGTGGAATTTACTGGCAGGTACATTTGTTAAACAGCATTTTAAAGACATTCCATTTTCCTTCTATGCTTAACCATGTGAAAAGTCTTTCTCGGGTAATATGTTGCAGAGATGCCCTTAAACTGCTAAAGCTTGCACGTCTAAAATTTTGTTTCTTAGTTACTCTCTTATAAAGTTTTATTTGTTACATAATTGCAGAGGAAATCATAATTCTGTAAAAGCTCACTGGCACACAGGGCCCCACAAGTGCAGCAGGGCAAACCCTTGCAAGTTTTGGGGCTATGCTCTTTTCTCAAGCATGTTCGTGGTAAGCATGAACCTAACAAATTAGCATCATACATACAATTAATTAGAAAACCCAAACCAAAGGCCTCAATGAGCAATGCAACAGTTATAGAAGGCATCATAAACAGAGGATATTTACAAACCTTGTTCGTCCAGTACCCAGAGGTTGTTTATGTTAATTAAAATGTATAAAATCCTCTCAAACCCTCCTGGGACACCTTACAACTGGTCTTGCTGACCCTCAAACCCTGTTTAACAAATTAAGCTAAACAGACAAAATGCCCTTTGGGCAGTTTTATTCTTGGTTCCTTGGATGTTAAAGATTTTTCTATATCCATTCCTCCAATGAGGGGGATAGCCAAGGTGTGTTATAATGTGACAGAGCTAATGATGGGAAAAGAGGAGGTTAAAGGCAACCCAAGGGATGATGCTTTAAGGAAAAAACCTAAAAGGGAATGGACGTCCACAGAACATTTTCCAGTGGGGGGAAGGAAGAAAAGTTTTAGAAAACATATTACACAAGTTACTTGTACCCTTGTTTTGGTTTCCACACAAACCTAACAACAGTTTTTCAATCAATATATGTAGGAAGTGTTTCACATATATAAAATTGTCATTCTATAAGTGACACAATCTCCTTGTTTTTCGAATAGCACTTTGTATTTTCTACTTTCTTATCACAATTACTAGCCAGCGGTTACAGAATGTTATTCGCTTTAGAGTTCTTGTTACAGCTGGATACAAACAGTGGGTGATATGTGCAAGAATTCTCTGTCCGTTACATACACAGCTTAAAGGAGAACCAAACCCTTTATATTAAAATCCCCTTTACCCCTTCCCTACATAGACCCCCCTCCCTGATCCCCTCAGCCTAGGTGTAGACCCTCGTTAAATGCCCCTAACTCTTTACTTACCCCTCCTTGCAGATTCAGGGTATCGGAGTTCACAGGCGCCATCTTCTTCTCTTCGGTAATCTTCTTTTCAGATACTTCTGCAATTTCCATCACTTTCGGCGCATGCGCAGTTGTCAAAAACGGGAAGATTTCTCCAACTGCACATGCGCTTATATGGAGCTTACTTCACCAAGATTACTGAAGAGAAGAAGATGGCGCCCGTGAACTCTGATGTGCTGCATCTGCAAGGAGGGGTAAGCAAAGAGTTAGAGCATTTATCATGGTAACAGCTTGGCTGAGGGGGAACAGGGAAGGGGGTCTATGTAGGGTTGGGGATTTTTATATAAATGGTTTGGTTTTCCTTTAAAGCAATAAGTGATTGGTGCATGACTGCATAATGTGAATACTTTTTTGAGAACATGGGGACAAAATGTCTATATAAATGTGGGAAAAATGTAAAATGTAAAATCAGGAAATGTGCCCATTGAAATGTATGGGACTACAACAACAATTTTAGGACAACTTAAATTCAGGGAATGTAATATTGAACTTTCACTGTATACAGTATAAATAAAACACTCTTTTCCTAACAATCATTACCTTCAACCCCCTATCTCCTTTATTTTATCTTCTGTGTTTTGTTTAATTTCTCTCCTCTACCTTCTTTATCCTTTTCTCTTACTTTCCATACAGCAGTGCTTCCCTGATCTTTTTCTATTATATAAGTCCTAGCATTTCTTTCTATCCTCATCTGACCACCCCTCCTACTTTACATTTTTGCCTTTCTTCAGTCTCACCCCACGCCACATTTTTTATCTGACTTTTTAACCTCTCAGTCCTCCATTTAATACAGCTCCCCTGCATGTTGCATTTTTTTCCATTTTCCCATGTGTCACACTGTCCCTACCTCACTGCCATACTGGACTGCTGCAGATGCTCATTTTTTTTCGCAAGAAGTTGAAGTCGTCTAACAGCACAGGGACTGGATAGGCTGGGGTGAAGTTCAAATGTCACTCTCCAAGCTTATCCAGGGGGAGCAGCTGGGAGGATCAGATAAATTTGCCTGCTGCAGCTCATGGTTCATGCTGCCGAAGCCAAGATTCTTTAGCTGCTGTTCCACAGGGTGCTATGGCCAGTCATTGCTTTCCCGGCAGACCTGCAGAGCAGTGGATGACACATGTCATCAGGGGGGCACTGCCGCTATTGCCCCCCTCTGAGGACGCCAATGTAGAAGGGGGGTTAAAAATGTAAAGAATTATGTCACCTTTTTTTTATACTATTCTTAAGGCATGTAGAAATATTATACCTGTACTTAAATATTGGGGAATACTCAAATCCCTTTACACTTTACAAATACATTAGAGGACATTATAGACAAATAGCAGGGGACCTTTTTACCCATAAAGAGTATCGCTGCACCAGAGGCCACCCCTTCAGACTAGAAGAAAAGGACTTTCATTTGAAGCAGCGTAGGTGGTTCTTCCTCAATCTTGGTCCCTTCAGGCAAACTAGTTGCAAATATCAATTACTGTGCAATGTCTGATAATGTTATTAGAGTTCAGTTTTTCTAAGATATGGTTTATGTAATAAAGACAATTTTAGTATGAGTACAACTAGGTTATGTACAGAACAGTAATTATAAATAACTAAATGCTGATGAATCTGCTTAGAGTTCCCTACACCTTTTTAGTTGATGTTATCAGCACATTGAAGAGCATGCCCACACTTCCCACTAGGATGATAACAGGTAGACATAGTAAGTGTCTCTGTATTTGCTAATGATATTCAATTGGGAAATTTAAAAAAATTAAAACATTTTCTACATTAATTCAAAATGCAAAGTAGAGCATTTAGAATTCATTGGAGGACTGGCCAGCAAACTTGCTAATAAAATTTAACACCAATAATGCAAGGCTATGCAGTTTTGCAAAATTCCACAAATGCTAATTTTACATAAACAATTACTCAGCAGATCAACCTCAGCATCCACTCAATGCCAGATCTTCCACAAACATTTTCCAGCAGCGACAGTAGCATCTTTATCCATGTGAATTTACAGGTCACACTCCAATCCTCCACCAAAGTCTCTACAACAGGGGTGTCCAAAAGGTAGATCGGGATCTACCAGTCGACCTTTAGCTGGTGATCAGTAGATCTCAAGACATTGCCAACAGCTTGTTTAAATCACCTTCCTGATTCATTATTTTCATTCAGATATTACATTAAGGTTACATAAGAAATATTCATTTGTTAAAGGACCAGTAACATTGTTTGAAAGTAATAAAACTATAATGCACCGTTGCACTTCACTTGTAAAACTGCTGTGTTTGCTTTTTTTATCCACCAGGGATAAAATTCATTCTTACTCTTATCTAGTGTACAAAGTGCAAAAAAAAATTATTTGCCCATTTTTTTGCACCACCTTGCCCACTGCATGTGGCATTGTGCAAAAAGCTGCAGGCCTCTGTGCTCCGATATACTTGAATATACGTGAATATACATATAATAATATGTGAATATAAGACCATAGCTAGTGTCAGTCATTTATTTTCCTTTTTCTAATTACCCTCCAAGAAACTTGTGATTTGCTCATCTCTACTAACTCCTCTGTCTGCACAGATAGGCACTAAGTTGACTCATTGAAAATCTTATGTCTCGTTGAAAATGTATGGAGCAGTGTGATTTTCTTTTGAGTGTGACTTTTTCCGCTGTTCTGTTTTTTCTCAATCATGAAAATTGATTCTGCCTCCATGTTTATCTAACTTCTCCATCAACATCACTGGGCCACCTAGAAAATCAATTTTCCAAGTTGGGGAACCACTGCTCTATGTTACTAAAAACTCATACAAAAATATTTACATAATGTATTTTTTTACAATAAAGCAGGATAAAAATATTAGAAAAAGATATAATATTGTAAATATTGTATAAACTATTAGATATAATATTACAATATTAGATAAAATATTAGAAAAAGCTATGCATTTTCTGTTCATCATAATATTGTTCAGTATTTGCAACATGCCATAGTTATCACTGTGAGAAAGATCATTATTACAGTAACATGAATTTTTATTAAAAGATCATCCGGTATAATCCCTTCTGCTGACCAACGGTTCCATGGGATTAATATTTTCATTTTTAGTGACATTCTGAATACGAATTATGTATGTGATCTGGCACAGAAACAAATATCCATGTAAAATATGGTAATGATAGTTTGACATATAGGGACAGATTTACTAAGGGGCACATTTACTAAGGGTCGTATCGAAAATTTGAATAAAAAAAAATTACAAAGAGGTCTTTAAAAAAACAGCGAAGTCGACACTTTGCCACCTTAAAGCTGCTGAATTGTCATTTTAGCCTGTGGAGGACTAAAATAGCAATTTGGCAGCTTTAAGGAGGAAATGTGTTGAATTCAATTTTTTTTAAAGAGACAGTACTTCAAAATTAAAAAATTCGAATTCAAATCGAATTGTGGGCTATTTGATTTTTTAAATTTGAATTTTCACTTCAACCCTTAGTAAATGTGCCCCTTATTGTTATTTTATTTAAATTTTTCATGTGTTTATATACTTTTTAGCTCTCGTATACCTGCCTTCTAGTGATGGGCAAATCTCACCCGATTCGCCGAAAAATTGGCGAAACAATTTGCGAAACGAGTCGCACGTCGTTTTTGACGCGCGTCGCGTAATTTTCGGCGCATCGCGTCAAAAACGACGCGCGACTCGTTTTTTTGGCGAATTTTCGCTGGCGAATTTTTGCTGGCATTTCGCGGATTTATTCGCCAGCTGCGAATCGCGGGAATTCGCAGCGAATTCGCCCCTGGCGAATAAATTTGCCCATCACTTCTGCCTTCCCATATCAGCATAATTTATTTTATTGAATTGCGATCACATCGATCGAAGTTTAAGATTCCTGAACTATATGGAAATAGTTTGTGTGTTTTTATTGAAGTTGTTAATATTCATATTCTCCAAAGGATTTTTCAGAAAAGGAAAATTCCATGTTGAAATGGGTTATTTGCAAAGCTATAAACATAGATGCATGAACTATGTGTCAGATCTGCTTATCTGTGCAACACAATACATTATTCTTTTTGTACACATGCATACATGTATTTGTAACAATAATCAAGAACAAAAAAAAATTCTAGAGAAATACTTTTCGGTGAGGAATGAGCCAATAATATGTTCATAAGACCCACTTTGGAATATATGTTGTTGGGGGTTAATATGATCATTTTTTCAGTTATCTTTTTAGTTCAGTTGTCTTCATCTCCACTGAGCATATTGCATTAAGTGGGCATCATTGTGGTGTCATGCTTAGCACTACTTCATGTCGGTGTTGGGGTTTTTTTTAGTTTGATTGTAGCAAAAGGCACAATATGCAAAAAAAATGTTTTGTCCTTGCACAATAGATCATTCAATTACCAATATTAAACCCCCTATGGAGTATATTATGCAGGTAAAATATCTGTGCACTTAAAACCAGCGTTTTAATCTGTTCATTGAACTTGTCTTGAAGAAGGGGTATACTGATTTTTTAAGACGCAAAACACTGCAATGTTTGTCTTACAAGAGTTAATAAGTACTGTAATAGACAGACAGACACTACTACTTCACTGCTTGAATTTGGGTTGAAATAAGAGAATTCTCTGCACCCACAGATTCCAAGTAAATAAAGGTGATCCTCTTGAGACACAGCAAATGCAAATCCTATTAAGCTTGTAGTTAATACATGCACTTTAAGCCCTGCTATAAAATGGTCATAAATTGAATACATTTTTTTGCCATCTCTTTCTATAGGACAGCAATAATATATTTGACCTCCCTAAATCAATAATTTTTCTGTATTGTAAGTTTTTATATAGAGGCCAGCTAGATATCTAATATATTTAATTATATGCACAGCACAGTTTTATTTGTTCTTCATAAGTGATGGAAGTAGAAATCCATCAGAAACTAGAATGCACCAGGTTGCCTTTTAACGGAGTGGTATATGTATCATCACTGATATAGGGTGGCTCTGTTAGAGTTTTTTAAGACCATTCTTTGGTATACAGTCAAGTTAAAATGTAAACAAAATACACAAAAATCTGAAATACAGTAATCAATATATTCTGACAGACTTGGCACTGCTGTTAGCATTGTCAACTGTGTAAAGATGCTATGGGTTGCATTTCATGTACACTTCCATTTTTTCAACCAGTATCAAGCAAAGTATGTAATTATGTAATGCAATTGTACAGATAGTTTATGTCATAAAACAAAAATGTAACATGGAAGTAACAGATGATGTTGAAATATAAACAAGTGTTTCCACTTATTCAGCTATATTTGGATATTGGCTAAAACAGTTAAACAAGGTATGCAAAATGGAAACCAAACAATTCCTCCATACATTTCCAGGAAAATCATATCCTTTTAACAACTTCCCACAGGCATGGTGATGGTGGTGGAGAATGATAAATAGGATATAATGATGAAATTACACAATAAGCAGCAGTGAATACAATGAATAGTCTTAATCCATGCCTATTGATTTACCAATAAATGTCTCCAAAGAGGTAACCGTGATAAATGATAGTAGAAAGGAGTGATAAACACCTGAGAATTTGATGAAAAGGTTGGATGAACCATACTTTATTTTTCTTTAACAACTTAGCACCTTTACTAAATGATGAGATACATTATGGAAGAACTAGTAAATAATTAAGTGCCATTTAGTGTGATTTCATTCATATTATTAACTACCTTTCTGTAAATGTTCTCATAAGGTATGGGGCCTGTTATCTGTAATGCTTGGAACCGGGAGTTTTCAGGTAAAGGACATTTTAATCTGCCAATAAATCATTTAAATATTAATTAAACCCAATAGGATTGGTTTGGTTTCAATAAATATTAGTGAAAATTGAGTCTAAGGGAGATGATCTACCTCTAATTTGGAGCTTTCTGGATAACAGGTCTCCACTATACTGTGTAAATACTTAGCTCTGCCATCAGAAATAGTCATTTATAATCTTATAGTATAGTATACATGCCCTTTCAACATGTGCTCCATGAATAGGGCTTGTGCTGAACATACTTTTGCCAATTATTTTAATTAGGAAATATCTATGATTTCTGTAATTTCTGCTACTACATAAGAAATGGAGCAAGTTTCACTTTAGTACTCCCTGTCACTTCTGATGAATCCAAAATAGCTTAAGGCCTACATGACCTTTCAACTCTGGCTCATTGCTGTACACTTTTCGATTTTTTTACAATGTGTGCGCAAATATGTTTTTAAAACAATAATCATATTTTTTATAATACAGCTTGTGTTAATATAACAGTAAAGTGGAACCTGATAGCCAACGCCTAGCTACTATAGCTGGCTATTCTGAAATTGCTTGTGGTCAGGTAGATAAACAACTGTACCAGGTATAAATTTTACGCCGATATAAGAATATATTTTTGCTTAGCTTCATTACATGGATTTTGCAGTGATAGTTTAGCCAATCAAGTCTAAAACAATGCTTTTGGATATGACTTGTAACCTAATAAATATGTATTTAAGGCTCTGGATTGGCAGAACGTTCATTCCCAGGCTGCTGAATGCTTCTGTATACTGTATCTCAATAAACTTCCTTCTCTGATTGAAACTTTGAAAAGGGCTTTGGCTGTATCATTGGAAAAAACACTCTCCCAGGTCCAGACCCAACACTTCCTGATCCAACTGAACATAAGAGAAGATAATAACATAAATTACCAGTCCACTGAGAAGTTCCTGATAATCAGCTGTTAAAAGCTGCTCTCAAATATATATACACAATCCAAAGCTTCTTTCTGTGGAGTTTTTGCAGACACATTGAATGAAGGCTGCTTTTGTTCCTATTTTTCTGTCTGTTAAAGGACAAGAAAAGTCTAAAATAGAATAAGGCTGCAAATGCTGTATTTTGCAGACTAAACATAAACATGAACTTACTGCACCACAAAGCTTAATCAAAAAAATTATTTATGCTTTCAAAGTTGGGCACAGGGGGCTGTCATCTTGCAACTTTGGTAAACATGTTTGAAGACCAAGACTGCGCACATGCTCAGTGTGATCTGGGCTGACTGATTAATAATCACAATATACAGACTTGCACTTGGTCCTGTGTTGTCATGGAATCTAATGTGGATTTTATAGTTTTTGTATTGTTTAATACAAACTTTTTCCAACTCAGAAGACCCAGTGGCTGCAGCAAAATAAACCTCCAAATAGAATCCCAGTTTATCTGTTTAAATCTGTATCTGTGATCTTTGTCCCTGCAGCTGGAGTTGGAAACATTAACCCTTTCACCACCAGCCATTTTATCCTAAATGCGAACATCTACCACCAGGCAGTTTTTAGACACTTTTTCACTTTAAGGGCCTTTCCTGGGGGGCATTTTAGTTCACCCAGGAAAACAATATATTGGGTTTTTTAGGGACAACCTGAGCTTTCAAAAAATGCTACAATTTTGGGGTAATTCCACTCCTGTAGAAAGATATGGGCTTCTAAGTGTATAAAAAACAAAACAAAACAAAAGCATGATTCAAATGCATATATCAGACACACAATTTATTTAATGCATGAGAAAACAGCAGATTTGGAAAGTTCTGTGTCTCCTGAATGTGCCAATACTACATATATATATAGTTTTATGGAGATTTCACACTTTTATCTGTAAGCAGTACACTACCGAATTTCCAAATAGGGATGGCGCGAACTATTCGCCGGCGAACTAGTTCGCGCGAACTTCCGGTGTTCGCGCTCGCCAGAAGTTCGCGAACGTCGCGCGACGTTCGCCATTTTGGGTTCGCTTCAGTTGGCGCATTTTTTTGCCCTCTCACCCCAGACCAGCAGATACATGGCAGCCAATCAGTAAGCTCTCCCTCCTGGACCACCCCCACACCCCCTGGACCACTCCCCTTCCCTATAAAAACCGAAGACCTGCAGCTTTTTTTTCACTCTGCCTGTGTGTGCTGAAGAGCTAGTGTAGGGAGAGAGCTGCAGTGCCTGTTAGTGATTTCAGGGACAGTTGAAAGTTTGCTGGCTAGTAATCTGCTTGATACTGCTCTGTATTGGAGGGAGGGACAGAAGTCTGCAGGGATTTGAGGGACACTTTAGCTTAGGTAGCTTTGCTGGCTAGTAATCTACCTTCTACTGCAGTGCTCTGTAGCTGCAGTGGGCAGCTGTCCTGCTTCAGATCTCATCTGCTGACTGCTGTAAAAACCCAATAGTCCTTGTAAGGACTGCTTTTATTTTATTTTTTGTTGATTTTCTTTGCTACTATAAGAGCCCAGTGCTATTAGTCTAGCAGTGTTGGGGAGTGGGATAGCAGTGTTGGGGAGTGGGACTGGTGTGCTACTGTGCTGCTCCTAGTAGTTCAGCAGCACCAACCCGATTTTTTTTTTTTTTTTTTTAATATTCATTTTTTTTTATTTTACTTTTTTTTAATTTTACTACCGCTGTAGTAGTGTATACGTTGACCTTGTAGGCATTATTTGCCCTGTAGGCATTTTTTGCCCAGTGTGTTCTTCAAACAACTGCCGACTAGCTGTGTGAGCTTGTTCACATTCTGTCTAAATATCCATAATATTACAGTGTCCACTTCTACTGTTACCGCCAGATTGCCAGCTTCAAAAAGGTCAGCAGTGTGGGATTTTTTTAATGTGTGTGCCTCTGACAAAAGCGTTGTAATTTGCAATGAGTGCAGTCAGAAACTGAGTCTTGGGAAGCCCAACAGCCACATAGGTACAACTTCTATGCGAAGGCACATGAGCGGCAAGCACAAAGCACTTTGGGAGCAACACCTCAAAGGCAACAGGCAAACTAAAAGCCACCCTCCTTCTGGTCCAGCATCTTACTGCTCTACCTCTGCTCTCCTTGACCCGTCTGAACCACCCTCCACTCCGCCTTCCACCTTGACCACCACTTCCCATTCCCAGTCATCTGCCACCAGCCAAGTTTCTTATGTTTGAGCGTAAGAAGCCAAGTCACTGCATCTCTGTCACTTAGTGTTGGGCCAAAGGTCCATATGACTACTGACGCATGGTCCTCCAAGCATGGTCAGGGTAGGTATGTCACCTACACTGCCCACTGGGTGAACTTGGTAATGGCTGGGAAGCAGGGAATGGGTGGCTCAACAACAACAGTGGAGTTGGTGTCACCACCGCCACGGATTGCACGCGGTTCTGCCACCACCTCTACTCCTCCTTCGCTCTCTACCTCGTCTTCTTCCTCTTCTTCCTCCTCTGCTGCTGGGTCCTCCTCCTCCTCCACACCTGTGCACCCCCAGCTCCCCCTAGGCTATTCGACGTGCTCAGGATGGTTTTTCTGGAGACGGTATTATTATTGATATTTAGACAGAATGTGAACAATGTGAAGGAGAAGGACCTGTACTGGGTCGCAACGCTACTAGACCCTCGGTACAAGCATAAAGTGGCAGAAATGTTACCAACATACCACAAGTCCGAAAGGATGCGGCATTTACAATTTACTTTTACATTTACATTTACTTTGGCCACTCTGTAACGTCAGACATTCAAATGTTTTTCAGTCCAAGGCAGCGCCAGAACCCTTCTGGATCCACCCTCAAAGAACGCCTCGACCGGCAGGTAGCGGACTACCTGGCATTAACTGCAGATATCGACACTCTGAGGAGCGATGAACCCCTGGACTACTGGGTGCGCAGGCTTGATCTGTGGCCAGAGCTGTCACAATTTGCCATGAACCTCTTGTCTTGCCCCGCCTCAAGTGTCCTCTCAGAAAGGACCTTCAGTGCAGCAGGAGGGATTGTAACTGAGAAGAGAACTCGCCTAGGTCACAAAAGTGTCGATTACCTGACCTTTATTAAAATGAATGAGGGGTGGATCTCGGAGGGTTACTGCACGCCGGAAGACTTGTTCTGACTCCCCATGCAGCTGTCCTTCTCTTTACGCCTCATCATGACTCCACACACAGCTGTCCTTTAGCGTCCTCCTCCCTCCGCCACCGTTACAAACTAGGGTGCAAACCCTACTGGTTTCATTTCATACTGGTTGTTCGGGCCTCTGTGCTTCAGTGGCTGCGACAAAAAAAACTGGGCAAACAATGCCTACAAGGTCAACGTATGGCAAAAAATTAATATTTTCATCATTTATATGTCATATTTTTTCTGGCCTCTGTGCTTCAGTGGCTGCAACCCTAAAAAAACTGGGCAAACAATGCCTACAAGGTCAACGTATGGCAAAAAATTAATATTTTCAGCATTTATATGGCATATTTTTTCTGGCCTCTGTGCTGCAGTGGCTGCGACAAAAAAAACTGGGCAAACAATGCCTACAAGGTCAACGTATGGCAGTTGTTTGAAGAACAGTAGATTACTAGCCAGCAAAGCTACCTAAGCTAAAATGTCCCTCAAATCCCTGCAGACTTCTGTCCCTCCAATACAGAGCAGTATCAAGTAGATTACTAGCCAGCAAACTTACTATCCACTGTCCCTGAAATCACTAACAGCTCTCTCCCTACACTAGCTCTTCCAAGCACACACAGGCAGATTTTTCACAAACATTTTTGCCCTTGATCCCCCTCTGGCATGCCACTGTCCAGGTCGTTGCACCCGTTAAACAACTTTAAAATCATTTTTCTGGCCAGAAATGTCTTTTTTAGGTGTTAAAGTTCGCCTTCCCATTGAAGTCTATGGGGATTAGCGAACCGTTCGCGAACCGTTCGCGGTTTTGCGCAAGTTCGCGAACATGTTCGCGAACTTTTTTTCCGCGGTTTGCGCCATCACTATTTCCAAAGCACCACCAGCCAAACATTCCACGAACAGGATATTTAGCCTTGAAAACTACCCATTATTAGAAAGAACAGATCCTGGAGAATAAAAAAATAGGTAAATATATCTCTGTACACCAAACTAATAAGTTGTAATTCTATCCTAAAGTTATTTTTTATAGAAATTGGTGAATTTTTTGAAAAATGCTTCCGATCTATAGCATTGTATCTCCCACACGTCAATTGAACAGTTTGATGCTCAATATGTATTCGTTTAATTAAATATGTGGCATATAGGGGGCCCAAACTGTAGACACCCCGTGTGAACTATCAGATATGTATTTCCAGTACTTAGTTCACCCCTGAAAACCATGCATACCTTTCGGTATGCATGTCTTTCTACTCCAAAATCCCAAGCCGCAAACCTTTCCTAAATTTGGCTATTTTAGTGACATTTCCAAAAATAATCTTAGAACTTCCACCCTACAGCATCGAATTTTCCACATATTATTAGCTATTAAGACAAATCACCCCAAATATGAAAACCTAGGGCCCTCTGAACAGTTCTATGCCCAATATGTATAGGTTTACCTATGCACGTGGCATATAGAGGCTCCAAAATGAAGATCCCCCCGTATGGTCTGTCATTTCAGGTACTGCAAAATCAACACATTTACACAATTTTTGGTGGGTAAAGGTAGAAAAAAGTATGTTCCCCAGAAAACCATATATTTTCAGAAAGTACACATTTCCCTGAATCCAAAATGGGTATGCACGTCTTTCTACTCGAAAGCACCAAGCTGCAAACCTTACCTAAATTTGGAGATAAAGGCAGCTGTTTGTACATTTATGAAAATCGCCAAAAAATATTGCAATTGGCCACATTTATCTCCCATACAATATTACATACAATACAATAGTAAAACACCCTAAATATTGACGCCAAGGGTCTTCAACAGTTTGATTACCGGTATGCATAGATATTCCAAAGCAGCTGGCATGTGCGGACCCCAAACTAATACAGTGTATATGACTTTTCTCTGCTGCAGATTGCCTTCTGTGAACAAAGACCTATGACTGATGGGCAAATTTATTCACCAGGCGCGAATTTGTGACGAATTCCCAAGATTCGCCGGTGGTGAATAAATTCGCGAAATGCCAGTGAAAATTTGCCTGGTGAAAATTCGCTGGTGTAAAAAAAAAGAGGCACGCGTCAAAAAAATGCGATGAGCGCCGAAAATTACGTGACACGTCAAAAATGAGACGCCAATTGTTTCGTGAATTTTACGCAAATTTAGCTGGAAATTCACTAATTTTTCGGCGTAGCAAAACGGGATAGATTCGGCCATCACTAATGACTGAGCATTGTGTGCCAAAAGACCCTCCTAACAGCACAAAGACCCCCCAGAGCCATATATCTTTAGAAAGTACACATTCTGATGAATCAAAAATAGGTAATTATGTCTTTCTACTCCAACTGCCATACTGCAAAGCTACACTAAAGGCAGCGGTGTTTATCACTTTTCTAAAAATTGCCTAAAAATATTGCAATTGGCCGCATTTATCTCACCCAATTTCTTACATACAATTGAAAAATATGGGGTGCCGTTTATCCCAAATACATTCTGTATACAAAATTATCCCTAGCACATAGAATGAATGTGTTTCATTGTACATAAGTATTTGTGACCATTTACAAAAATAAACAAATATGCAAAATACTAATTTCTGTTAACCCTTTCAGTGCCAGCAGAATTTCACATTTTGGTTACGAGAAATGCCAGCCGTTTTTGAAACATTTGTGCTCTCTCGCTTTAGGGGCATTTTCTGAGGGGAAACCTATAGTTTACCTATGAAAACTATACAATGTTTTTTTCTGCCTGAGTTTTCATGTATTTCCACCTCTGCAAAAAGATTTATATCTCTAAATACAAAAAAAATAGAAAAAATCCTATTTTTGACAATATATGCATTTATAACAGAAACATTTTTCATTTTACACATGAAAATCCAACTGTTTTGGAAAGCCTCATGTCTCTCAAACATGCCAATACCAGATATGTATAGTTTTAAGGAGATTTAGGACTTCTGTACAGCAAAAACTCCTGGCAGCACATTACCAAATTTGGAAAGCACCAAGGCAGAAAACAGCATACTTTAGATTCCAAGGCCAAAAAATCCTGAAACAGTACATTTACCCCAAAAAAACATATATTTTTGGAAAGTATGCATTCTGCTGATTCCAAAATGGGTAAATATATCTCTCTACTCCTAACTACCAAACATCAAAGCTTGTCTGAATGTAGCGGTTTTTATAGAAATTTTACAGAATTTTGAAAAATCCCTTCAGAGTATTTAATTTGCTGCTCTGCATATCCCACACTGTATTAGGTAACAAGAAAAAACACCCTGGATATGATTGCCATGAGTTAACTGAACAGTTTGATGCCCATTGTGCATAGGTTTACCAAAGTATCTGGCATTTAGGGACCCCAATATGAAGTTAGCGCATCCAAATTGTCCAGGACTTTACTTCAGCTAATGAAAAAATTAGCACATTGACTGTAGTGATGGGCAAATCTATCTTGTTTCGCCGAAAAATTCACGAAATTGGCGAAAAATTCACGAAATGAGCCGCGGCAATTTTGTTGCGTGACTCGTTTTTTTGCAGGCGAATTTTTGCTGCCGTTTCGCGAATAAATTCGCCCATCACTAATTGACTGCTTTTTTTGTGGGGAAAAAACACAGAAAAATAGGTTTACCCACAAAACCATATATTTTTGTAAAACACACATTCTACTGAATCTAAAATGGGCACCCATGCCTTTCTACTCTAAACTACTGAGTCGCAAGGCTTTCCCACAATTGTCAGTTTTGGTGAAATATCTGAAAATTGCCTCAAAGCTTCAACTTTCCAGCATTATATCGCTCGGGTATCACTACATACCAAGAAAAAGCACCCTAAATATGGTTGCCAGGGGCCCTCCAAACAGTTAGGTGCCCATTGTGAAAAGGCTTACCAAAGTATCTGGCATTTAGAGGCCCCAAAATTAAGTTAGTGCATCCAAATAGGCCTGTGGGTAACTTTAGCTAATGAAAAATCAACACATTGACTGCTTTTTTTGTGGTGTAAAAACACAGAAATATAGGTTTATCTACCAAAAGCATATATTTTTGGAAAGTACACATTCTACCAAATCTAAAATGGGTATTAATGCCTTTCTGCTCCAAACTACTAAGTCGCAAGGCTTTCCTACATTTGTCGGTTTTGGTGAAATATCTTAAAATTGCCTCAAAGCTTCAACTTTCCAGCATTATATCACCTGTGTATCACTACATACCAAGAAAAAGCACCCTAAATATGGGTGCCAGGGGCCCTCCAAACAGTTTGGTTCCCATTGTGAATAGGCTTACCAAAGTATCTGGCATTTAGAGACCCCAATATGAAGTTCTGCATCCAAATTGTCCAGGACTTTACTTCAGCTAATAAAAAATCAGCACACTGACTGCAATTTTTGTGGTGTAAAAACACAGAAATATAGATTTACCCCACAAACCATACATTTTTGGAATGTACAAATTCTATAGAATCTAAAATGGGTACCCATGCCTTTCTGCTTCAAACTACTGAGTCTCAAGGCTTTACCACATCTGTAGGTTTTGGTGAAATATCTGAAAATCGCCTCAAAGCTTCAACTTTCCAGCATTATATCGTTCGGGTATCACTACAAGAAAAAGCACCCTAAATATGGTTGCCAGGGGCCCTCCAAACAGTTAGATGCCCATTGTGAATAGGCTTACCAAAGTATCTGGCATTTAGAGGCAACAAAATGAAGTTTTGCATCCAAATAGGCCTGTGGGTAACTTTAGATAATGAAAAATCAACACATTGACTGCTTTATTTGTGGTGTAAATACACAGAAATATAGATTTACCCCCAAAAACCATATTTTTTTGGATAGTACACATTCTGTCGAATCTAAAATGGGTACCCATGCCTTTCTGCTCCAAACTACTGAGTCGCAAGGCTTTCCTACATTTGTCGGTTTTGGTGAAATATCTGAAAATTTCCACAAAGCATCAACTTTCCAGGATCATAATGTCCATGTATCCTTAACAGCATAAAGCATCTGCCAAACTGTAAAGTGATGCTGAACGTAACGGTTTTTATAAAATTTCTGAAAATCGTCACAAAGCTTGAAATGTACCCCATTATATGCCCCACATTTCGTAAAGTATCCGCATAAAACATCCTACACATGAAAGCCAGGGGTCTACTGAACACTTTGATGCCCAATATGCATATATATAACAAACTAAGTTGTGCACAGAGACACCCAAATGACAATAGTGTACATACATTTTCACGGCTGACTTGCTGGCTGCTGCAATATAAGCACCCCTTATGTGTATTATGTGACATAAGACCCACTAACAGTACAGAGACCCTAGAAAACCATATATTTTCAGATAGTACACATTCTAATGAATCCAATATGGGTACATATGTGTTTCTACTGCAAACTTCCAAACTGTAAAACAATGCTGAACGTAACTGTTTTTATAAAATTTCTGAAAATCATCACAAAGCTTGAATTTTACACCATTATATGCCCCACATTTCGTAACGTATCAAACGTATCAAACGTATCAAACTGTCAAAGTGTAAAGCGATGGTGAACGTAACGGTTTTAATCAAATTTCTGAAAATTGTCACAAAGTTTGAATTTTACCCCATTATATGCCCCACATTTTGTAACGTACCAGCATAAAACATCCCACAAATGAATGCCAGGGGTCTACTGAACACCATGATGCCCAATATGCATGGATATACAAAACTATGTGGCGAATGGGGACACCCAAATTACAATAGTGCACATAAATTTTCACAGCTGACTTGCTGGCTGCTGCAATAAAAGCACCCCCTTATCTATATTATGTGACATAAGACCCACTAAAAGTACAGAGACCCTAGAAAACCATATATTTTCAGAAAATACACATTCTGAAAAATCCAATATGGGTACATATGTGTTTCTTCTGCAAACTGCCAAACTGTAAAGTAATGCTGAACGTAGAGGTGTTCATCAAATTTCTGAAAATCGTCACAAAGCATGAATTTCCCCCCATTATTTACCCCACATTTTGTAACATCAACATAAAACATCCTACATATGAGCGCCAGGGGTCTACTGAACACTTTGATGCCCAAAATGCATAGATATACCAAACTATGTGGCGCACGGAGACGCCCAAATGGATATATAGTAGATACAATTTACAAGGTAAAACAAAATAAGACAGAAAAGCGGGAAATGCAAATAAATTACTAAAATACACTAATACCACAAAAATCAAGAATTTTTTTTCCAGACTAGTGTAATCAGACATCGGAATCACAGTTTGAATATTTTAGCTTGTC
>CM044441.1:78549041-78626393 GCA_024363595.1 Xenopus borealis
GCACGAGCCGAGACCAGGGTGCTTGACACTGGTTCTGAGTTTAGGGCGCCGACCGTGACAGGACCACAGCCTGGTGCTCGACTTTACTACTATCAAGATTAAAAGTTGCCAGCTTTGCTCCATGGCTGCATCATCCCTAAGTAGTGAAGAAATTTCCTAAAAGGGCTGCTATTAAACATTACAGGCTCCTAATTGGAAGTTCTTAGAAATGACTGAGAAATATATATGCTGCACTGATAATGATTCTAGAGAAAGAAAAGTATGCAAAACATAAATATGATCATTTTGAGTGATACGGCTATTCTTATTGTAGTAACCTGCTTGTGTGGACATTTTTGTTACAGTGATACTGACACTACAAAACTACTTTTTAAAATATGAATGTACATTAAAGGTTACCTATAGGTCATGATAATATTTTTTTTACAGAGAGATTTGTTTTTGTAAGTTATCATTAGTTGAAGTTTCCAAACCTGACTGCTTTGCCAAGCTGACTGTCCCATCTAAGCCTGTCAGTTAGAGTTTCTAATACTAACGGATTCCTGCTGCACAAATATGGCAGCCAGCTCATACAGGAATATTGGGCATCAGACAGATAATGTGCAAATACTTTATGGCAAAGTTATAAGTAGCTTTCATAATCAATATTATGATAGAAGTAAAAGAAGAGTTTAATTTCTGTTGTCAGTATCTCTTTAAGGGCATGACAAGGGGACTCCTCAATTGACCCTTCCACTTCAGCTATCCAATTGAACCCCATTGTTACATACCATAATGAAACACCAGGAGACAGAAAATGGTGAAAATGGCCACAGCATTTATTCACATTTTATCAAATAAATAGGACCTTGCCAGCCTCATCCCAAGGCAATATTCAATGCCAGAATTCCATAAGAGATTGCTACTATGCTCTGCCGCTCCTCACTTGAGATCAGCACTATATCGTTATATCCACCACTGAGTATTAGGCTGTCTCTACCTACAGAGAGGATGGTCCCAACTCTGCTACCAGCAGGAACTGCATCTCGCACCATGGCAGAAGTTCAGCAGCCCTGTCGGTCTGGAATCTGCAGTGTATCGATGATATGAAATCCAAGCAGGCTGTCACCTACAACCCACTGTGCAGTCACAGGAGAGAACCTCCTTTCTCCCTCTTCTAAATTTACCTGAGCAGTACTCTGGCTAGTTCCTACTGCCGCTGTGACAAATACAATTTAAAATACATTATCATATACAGATGCAGTCACTTTGGATTGTGAGTTAAATGCGTCGTGACTTAACTCATCTATCTCATTTATCCCACTTAGCACAGAATATTGTGTCACAGCATCCCATCCAATTAAAGAGTTCACCATTGAAAACAATGGTGCTTTGGTATGCTAATGAAAAGGTTAAATGCATTAAATGAGTTAAGATAACTTTAGATAACACAGTTTCTTCAATTAGCCCTGAGTCACGATGCATTTAACTTACAAATCCAAGTGACTGTATCTGTATATACTGTTTTGATCCAGAGGAAGGCAAAAAAACCCAGCCTGAAGCCATTGCCAATTATGCCTCATGAGGGAAAAAATTATTTCCTGACCCCAGTGGGATGTTCTGTTTTTGGGACCATATAAGGTTACTCAATGGTATGTCGGTTATAGCTTGTTCAATATTAAGCCATGTTTTGTCTTTATATTTCAGATACCAATGGAAAGTTCTTACCAGATGAACCGATATATAGTAGAGAAAAGCGTCTGGCATTGCTAGGCCACCTCTATCTTTCGCTAAGGTAAGTAATTCCTGTTTGAGTCTTGGTGTTTTATTATCCCAAATAAACTGATTAAACAGATATTTAACCTGTAAGAAGAAAGTCTTAGGAATCCTAATAGGTAATGTTTGTAGTAAATATAGGATCTGTGGCATTGTGGACATCTTAATGGCTTGGATTTTGCCAAACCATAAGAGTTCCAGGGTTTTACATGAGTTCAGTTGGGTGGACAACTTGCTTAATAAGGAGGGGAAGTTCGTCTGGTAGAGATCTGATAGGTTAGCGGTTATCTGGACTCCTTATTTGCCAGGTGAAAATTCGCTGGCGTCAAGAAAAAGAAAACAAGTCGCGTGGCGAAAATGACGCGGCGCACGTCAAGAACGTGCCGCGACTCATTTTGCTAAATTTTCACCAATTCGCGAATTTCCTGCGAAATATCTGTCATTTTCGGCGAAGCGAAACGGGATAGATTCGCCCATCACTAAACCTGACACATTCATTAATAATATGCAATCTTTTAACAGGATTATTTAACCCATTAACATTGTAGCTTATAGTCTTACACTCCATAGTGAAACCTTTGAATCATGATGAACAAAATCAAACCATAAGTCCTAGTCTTATAAACCTTTTTTCATATTTGAATTACTTGTTATAACCCTTATCCAGTAGGGGGGTGGATGGGGGGGGGGTGAAATAGAGGAATAATTGGGAGTTTAGGAACATTGTTAAGGCTGAGCCAGATACAACCAGGAAAAAACTTTCCTTCTGGCTGAAAGAACAGTTAGCCGTCTTAGTGTGGGGGAGAGATTGTCAGCCGAGGGGCGACTGGGCTGGGAAGAGCTTGAATGGAGATTATTGTCTGCTCTTGGAGGCTCTCATCTAAGTATAATTGTATTATCTTTCACCGCACACCTCCTTCCACTGCTCTGCCTGAGTGGTGCTGGTCCTCCGTTGACCCGGCCGGGCCCCTCAACAACTGGATACTAGTGATGGGCGAATTTATTCGCCTAGGTCGAATTCGCGGCGTATTCCCGCGATTCGCCGCTGGCGAATAAATTCGCGAATCACCAGCGAAATTTCGCTTGTCGAAAATTCGCCGAAAAACGAGTCGCGCGTCAGTCGCGCAACGTTTTTGACGCGACGCGACGAAAACGACGCGACGCGCGCCGAAAACGACGTGACGCGTCAAAGTTGACGCGACGTGCGACAAAATCATCCCGCGACTCGTTTTGCAAATTTTTCGCCGATTCGCGAATTTCTCTAGAAATTCGCGAATCTCTAGGCGAAGCGAATCGCGGGAGATTCGCCCATCACTACTGGATACTTAGAAAAACGGTCCGCACACACTAATATTGCAGTCGGGGAGTGTACCCCTTTTATTCATGCCACCAAAGAAGAAGGGAGGCTGTGTTCCCCCCGAAACGTTGAATTTTGGTGGCATGAATAAAAGGGGTACACTCCCCGACTGCAATATTAGTGTGTGCGGACCGTTTTTATAAGTATCTCATCTAAGTATCCCTGGGGAAATCTAGAGCCACATATACATCAGGCATGTAAAAATGTACTGTATAGAACTATGTAATTTATAACAACACCAACAGTAACAACAGTTATATATACGTTACGTATCCAATGAATGCTCAAGGTTGTAGTGAAAACAGTCCAGAAAATAACAGTCAAACCAAATGTTGGCAAAGTAGTCCAAGAATTGAACTTTGGTATGTACCTCCAGGTTGGTTGCCACCTGGAACTCATTTGACCGCTCTGACTGGTGATGCGTATCTGTTTCTTGAGCTTGTGGGTCTTGGGGTTCTTGGGGTGCGCTTGGGAGTACTCTGGGTAGACCAGTGACCTTGCAATTCAAATTCCATGTTGTGCTGTGAATTGGATTCAGTCGTCCAACCTGGGAGTGGCATCTGAGGAATCTGTCATTTTTGTAGAAAGGGAATAGTATCATCCGGCTGTTTGAGGATTGCTTGGCCTCCATCTTTATTGACAATGAGAGCAAATGGGAATTGCAAATGGGAGATCGTGACATGTCCTGGAATAATTTTAAGGTGCACCCAGTATAAGAGATTGTGGGCAATTCTTTTGCTTTGAGCAGAATCACTTCTTTGAGCCTAAAGCTGTTAAGACAGCACAGCACATCTCTAGGAGCATTCAAAGGGGCAGCTTTTGGCTTCTGCAATATATGTGCTCTTTCAATTTCTATTGCAGCGTCAGGATCTCTGCCTAGTATGTTGTTGAATACTTGTAGCAAGGCGGGGAGGATTTCGTCAGTAGAGACAGTTTCAGGTAGGCCTCTCACTCTAATATTATTTATTCTTCCTCTATTTTCCATATCCTCTGATTGTCTCTGCAAGTCTGTAATGATGTGGGCTTGGGATTTCAGTTGAGTATGGAGTGAGAAGAATATCCTTCTTTACATTATACTGAAAGTTATCTCAAAGGTGAACAACCCCTTTAATGGTTTTGCTCGCCGGCTGCCTTATCGATGATGGTTTTCTTGTAGTTACACAACACCTCAGTTTGTATAATTTGTACTGTACAAATGCAAGTGCTGTATTACTCAAAATGAAATTCTTTGATTGCCAGCGGAGTGGATCCAAGAACCTGATGGAGGGGCAGAGGGAGAGGCAGACGATGATGCCAGAGAGGAGGAGGCAGCAGAACCTGCGGCTGCGAGTCCTCCAGCACCTCCACCTCCATCACCATCAGTAGAGGAAGAGGTAGCAGCAGCAAATGCTGCTACACAAATGGAGGTGCAGCAGCTACACCAGTTCCAGCACCTTGACCTCCTACCTGGCCTGGTGCAGCCTTCTTGATGAGGGAGGTTCAGGAGATAAAGGACCTGCTGCACAGTAGGAGGGAGAACCCTCCTCCTCCCCCTCCTGCAAGCTAATTTTAATTTTAATTTTTTTTGTTTAATTGCACCATTGTGCATTCATTTTATATTTCATTTGCAATAAAACTTTTGTTAAAATCTGTATACTCTGAGGTTTTCATTTAACTACTACTCATATGGTACTTGAAGTTGTTTGGATAATATAACACAATTATGACTACTTACATTTAGACATAAATGTATGGTTCATTGGCATAAATATAAATATATGTGAGCACTTTTTTTCTTTTGAAATGTTAGGAGTGCTCTAACAATGTGTACAGGGAGGGCATGAGTGTGTAGCAGTTACTGAGTGAAACATATGTGTGAATTGCTCTTCCCGTTGACACCCAAGCAAAACATGTCATATATTCATTTATCACAGTGTACAAAGTATAAAAGAAAGGGAAAAATTTTTCAATGGTAGCCCCAAAGCCATGTCTGGTCTGGGAGTCAAAATACACCATGGCATTCAAATTTCACAGAGGCCCAAACAGGCCCCATCAGCCCAATAAATAGTGACTTTCTATGGCACCTGATAGCAGCCCCTCTGGCACTTGTCAGAACCTACAGATTGCCAGTCTGGGCCTGCCCAAAGCTGAAAAAAAGGTGACAACAGGGTTGCATACTGTAATTTTCAAAACCAGCCAAAGTAAGCTACAAAACCAGTCCAAAACCAGCCAAGAGTTCAAAATAGCCCTATTTGTGCTGTGAAAAATACTTTTAAAAATAAATGTATATATATATATATGAAAATACACCTTTTTCATTTTTCACTGATATTTTGTTTTTAAGAAGCTGGCAAAATGGGAGGTCTTTTTTTCTTTTGAAAAGATAGGAGTCCTCTAACAATGCAGGGCATGTGTGTAGCTGTGAGTGAAACACGAATGTGAATTGGTCTTTTCATTGATTCCAATGCTATTCAACACATTCAAACACAAAGCAAAAGATGCCATATTCATTTATCATCACAGTCTACAAAGCTTGAAAGGAAGGGAAAATGTTTTATTGGTAGCCCCAAAACTGGAAAAAGGTGACATAAACAAAACTGGGGTTTATCAAATTGCAGTGCGTGTCAAAATAATACTGTCACGCATCAAAAAGAAAAAGGAAGTATGCTCCCACGTCAAATTATTTTGACGAGCGCCAAAATCGTGGCCCTTGTCTTGTTTCGTTAATTTTTCGCTGTTTCGGGGGAAATTTGCGAATTGCCACAGATTCGCCCACCACTACCCGTTAGTAAATTGAATAGTTCCTCAAAGTGGTCACTTCACCCTTTAGTAAATCTAGCCCCATGTGATGTACAGAGACCCCCCCAAATCAAAATAGTGCATATGAATTTTCATGTATAACACTCTGGATGCTACAATATATGCACACAGTGTGTGTATTATGTGCTATGATACCTCCTAGGAGTATGGGGACCATAGAAAAACATATATTTTCTGAAAATTCTGATGAATTTAAGAAAAGTAAATTTTCTTTGAACAAAATGCGGAATGCAATAAAATAAAAATAAAAATAAATAAAATCAATGTTTTTTTCAATAATTGTTTATACTGTATGTGTGTACACACATAGCAAAATGTGTTATGTGCATGTGTGTGTTTGTTGTGAATGTGTGAGACTGTGTGAAACCCCCCATATCCCCCAAAAATATATGTGATTGTTTGTACTGTAAGGGGCAGATTTACTAAGGTTCGAATTCATTCGAAGTGAAAATTCAAATCATATTTGAATTAAAAAATGTGAATTTAATTTTGGGCTTATTCGACTATCGAATAGCCCCCAATTTGATTTGAATCGGTCAAATTCGAAAATTGGAATTTGATTGTCGAAGTACTGACCCTTTAAAAAAAAAATTTGATTCAACAATTCGGCAGATAAAACCTACTGAATTGCTATATATTCCTATGGGAAGCTCCCATAGGATTTTTACATGTTTTTTTGATCAAATACAAAAAACTCGATCGAAAAGATAAAATCATTCGAATCGTTCTAATCAATTTTTGCTCTTTCGAATCGATTTTTGATTTTCGATAATTCAAATTGCGAATTCAAGGGGTTTTAATTCGATAAAAATTTGTGGGTCGAAGTTGAGGGTTAATTATCCCTCAAAATTTGACTCTTAGTAAATCTGCCCCTAAGTGTGTAAATTAGCAGAAATAGTGTGTGTAAGTGTATTTTGTGTGTGCTACACTAACCTGGGGGTTGCAGGCAGCAGATGATCCATCTTAAAAGATGTTGAGCTGGACTGGAGGTGGTGGAGGAAGATGTCTCTCACAGATCCAGGACAGGGGTCATCGCTGGGATGAGGAGGAAGCCAGGTAAGCTACAGGAAGCAACAGACACACGTGTCTGCGTATCCTATGGGGCCCCTGGGCAATCGCACTCCAGGGGCCGTTCATTCCCTTCTCCAGTAACAAATGCCATTCATTTCCTTCTCCAGTAATAAATTCTGTGGAACATAAAACCTATGCTGTGTGGCATTTCAGTACTTTTATCCACAGAATGTAGATTCTACCAGGGTCAAACTGGGCTGGCAGGACACAGGGAAAAATCCGATGAGTCCTTGGCTCTTGTGGACCTGCTGGCCCAGATCCACCCCTTGCACCTCTACATTCCACGCAAAAAGCAGAGTTTGAGTGCGCACACGAGTGGTATGTCTGAGGTGGGGCCCTCCTCCTGTTTTATGGATTTTATGTTCTGTGGCATTAATAGGGTCAATAAGAAGCAGACAGGGAGAAATGTGATTGGCTGGCTGGCTTATATACATGATTAATAGTGAATAAACTGATAAATAGTGAATACGAAGTGACTAAAATGTGAATCCTTAATCAAACAAGAACTGAATCAAACAATAACCCATTATAACCATGTTTCATGTTGCCTAAAATGTCCAGCAGATGTTTGCCTTTAGAGCTCCTATTTTTACATCTTTATAAAAACTAACTGATTATATTTCACCTGTAGTGATGGGCGAATCTATCCTGTTTCAGTGAAAAATTAGCGAATTTCCAGCGAATTGGTGAAAAATTTGCAAAACAAGTCGCGTCACATTTTTTGACGCGCGCCGCTTTCGTCGCATGTCATGGTTTTTTTGACATATGGCTCATTTTTCTTTGATGCCAGCGAATTTTTGGCAGGCAAATTTTCGATGGCGTTTCACAAATTTATTTGCCAGTGGCGAATCGCAGGAATTTGCGAATAAATTCGCCCATCCCTATTCACCTGAAGTTATCCCTAATTTTCAGGTATTTTTGCACTATGATCAAGAGTTATTCAATTAATTAAAGTTACAGATGCAGCCACTTGGATTTGTGTGTTAAATGTGTTGTGACTCAGGGTTAATTGAAGAAACTGTGTTATCTAAAGTCATCTTAACTCATTTAATGCATTTAACCTTTTCATTAGCATACCAAAGCACCATTGTTTTCAATGGTGAACACTTTAATTGGATGGGATGCTGTGACACAATATTCTGTGTTAAGTGAGTTAAATGGGGTATCTGAGTTAAGTTATTCTGTGTGAAACACACAATCCAAAGTGGCTTCATCTGTACATTTTCTGTTACTCAACAAGGTTATTTTAGAATCTTTATCATTTACAACAATTTTACCCCCTCAGCATAGCCTTTATTTCAAAAGTAGTTATACTATACATTTGATATAACTGTTGTTCTTTCTTCACAAGGGAGAATGCTTTACTTGCCAGTTCATTAACTTCTCATCTATGGGATATATAAATAGAAAATTCAAGATGGGCAATGGGGACTGGATGATGAAGCAACAAACAGAGACACCACACCTAAAAAAAGCATACAATATTCATCAAAACATAATCATTAAATAAGAAAAACTTCAAAGAATACATAGGATTTTGCTGAATTGAAGGCACAAGTAGCTGTATCAACTAAAGCAGTCAAAGAAATATACATGCTTGGAGACAAAAGTTGGGGAATTAAAAGTCAGAAGAAAAAGCTCAGTAAATAACTAAGATTATTATTTTCAATTGCTTTAAATGAAAAATGAAGCACAAAACCACCTTTTTTGTTAATATAAACAACAGACATCTTCCATGTATGTTTTATTTGTTTAATTTAGCAGAACTCAGCATATCACATGGGTATTCATTAGAAATGCACCTAGGCACCAAACAAATTGTTGCCATTTAGATCAGTGATTTTCAACCTTGTGCCTCCAGCTGTTAAGAAACTACAAGTCCCACAATGCATTTGCCTGACTGTGGCTGTCAGACTCCTTCATTGCATTGTGGGACTTGTAGTTCCTTAACAGCTGGAGGCACAAGGTTGAAAATCACTGATTTAGATAACCTTTATAGGGGTGTTGACACTTACTGAGTAATTGCTGTTTCATCTATTTTGAAGCTACAGTTGGGTACAAGTGATGGTTGATATACTACACTTAAAATGCTATCTATTTTTATGTGACACAAAATACTGTTATGTTAACAGAGTTCTGAGCACCTGTGTATTTATAATGATTCCAAAATATATAGGTAGGATATGAGATTTTGAGTACCTTTTGATGAGTAAAACAATTTTTATCATTTTAAGGTATGTATTTACAAGTCCCTAAAAGCAGAATTATGTGGATAATGTGGATTATGTGAATCAGAATACCCTTATGACAGGTCACAAAAAAACCCAAATGTATTTTAAAAAAAATACAAAAAATTCCAAAATGTTTAGCAGAAAATTCAAACTGATGTGTGCCTTTTGCTCACCTATCTCTTTAAGTCAAGCTGATCTGGTAGATTTTTAGACTTACCTGACTGGACAGCTGAATTTATTATAGGCTCCCGGTGTGAGCCGCCATGACAGTCCATGCGCATGTGCAAAATGAAAAGCTGTCTTAAATTGTGGCAGCTTTTCATTCGGCTTATGCGCATGATGTCACATGCGCATACTGCGCATGCGCATGGACTGTCATGGCGGCTCGCACTGGGAGCTCCCTCCCGGTGCGAGTAAGCCAGCGCATGCAGGGGGCAATTTTTTTTTTTAAACTACTACACCAAGGGGGGAATTTTTTTCTGCCCATAGGTGCCCTTTAAGTGTTCAGTATTTATGTAAAATTGCATACAGTTCTATTATGGGGAACCCTGCATTGTGGGTAAAAAAACATAATGATTGTGTACTGCTGTGCAGTAACTAAATGACCCCCAATGTGTTTAGTACTGTACTTTGACTTAAATTGTATATCTATACAGATATAGGATCCATTAGCCAGAAAGCTCAAAATTACTGGATGGCCATCTAACATAGACTCCATTTTATCTTAATGATCCAATGCTTTTAAAAATTATTTCCTTTGTCTATTGTAATAATAAAACAGTAACTTGTACTTGATCCAAACTAAGATATAATTAATCCTTATTGGAATCAAAACCAGTCTAATGGGTTTATTTAATGTTTACATAATTTTCAAGTAACCTTAAGGTATGAAGATCCAAATTACAGAAAGATCCATTATCCAGAATACTCCAGGTCTATTCTGCATTCTTGATAACAGGTCCCATACCAGTATTGTGTTAATTTAAGCATCTTGAAAGTGCATCAAAATGCATTGAATACATAATGAATATATTAATAATGAATATATATATATATATACTGTATATATATATATATATATATATATATATATATATATAATGAATAGTTATTTTTCTGATGCTCTAGTAAATATTAATTATTAGTATTCTCAAGAAAAAAAATTATAATAGAAAAATAAATGTGTATTAAAAATTCCTAAACAGTATATATTTTTTTGATGGTAAATTATTTTGATAAAGCGCTTCTCTTCCATGGATTTTAAAAATGCTTTTAGTGTTCCTTGTTTCAGGTAAAAAAAAAATGTACTATAAATTGAGTTGGATACACATTTCAACCATAAATATCAATATCTACATACTATACACAGAACACTTCGAACACTGCATGCAAACAGTAGGGTGCCATCTTTCAACAAACCTTAGTTTGCTCGCATTTGACACACTGTTTTATGATTTATGCTTTCTATACATGACCAAAAGGAGTCCTGCTGTTATAACATATGTCTTTTAGTACAGTTTGCAATGCTTGGAAGTAGCCTAAAGCAGATGTCTACAACCTTTATTACATTGTGTCAGGTGTAATTATTTGCAGTTAAGCTTGAAACATATATTTTCAGGAAAAATATATGGGGTTTTTTTTGGTGATACATGAAATGTATTTCCATTCACCTGTATTCAAAATAATCTGTCATTTAATGCCATATAAAAAAATAAAACAGAAATGATTCTTCTATTATGATTTTATTTTTTACAAAAATGCAAAAGCTAATGCTTCACAACATTTCTTAAAGATAACATATTTCTTAATATAAAGTAGCAATGATGATAGCAACAATATGTTAAAGGATACAGAATGTGCAGTCTTATTACATTAGCCTTAGAGCTTTTTCTTTATACAGTATGCCTAGTATGTAACTGGCACTTATATGGCAGTGTCACATACTGTAACCTACAGCATGTAATACACCTCACAATTGTGTCTGTAAGTTACCCTCCCATTTAGACTGTAAGCCCTATGGGGCAGGATCCTCCAAACTTTTGTCTCCTTGACACTGAGCACTTTATATGAATTGTAATTAAATTTTGTATTTATGTGAATTGGATTTCTAATAATGCAGTTATTACTTATTATTGCAATGACCCCCTGTTTGTTAATACTAATTTAATGTTTTTCAGTGCTTTGACCCAAAGGATTGCTATACAAATAAACATTTACATACATACTGTGGTTTTTATACAAATGGCCTGCAGAGGTCATTGTGCACATGAGTTATACTGTGCATACATTTTACTTTCTATACTGTTTAAAAGCAATAGAGTTTAAGTTACTGCTGTTGTGTAAAGGCTGCATGAACCTGCTAATAAAGCCCTGGGAGCAGAGGGATAGTGTATATTTTATACACTACCATCACCTGATGAAACTTATGAAACTGCTCTTACTGCTATAAAGAACTTTTTCGTGCCAAGAGTAAATCTGGTTTCTGAAAGATGTAAATGCCGCCAATGTGGATAGCGTAATGGCGAATCCACAGAACAATTTGTAGCAGCTTTGAAAAAGCTGGTTGTTACCTGTGAGTTTGGGAATCTAACAGATGAAATGCTAAGAGACCAAATAGGGGAAAAAACAAACTCACCAAGTATTAGAAAGAGACTGCTCCTAGAGCAAGATTTAACCCTTGCAAAGGCTATTACAGTTGCTATCAAAATTGAAACAGCAGTGGCAGAGGCTGAAACTCTCAATCAGGGAACAGACTGTGAATCCAGTACTGTGGCCTAATAATGCACATTCACAGGCAAAATACAGTGCTAATGAAAGGGATTCACTGCAAAACCGTGCAGCAAATACAAATAAAAAATACTGCTTCCACTGTGGTTCCACACAACACACTGCAAACTTTGCTGAATATCCTGGAAAAGTTGTACAGTGCCACAGATGCTCAAAGGTAGGTCACTTTGCTGGGGTCTGCCATAGTTCTGCTAAAGATGTTCATGAACTCACTACTGCAAATGTTACAGTATTCAGTGGGGGAAATTCACTAAGATCCGAAAATTCGATAGCACTACGCAAATTCAAGTGCAAAGTTACGCTCAGGTCATCAAACGGTAGCGTAGTTGCGCTAGTGTTACTTCGCCAGGCAAAGCGCAGTTATGCTAGCGATGCCTTATTTGCATACGGCAGGAACTTAAGCGTATAATAGAAATATATGTTACAGCTACTACATTACACTACACAAGCCCAGGAAACCTCTAATAAATAAAATAAAGTTTTCCTATTGCACTACATGTGCCCCCTATATAGTTGCCATATGTTAGGAAATGTAGGGGGGAAGGAAGGTAACCCCTAAAAAAAAAAAAATCTTTTTCAGACTATCACCCTACAATAGTAAAACACGGCAGTGTTTTTTTTGGGACTTAGAAAAATTTTCCATTTTTTTTTCAAACTCCTATATATTGTATTGAACTTCACCTGGTCGGCCCAGCGAAGTAAAGTCTAGTGTAAGTGGTAACGTTCAGGAAAATTTTAATCTTAGTGAATTTGCGTAATTACGATCCTTCGTCAGTGCGCAACTTCGCCTGGCGTAAGGGTGCGAAGTTGCGCAAGTCTATCTACTTCGCTAGTGAAAATTCGCCAGAGTCGGTGAATTTCCTAAGTTGCGAAATGACGTCATGCTGGCGAATTAGCACTAGCGTTAGACGCTTTGCACTTTAGTGAATTTGGGCCAGTGTGGATAAAGCTAGTACAGACAAGTTTATATGCACTGTCAATGTCAATACTGCTTCTGCTGACAAGGGACACTCCATTAATCTGATGCTTGATACAGGTTCAGCTGTTTCTATACTACCAAAGGATATTTTCTTGAAATACTTTACAAAAGATACACTTGTTGCACCTGCCCTGAGACTGGTTAGTTACTTAAATAATCCAGTCCCTGTGCTTGGTTGTTTGCCATTGATAGTACAATTTTTATCAAATACTGCAAAATGGGTACTGCTTTACTTGGAAGGGATCTCTTTGCTGCATTAAACCTACAATTAGTGGATGGTCTCATTACTACAGCACCAGTGCCTGCCACACAGCCTGTGTCTAAATTTTCACCACAAAGCAACACTTCACTGGGCTGTGCAAAGAACTTTGTGTAAAAAGTTGAGACCAGATGTAAAACCAGTATGCCAGAAATTGAGGCAATCGCCCTACTCTATAAGGGAGACACGGGAACTAAAGTAACTGGTAGAGCAAGATGTGATTGAAAAATCTGAATCCTCCGAATGGGTTTCACCAATTGTGTAACAATGAAGAAAACTGGAGGTATGTGATTGTGTGCTGATCTCCGTGAACCTAATAAAGCAGTTGTTATGTCATCCACACAGAGGAAATATTTTCAGAACTCCGAGGAGCAAAATTCTTTTCTACTCTGGATCTTCAAAGTGCTTATCATCAAGTCTTACTGCAGGAGGAAAGCAGAGACCTTACTGCATTTGTAAAGGTTGTCCTTGGAGTACAGATGCAGTCACTTGGATTTGTAAGTTAAATGCGTCGTGACTTAACTCATCTAACCCATTTATCCCACTTAGCACAGAATATTGTGTCACAGCATCCCATCCAATTAAAGAGTTCACCATTGAAAACAATGGTGCTTTGGTATGCTAATGAAAAGGGTAAATGCATTAAATGAGTTAAGATAACTTGGGATAACACAGTTTCTTCAAATAGCCCTGAGTCACGACGCATTTAGCTTACAAATCCCAGTGACTGCATCTGTAACTCACTTGAAGTAACTCACTCAGGATCCAGAGGCCCCCTGGGAGACAAATAATACAGCACACAAAATTGATACAGAACTTGTATACAGGTTGACTAAGTTACAAAAATAACATAAGTGTTACATATGTGGTTGGCTATGTCTAGTTTCAGCCTGTGCAGCTGTTACAAGAAAATGTCAGAAAATATCGTACATTGGGTGTAACCCCATAGCCTGAAATGTCAGCACTTATCTGTGGAATCTAATGATTAGAGATTTAGGCCTATTGGGTATGGATTTAATCATATTCCTACAGCAGTTATCACCCATGATGGTTTGTTTCGGTTCAAGCATGTACCTGACTGGTTTCAGCACCGAGTTGTTTTCAAAGACTGATGTCTTCTATACTCCATGAAATACCTGGTGTACAATGCTACTTGGATGATATAATTGTCTACACTCCAGCTATAGATCTTCATGACAAGTACCTAGAAAAGGTTCTGAAATGCATTGATTCTGCAGGACTGAAACTGAACCTTTCCAAATGCCACTTCAGACAAACTCAGCTGTCATTTCTGGGTCATATAATTTCACAAGAGGGATTACTGCTGGACCCGGACATCTGATTTCCAGACCTTATGAGCTTTCTTAGGTCTTACTTCATGGTATTCTAAGTTTATTCCAAACTATGCTTCAGTTGTGGAACTACTTAGAGCACTACTATGTGGAACTTCAAGTCTGGTTTGATCAGAGACTGCTCAACATAGCATTGAAATAGTGAAACAGTTGATTGTAAACTGTCCAGCACTAGCTTTATTTGATCCTGCCCTACCCACTATGGTTACTACAGATGCTTCAGACCATGGCATTGGTGCAGGTTGCACACAGATCCATGCTAATCATTCAGAGAAAACTGTTGCATTTGCATCCAAAACACTTACAGAGACAGAGTGTAAGTAGTCCACTGTTGAAAAATAAGCTCTAGCATGTGTTTAGGCAACAGAAAAATGGAGAGCCTCCCTATGGTGTAGAGAATTTACTTTATGCATGGATCATAGCTCTTTAACTACACTGCTTACAACAAAGGGACTAGGAAGAGCTGGAATGTATATATCTAGATGGTCAGCAAGGCTACTGAATTTCAACTACAAAATGCAATACAAACCAAGTTTGAAAAACGTTACTGCTGATTGTTTATTCAGTCCTGATCTTCAACTTTACTGCAGGATTAGACATGAACTGTCATTAGTAGATGGTTATGTTGTCCGTGGAACTCACCGCTACTGGTACCAGAGACCTTGTGAGAAGAGCTCATACAACTGGCACATGAGAGTCATCAAGGAATTGTATGTGCAAAACAAAGACTGTGAGAACTATACTGGTGGCCAGCAATGGATGCCGATGTGGTAACTGCCATTCATTCTTGTGTTACTTGTCAGAATCATGACAAAACAGCTATCACACATACACCACTACTTCAGCCAATACCATTCCCTGATTCAGCATGAGAAAAACTGGCTATTGATATTGTGGGTCCTTTTGCAGATGGCCCATAGACTGCAGATTTGCTATAACCTTGATAGACTATTACAGTAAATGGCCTGAAATTGCATTTGTTTCTCATATAACATCAACTACAGTAATAACATTTCTGTCTACAGTCTTCAGCAGAGAAGGTAATCCAAAGGATTTAATATCAGACAATGGACCACAGTTTGTCTCATGAGTTTGAAATCTTTCTGAGAGAGAGAAATGTTGTGCATAGGAAATCTTCAGTGTATTACCCACAAGCAAATTGAGAAATCAAGCGATTCAAAGTCTGAAAGTCTGAAAGAAGCACTACAGACAGCAACTTGTACTGGGAAATCTTGGAAAGTATTTACAACAGAGTTCCTACAAAACTACAGAGCAACGTGCTATGCAACAACCCAATCAACTCCAGCTGAATTATTACATGGCAGACAGATGCACTCTAACTTACATGTTGCAGACATCAAACTTCCACTAAATACTGTTCCTACAAAATCATCTACTGCCTACATTATCAAATGTCAACAAGCCAAATGCAAGGCTTATACTGACAGAAAGAGTAAGAGGTGCAAGAGAAGTGCACTTTTAGCCTGGATCTTTAGTCAGAATTAAGAAACCAGGAATACTAAAATAATGAAAATTTTAATTTACTACACCACTTAAAGTGAGACCCCAGCGAGGACCATACACATATGAACTGTATGAAGGACGCATATCATCATGACGCAAGTCATCTTGTTCCTGCTAGATATGACTTTGTGGGCACTGAGCAGATCTGCTTCTATCAGCCTGCAAAAATATGCAGGCTGACAGCAACCAAGCCTTCAGTCTGTGTGACCACAGTCTAAATGTATTTACTCTGCAGGTTTGTCTTGCACCTGGGCCCCTAGAAGGTTACATACAATGTTAATATTCTGGAAAGCACACTTGACCTGAAAAGGTAAACAGACTCTCCATTTATTTAAGGGGCCATTAATAGACATTTTTAAGCATTATTCACATTGGAGAAAGAGTAACAAAAATGTATGGATGTTGAATCAAATGTAGTATGGAAGGGGAAGGCCAGTGCTGTAGGTATGCAATTCTGTATTATTATCCATTTACATCTATTGTATTTATGCTGTTTACTTGGAGTTGGAAAATATGAATATATATAGGTACGGTATGTTATTTTTTTATATCTATTTGAGAAGTTGGTTTATACATGAGTGTGTTAATTGAGATGATGTTGCAAAAATTATTGTCGACACAATACTCCTCCATAGATTAGGTGCAAGTTCTGTTGTGGCCACCACTCACCATAGAATCATCATTACAAAGTGACGAACAGCACCTTATAATGTAGCTGCATGTGGTCTGAGCCATGATTGAATAAAGGCCTTTTAACTACATTGTAAGGTGCCGTTCTTCACTTTGTTTTAATTGAGATGACAGGGATTTCTCTGCTCTTTTGATTAACCACAGTTTTCCAAATTACATAACGAATGTAGAGTATTTTAAAATACATTTAAAATACACTACTGTAATGTCTGTACAGATAAAGCTAGTGATCCTAATCCTATAAGAACATATTGTATTTGCAGACAACCTTGTTCTACTTTCTAGTACATGTACGTGTAAAATGGTCTCTATTTTAGAGCAAATAAAAATGTTAGTACAGTATGGCTCTATTATAAGAAAACCTGATAAGCTTAAACCTCAGAGATAAGGGATAGTGATCTCACCCGTTTCACTTCGCCGAAAAAATTTGCGAAACGAGTCAAAACAATCGCGGCGCGTCGTTTGCGTTGCGTCATTTTCGATGCGCGACTCGTTTTTTTCGGGCGAATTTTTGCTGGTGTTTCGCTAATTTATTCGCCAGTGGGAATCGCGGGAATTCGCAGCGAATTCTCCCCTGGCGAATAAATTCACCCATCACTAATAAGGGAATGACATTTTCATTAATAATTAGGAAAAAATATTTTTAATCTTTGACTGGTTTGCCTGTTCTTTGTAGTAACAACTGTCCTCTACATGAAACATAAAAACATGTTGATTGTACAACAATCCTATTGTGATTAGATATTGAAGTTATCCTGTTTTCTGGAAAACTCAGGTCCCAAGCATTCAGGATGATAGATCCCATAGTGTATATAATTATGAACAGACCAATGCCAAAGATTGTACAGAAATGCATTCTTTGCTATATGCAAGTGCAAGAAAAGCCAAATGATTTATAATACAGAACCCAAATTATGTGTTTCACTTTATTCTAATTATTAATACAGAAAATGCTGACGGTGCTTTCCATCATTATGAAACTGCTGTCATTTCAGTAGAAATCAATACACATATATTTTAAAATCTATCATAGGATTTCAAGGGAGGTTTGTATTGGTTTCTTGGGTCAGATGCCTATTTAACCTTAGTTCACATGACCTTGGCATGGCACGCTGAAAATAGCATCTTACACTGGGAACTTCTGATATTCTCATTTTCCATACTTGCTGTTGTGAGACATCTATGAACAAAAGTTCGGGTTGTGTGTGTTAATATTTATATCAACAATGAACAATTTATATTCATGCATTTCCTAAGTGTAGGAAGAGCTGAAAGTGCCATTGAAAGATATAAATGCATGGATTGAAGCACAAAGCATTGAATCACGGAGTCATGCTCTGGTAGCTATGGCTTTGGCTGTGGTGGAAAGCACTAGTAAAAATGCTTAGCAAACATCTTTTGAGAGACAAGGGATTATGAAAAGCTTCAATATCATAAACCTTCTCTTTGTTTATCTCTTAAATGCGCCATTATATGGGAAATCCACACTTCAATCTAAAGATTTTTTTTTATTCTTATGAATTACAGCTGGTCCCAATGTTTTTCAGTTATAAAAATGTAGATAAATGGAAAATGAACTGGACTATATAATTTCATGACATACTTTGAAATATTTATACAGGGGCAGATTTAACAAGGGGCACATTTACTAAAGGTCACAGTGAATATTCAAATAAAATTTAAATTTAAAAAATTCTAAATTTCAAACTAATTTTGGGCTACTTCGACAATCAAATAGCAAAAAATTCGATTTGAATAGAAAAAATGTGAGTTTTGAAATACTGTCTCTTTAAAAAACTTTGAATTCGACACTTTGACACCTTAAAGCTGCCGAATTGCCATTGTAGCCTATGGGGGACCTCCTGGAACACGAGAGTCTTTGAAAATCGAAGTTTCTTTTAAAAAAATCGTTTGAATTTTTTTAATCGAACAATGCATTCGAATGATTCAAATGATTTTTTAACAAAAAAGCCTTTAAAAAAAATTGATGGTGAAATTTCAAAGTATTTTAACTTTGAAATTTGATCCTTAGGGGCAGATTTACTAATGGTCGAATTTTGAAGTGAAAAAACGTCGAAACTCAACCATCAAATTTTTTAGGGGTGTCATTTTCAATCAAAAGTGGACCTACTTCATTCAAATAGGTCCATTTCCGTTCTAATGCATCCTTCGATTTGAACCATTCGAACAATTTCAACCAAAATCCTTTGAATTCTCAGGACTGGCTCAAGGAGGTCCCCCATAGGCTAAAATAGCAATTCGGCAGTTTTAAGGTGGCAAATAGTTGAATTTGAAGGATTTTAACGGGCCAGTACTTCGAAAATATAATGTATAAACAGAGTTGCCACATTTCTGGAAAAAATATTGACATTCTAAATGTTTACTTTTCTTTCCTATTAATAACATTAGCATCAATCATCATTCTTACAAAATAATTAAAATATCAGCCAGGTAGCAACACTTTGTGTACTAGTATGCACTGCCTCTCCTATATAATGTGACTGAGATATACTGTAAGTACCCACATTCTCACACTGTTTTATGTACTTGGAGTGTCAGTACAGTATGTCTGACTATCATTGCATATAGAATGTGTGGGGTGGCAGCATCTAATTTACTTGATGTGTAAGTGCCTACCTCCTTTCACTGCCCACTGCATTTCACTGTATAAAGTCATTGGGGTGCCAACATCTCTTACATTTTAAGAGGTTGTGGTGCTTTTTTCTGTTCCATTTATTGTTACATGGTTACATAGTTAAATAGGGTTGAAAAAAAGACAAAGACCATCAAGTTCAACACCTCCAAATGAAAACCCAGCATCCATACTAACACCCCTGCATATTTTCACATAAATTATATATACAAATATCTATACTAACTAAAGAGTTTAGTATCACAATAGCCTTTGATAGTATGTCTGTCCAAGAAATCATCCAAACCACTCTTAAAGGTATTAACAGAATCAGCTATCACAACATCACCCACATTCCACAACCTCACTATCCTCACTGTGAAGAATCACCTACCGTATGTTGCTTCAAATGAAAGGAATTTTCTTGTAGTCAGAAGGGGTGGCCTCTAGTGCGATGATCCTCTTTATGGTTAAAAAGGTCCCCTGCTATTTGTCTAAAATGTCCTCTAATGTAATTGTAAAGTGTAATTATGTCCCCTCACAAGCACCTTTTTCTCCTGTGAAAACAATCCCAACCTTGACAGTCTGCCCTCATAATTTAAGTCTTTTATCCTCCCAAACAGTTTAGTTGCAAGTCTCTGAACTCTCTTCAGCTCATTTATATTCCATTTAAGACTGAAGTCCAAAACTGCACTGCATACTTAGGTGAGACCTTACCAGGGACATGTAAAGAGGCATAATTATGTTTTCATCCCTTGAGTTAATTCCCTTTTTAATGCAAGACAGAACTTTATTTCCTTCTCATTTAAGGAAACACATTGCCATGTAGTGTATAACTTGCATTTATATTATTTTTGCCAAAGTGCATAACCTTGCATTTATCAACATTGAACCGCATTTTCCAGTTTGCAGCCCAGTTTCCCAACTTAGACAATTCACTCTGCAAAGTGGCAGCATCCTGCATGGAATCTATAGTTCTGCACAATCATCTGCAAAAATAGAAACAGTACTTGCAATGCCCACCTCCAGGTCATTAATAAACAAGTGGAAAAGTAAAGGACCTAGTACAGAGCCCTGCGGTAATCCACTGGTCCAATTAGAAAATGTTCCATTTACAACCACTCTTTGCAGTCTATCTTTTAGCCAGTTCTCTATCCAGTTACAAATACTATGTTCCAGGCCAACATTCCTTAATTTAACCAGTAACCTTCTGTGTGGCACTGTATCGAATGCTTTAGCAAAGTCTAAGTAAATCACATCCATTGCCATCCCAGAATCGAGGTCCCTGCTTACCTTCTCATAAAAAGAAATTAAGTTAGTCTGGCAAGATCTATTATGCATAAAACCATGCTGGCACAAACTCATAGTATTGTTATTTGCTATGAAGTCCAGTATCCTATCCTTTATTAATCCTTCGAAAAGCTTTCCTATCACCGACGTCAGACTAATTGGCCTATAGTTTTGAGGCAGAGAATGGGATCACTTTTTGAATAGCAGCACCACATTAGCAATTTTCCAGTCTCTCTGCACCATGCCATACCTCAATGAATCCTGAAAAATTAAGTAGAGAGGTTTGGCAATCACAGAACTAAGCTTGTTAATTACCCTGGGATGAATCTCATCTAGCCCTGGACCTTTGTTTATCTTAACATGTTCTAGTCTCTTTTGAATTTCAGCATGTGTGAACCATGCATCATTAGATGTATTATTAGAATTGGGACTATTAATAAAGAAACCTTCATTAGCTGGTTCCTCATTTGTGTAGCTTTTTGCTTGTTCTCATCAACCAGCTGACCCCCCTCTAATAATAAAGGTCCTACCCCTTCCTGTTTCATTTTTTTTACTATTAACATATTTAAAAAATAAGTTTGGATTCTTTTTATTGCTTACTGCTATATCCTTTTCCATATCTATTTTAGCTTTTTTGCATGAATTATTGGCCTCCTTGTACAGATGAAGCCACTTTGGATTGTGTGTTTGACACAGAATAACTTAATTTAAGATATTCCATTTTTCCCACATAACACAGAATATTTTACCTTATAAATGATTAGGCTGTCCCAGCTAACTTGAAAGCCTTAAAAGCACATCTTTTCTTACCCACATCAACACCAACACTTCTATTGAACCAAAAAGGTTTTACTTTGCAACAACGTTCCTTGTTTACAAGCGGAATATACTGACGTATATTTATCAAGCAGCATTTTAAAGACTTACCATTTTTGTTCAGTGTTTAACCCTGTGAAAAGCATTTTCTACTTAATATGTTGCAGAGATGCCCTTATACTGTCAAAGTTTGCACGCCTGATATTCAATGTTTTAGTCACTCCCTTATAGAGTTGCCTCTGCAACAGACCACGTTATGATCACTATTTCCTAAATGCTCAGAATTATTAGGCTGAAAAAAGACACACGTCCACCAAATTCAACCTTTTAACTTTTTTAACCTGCCTAACTGCTAGTTGATCAAGAGGATGGCAAAAAAAACCATCTGAAGCCTCTCCAATTTGCCTCAGATGGGGAAAAAATTTAATCCTGACACCAAAATGGCAATCAGACTAGACCTTGGATCAACTTGTACTATGAGCTATCTTCCATAACCCTGCATTCCCATCCAACACCTTCTTAAAGCTATCTAACGTATCAGCCTGTACAACCAATTCAGGGAAATAATTCCACATCTTCACAGCTCTCTGTAAAAAACCCCTTCCGAATATTTAGGCAGAACCTCTTTTCTTCTAATCGTAATGGGTGACCTTGTGTCAGCTGGAAAGACCTACTGGTGAATAAAGCATTAGAGAGATTATTATATGATCCCCTTATATATTTATACATACAGATGAAGCCACTTTGGATTGTGTGTTTGATACAGAATAACTAAACTCAGACTTCACACTTGTCTCATTTAACACAGAAAATTGTGTCACAGCATCCCATCTAATTAAAGTGTTCATCATTGTGAACAATGGTGCTTTGGGTATGCTAATGAAAAGCTTAAATGCATTAAATGAGTTAAGATAACTTTAGATAACACAGTTTCTTCAATTAGCCCTGATGCATTTAACACACAAATCCAAGTGGCTGCATCTGTAGTTATCATATCACTCCTTAAGCGCCTCTTCTCCAGCGTGAATTTGGCCAGTCTTTCCTTATAGCTCTTATAGCTCATATACAAGGACTCCAAGGTCCTTTTCCATAATGGATTTGCCCAGTGCAGTCCCATTAAGGGTATAAGTGGCTTAAATGTTTTAACATTACTTTACATTTATCAACATTGAATCTCGTTTGTCACTTAGCTGGCCTGATTGATAGTTTGTCAAGATCCTCTTGCAAGGATGCCACATCCTGGATGGAATTAATTGGGCTGGATAGTTTTGTGTCATCTGCAAACACTGATACATTACTTACAACACCCTCCCCTTAGTCATTAATGAACATGTTAAATAAATGTGGACCCAATACTGAGCCCTGAGTGACCCCACTAAAAACCTTACTCCAAGTAGAGAATGTACCATTAGCAACCACCCTCTGTACCTGATCCTGTAGCCAATTTCCTATCCATGTGCAAATGACTTCATTAAGCCCCAGTGATACCAATTAAATCATAATTTTTAAAGCATGCAATCAATTCTAGGTTTCCCATTCTACCTAAGAAACTCTGTGCATTTGCCAGCATACAGAGGAGTTTACTACTTTTACTTTTGAAATTTGCATTGCTTAGTGGAGAATTATATGGTACTTTAATATTAGTATGTTTTGCTTGTAACAGAGGGACCTCCTTAGCTGGTAAATGATATGCCCCCTCACTCCTCCCCTTACTAATCCCACTGCCCTGTCTACCTTAGCTTCCCCAAAATGTTTTATCTCTTCCTACCTTGCCTTGTTTAAACACTCCTCCAACCTCTTAGCCATTATTTCCCCTAGCACAGTGGACTCCCTTCCGTTGAGGTGCAACCCATCATGACTATAAAGGTTGTACCCCAAGGAAAATCAGCCCAGTGCTCTGGGAACCCAAAACCTTCCTACACCAAAACTTATACCTAAACTTGCACGTGGTATGGGCAAAACTTCAGAAAAAACAACATTGGAAGACATTCCCTTAATCTAGATCCTTGATCTCAATCTTTTAGGTCTTCCATCTACGATTTATTTTGTCATTAGTACCAATTTGTACTAAGACATTTGGGTTATGCCCAGCCTCACCCAATAATTTGTCTACCCAGCAAACTGTTCAGTTGTAGGGATCCAGAAGACAGATTTCCCTATCCACTTTCCTAATTATTGAGTCCCCTACAGCCACAATCTACTTAGGACTGACTTTGCTCTTTTCCCCACCACTACTAAAGAAACTGGTCTCCTTGCTGTTGTACATTGGTCTTGGTTTCATGTCCCACTGCATATTTTATATAATATGATGCCCTTACTAATTTACATATAAAGTGATGACAATTAGGGATGTCGCGGACTGTTCGCCGGCTGTTCGCGCTCGCGCGACGTTCGCCATTTTGGGTTCGCGTTAGTTGCCGCTTTTTTTTTGCCCTCTCACCCCAGACCAGCAGATACATGGCAGCCAATCAGGAAGCTCTCCCTCCTGGACCACCCCCACACCCCCTGGACCACTCCCCTTCCCTATAAAAACCGAAGCCCTGCAGCGTTTTTTCATTCTGCCTGTGCTGTGTGTGCTTGGAAGAGCTAGTGTAGGGAGAGAGCTGTTAGTGATTTGAGGGACAGTGGATAGTAAGTTTGCTGGCTAGTAATCTACTGTTCTTCAAACAACTGCCATCTAGCTGTGTGAGCTTGTTCACATTCTGTCTAAATATCCATAATATTACCGTCTCCAGAAAAAGCACCTGAGTGACTTTTTTCAAGCAGCCATAATATATTTTACGTAATCCGTATCCACCGCTGTAGTAGTGTATACGTTGACCTTGTAGCCATTATTTGCCCTGTAGCCATTTTTTGCCCAGTGTGTTCTTCAAACAACTGTCATCTAGCTTTGTGAGCTTGTTCACATTCTGTCTAAATATCAATAATATTACAGTCTCCACAACCACCTGAGTGACGTTTTTCAAGCAGCAATAATATATTTTACGTAATCCGTATCCACCGCTGTAGTAGTGTATACGTTGACCTTGTAGGCATTGTTTGCCCAGTCTTTAACCAAGTGCCACGTAGCTGTGTGAGCTTTTTCACATTCCGTGTCCAGAAACATCACCTGAGTGACGTAGTGTGATTTCTGCCCTTTACAGCACAAAACACAGCGCTGTGTCAACAATGTATTTTTTAGAAACATTTTTGCCCTTGATCCCCCTCTGGCATGCCACTGTCCAGGTCGTTGCACCCTTTAAACAACTTTAAAATCATTTTTCTGGCCAGAAATGTCTTTTTTAGCTTTTAAAGTTCGCCTTCCTATTGAAGTCTATGGGGTTCGCGAAGTTCGCGAACCGTTCGCATTTTTGTCCGGAAGTTCGCGAACATGTTCGCAAACATTTTTTCCGACGTTCGCTACATCCCTAATGACAATGTGGATCAACTGCTATTTCTGGAAAATATTACTTTAGAAGTAGGTCATAGCACACTTGTATGCACTGTAACTTAGAAAGTTACTTGGAATATTGTAAATGGGGCAAAGTTTTCTGTAGGTGTACTAAACCATGCAATACAACCAGCCACCAATCTGTCTTTTGCACTTATCTAAATATGTTGTTGTCATCACCTATTAAACTTGAAGCAAATTTTGTTCCTGCTGCATATTTCTTTTAAACCTTATGAAGATACAATCTAAAATGTATGCCTTTCTAATAGGTATGCCATTAAATGTAGGTGTACCTTTAAACATTGGAATTTTGTATCTACTGTATGCTTTTGAAAATTTGAAAGTGTACTTCTGTTTTTTTTTCATTTATACATATTAGGAATTTAAATAAAGCTGTATATTTTTGGTATTGGTGAAATGGAGCTTTCAAAATGAAAAAAACATCTTGTTTATGACACTGAATTTTTAATATATTGAAACATTGTATAATGCAAACATATGGTGCCAAACACCCTAAAGCACCTGTCATTGTCCTTTTTGACAAATGTTTGAAGCAGTTGTCAAATGACTGTTATCTGAAAATGTGAAAGAGCTTAAATCTAAATTCCAAAACCATACACTAAGGGGCAGATTTATCAAAGATCGATTTTCAAAGTAATGAGAGTTTTCTTAACTTCTTTTTTACTTTGAAAATTTGAATGAAGCAAGACCAATTGAAATATATTTAAAAAATCAAATATTTGAATTGCAGGTGAATAGTCCGTATTTGCCAATCGTTTTGAATTTTTAGCGCATTTGATTGAATTTGAAATGAACAAGTGTCCCTATCAAATAACTCCATACATGGTGTAGGAGATCCCCCATAGGCTTAAACAGTAATGCAGCAGGTTTTAGATGGCGAATGGTCGAATTTGAAATTGTTTTATTTTATTATAGTCTTTTATATAATATAATCCAGAGAACAAACAATTTATATACCTATGAAAGATTACAGAGAACATACATTTCAACTGACTGTAATATAATAGGATAGAAATGGTGGGTGGGGGGGTGATGAGAGGGGAGTGTATAGGACAGAGGAGAGAAAGCAAGGTAAGTGTTCTCATACCCTCTTCATGAGAATGTTTGCTTATAATATTCTGATTTCGATTTGCATTTTGATACATTTCCCAGAGCATGAAAATTCTTTACATATTCAGTAGTGATCAGTAGTGATCAGACCATTGCTACCACTTTAGACTACTGAGAAGTACTTTCAAATCTGCCCCATATTTCATTGCGCCTTCACATCAAAATACATAATACCTGGTCAGTGTACCTGTGGTATTTGGGAAGGTGTAAATCTTACTTCCTACATTTTTTATTTTCTTCAGTTTTTTTTTTTTTAAATATAACTTTTTATTGGTATTTTTTCTCTTTTTTTACAATACAGTAAAATACAGATGTTTCATACTGTCATTATATACATACAACATTATGAGTAATGTATTTGCATTGACAAAAAGAAAAAATATGTCTACTGTTATATTATTGCTTTTGTAAACTTTAAACTGAATAAATTATCTTTAAGTTAAATCTATGTGCCCATCTTGTTTTTGATCATGTAACACTTTATTTTTATGCATATTTACATTTATATATCTATCTACATATATATATAGATAGCTAGATAGATATATAGATATATATATAGATATATATATATATTTATTTATATATGTGTGCAGAATCATTCAACCTCCAACCTAGGAAGCAGTGTCCAGCTAATCTTTGTTTGAGATATGTGTCAGGTTTGGGTGCTGGTGAATGGAGCCTATATGCTGGATAACCCAGGTTATACACATTTACTGCAGGTTCAACAGCAGAAGCCATGATATGATGAAGTTTTTAATGGAGAAAATTAAATAACAATAACAGAGTGTAAACTGAAAAATACAACCTGGGTAATGGCAAAGCAATGTCCAATGAACAGGCAGAAAAGGTCTGGGCAGGCGGCAGGCAAGCAAGGTCCAAAGAGAAGGCAAGGTCAGAGGCAGGCAGCGATCAAGCAGGGTCGAAATAACAGGCCGAAGGTCAAACCAGGGAATCCACAGAGAAAAGGGGCAGGCAGCGTTCAAGCAGGGTCAAAATAACAGGCCGAAGGTCAAACCAGGGAATCCACAGAGAAAAGGGGCAGGCTACGTTCAAGCAGGGTCAAAATAACAGGCCGAAGGTCAAACCAGGGAATCCACAGAGAAAGGAATCAGGAACCAGGTGGGAACAGGAACAAGGAACACTCAGGGAACACAGGAACCAGGCAGGGAACACAGGAACCAGGCAGGGAACACAGGAACCAGGAACCAGGCAGGGGACACAGTAACAAGGCAGGGGACACAGGAACCAGGCAGGGGACACAGGAATCAAGAGTCAGGAGTCACAGAGTAAGGGGCTGGATCGGGCTCAGGAGCTCAGATGATCAAGCCAGGATCTTAGGGCAGGGACAGGCTTATAAAGGGTAATTAATTGGGAATGGAAGACACATGTGGATAATGAGGCAGGGGAGAAAGAATAAGTTTCCAGTCTGTCCAGAGCAGTGTCTAGCAGGAGTATAAGATCCTCCAGTGGCTCACCCTGGTAATGCAACACTTCTAGACCAGGGTTCAATTCCTGATCGTTCCTGACAATATGTAGGCAGTCACCCCTGTTTCCAACATTTTGTTTCCTACTTGTGGTTGTGATTGTTTTAATATAGTCAATAGACAATATTGTAGTTATTAATTTTCAGCTGAAAAAAAACGTATCTAGTCCACATAGGGTGGCTCGGGTGCCCAGGGTTGCCATTCTTTTAGGAATTTCTTATGGGTCCCTGACAATAGTGAAGTCAGTTTTTAATTTATCATAATCTCTGTTATGCAAGCCTTTAATTGTTTTATCGATAGAAAAGGGGTCCACCATGATTTGGTGATCACTTGTTTGGCTGCTGTGAATATAAATGTAATCAATCTTCTAGAGTTTGTATTAATATCAGGGATCCATTGATTAACCCAAGGGACCTTTCTAATGTGGATATGTGTAATAGAGTCAATTAATCCATAGACACATGAACAAAATTTTTGTACTAATGGACATTGCAACCATATATGGGCCATCGTTCCCTCTTTTCCACAGTTACAAAAGCAATTTTTGGATTGAGATAGAAATATTTTGTTCAAATGCATGGGAGTGAAATACCAATGGGTGACTATTTTGTAGGAGGTTTCTATTTGGTTAAGATTTATAGAGCATTTATTTGTTCCTTCCCATATACTATTCCATGCGTCTGGATCAAGAGTTTGACGTAATTCTTGTTCCCAGATTTTAGTGTACTATGGAAGTATCATATTAGTTTGCATCATTAAGGACTGGTAAATCAGGGAAATTAATCCTTTTGTGTAAGGGTAGGTAATACATACTTTTTCAAATGGAGAACTTAGGGGTACAGTAAGTCCTGGGTTTTATGTATTCTACGTAGATAGTGACGGACTTGTAGAAAGCGGAATTTTTCTTCTTAGGGGGGATGAAATTTGTTCAAAACTTTGCCAAGATATTATGCCTGTAGGTTGGTATAAATCTGTTACATATTGAATTGGAATTGTGCGCCACCATCCATAAGAACCAGGTGGGAATTCTGGATTGTTCCAAAGTGGAGTTGCAGGTTTGTGGGAAGTTATCATATTAGCTGATTGTTTAACAGAATCCAAAATTGATAGAATATGTTTCATAAATTCTGACATCTTTTAGGGATGACATTCTGCCTTAATCGAAGGGAGGGCTGCAGGATTAACTGGGTATATGTTTTTTCTAATTGAACCCATACCAGAGGAGTACATTTGGGCAATTGGAGCTAATTTTACTGCTTGGTAGTATTTCAGTAGGTTCGGAAAGGCTTTTTGCTTTTCTGTAGTATGGATCCTGAGATTCTATGAATACCAAAAGCCCATACAAAGTTTGTAATGTTTTTTTGTAATTCTATCAAGTCCTTTTTTGGAACTGGTATGGGTAAGGATCTAAAGAGATACAGTAGTTTGGGTAGGATTACTATTTTGATCACGTTTACTCTACCCAACCATAAGATTTTATTTTTGTTCCATTGTGTTAGTAAGGATTTGATTTTCTGCCACATAGGGATGTCGATAGATGAGATGTAAGGTGTATTCCTAAGTAGTCCAAGTGTGAGGTTTTCCAGGTGTATTCAAAGTTTAGCTGAAGAAGTTTAAGTATATGGTTTGGTAGGTTTAAACTTAATGCCTCAGATTTAGTATGGTTAACAGAAAGGCATGAAATTTTGGCGAATTGGTCTAATAGTTGTGTTAGGTATGGTAAGATTTAATAAGGGTTAACATTACATCATCTGCAAAAAAAGCAGGATTTATATTGTTTTCCAGAATGAGTTATCCAGTAGATTTGGGGGTGTCTTTCGATATCTCTAGCAAGGGGCTCTATGGCAAGTGCAAAGAGCATGGGCGACAAGGGGCAGCCATGTCTCGTGCCTCTCTTTATATGGATGTTAGAGGATGTAAATGGGCCCCATTTGATATATGCTGATGGAAATGTATAAAGCATTTTTATGGTATGCTGGAATATTGGGTCAAATCCCCATTTTGACAGAATAAAAAATAAGTATTCCCACGATATTGTGTTGAATGTTTTTTGTATATCCAGACTTAAAAGCATTGCAGGTGTTTTTGTTAAATTTAGAGTGTGGGTTAGGTGGATAACTCGTCTAATATTGTCTCCTTTGTATCTTCTAGGGACAAAGCCCGTTTGGTCAAGGTGTATAAAGGTTGGGGAGGAAAGTGTTAAGGCTGGATACTAATATTTTTCCAAAAATACTAAGATCTAAGTGTGGAGGATGGATATGGGGCGATAATTTGCACATTGAGTATTGTCTTTATTCGGTTTTTGAATTATAGTGATTTGTGCCGTTAATGTATCTGTAGGCCAAAATTTGTCTTGGGCAATATAATTAAAGGCATGTACAAGGTGTGGACATAATGTCTCTGAGAATTTCTTATAATAATGTGACAAGAATCCGTCAGGGCCTGGGGTAGTGTTATAATTAAGGCTTTTTATAGTTTGTTGTACTTCTTCAATGGTTATGGGACTGTCTAGCAGTTCTCTATCATTTGCAGTAATTGGGGGGAGGTCTAAATCATGCAAAAATTGACTAGCCTTTTGTGAAGGGAAGGGAATATTTTGGGTGTAAAGGTCCAAATAGAATTTTTCAAATTCTGCTAATATAGTGTAGGATTGAGCTGTTAGGTGTCCTGTACTTGTTTTCATTTTATGAGGGATATTGGAAGAAATGTTCAAGCCTTTTAATTTTCTAGCCAATAAAGTATCTGCTTTATTATTTTTTGAATAGAATTTTTGATTGATCCATCCTGTTATATTAGACTCTTGAGATTGTAACTTTTTTAATTCGGTGGATACATCTTTTAATTGACGGTATATTTCGGGAGTGTGATTAGTTTTGTGCAACTGTTCTAAGGTGGAGTGTTTTGTGTTAAAGTTTGGAGTTTAGCGTTTTCTCCTTTTTTCGTTGGGAAGCTAGTTGAATAAATACCCCTCGCATAACTGCCTTGTGAGCAGCATTCAAAAGTAAAAGGAGTTGGGCAGCAACACTAGCATGAAAAATGTTCTTGAGGTGCCAAATAAGTGCTGTGATTGGCCATTTGATAGCCCCTATGAGGATGTTCAACCTACATTGAGGCTCTTTTTGGTAGTGCACCTAGTTTTTATGCAATTAAAACTTGCCTCCAAGTTTGGAATTCAAAAATAAGCACCTGCTTTGAGGCCACTGGGAGCAACATCCAAGGGGTTGGAGAGCAACATGTTGCTCACAAGCTACTGGTTGGGGATCACTGCTGTAGATAGTAGGTCTGCCTCTTGGATGTTTGGCATCAGTGCTGCAGACAGAAAAACGTGATCAATTCTTGTATAGAGTGTGGGTGTGAAAAAAATGTGTAATTTCTTGTCTTTGGGTAACGTTCATGCCAGACATGGAGGTCGCTCAAATAATCCCTAATATTCTTTGCTGCAGTAATATCCATAAAAGTTTGATCTATAAAGTGGGAAATAGTGGGCATAAATTTGTGTCACCAGCTAGGATTAGTTCTCCTTTTTGAGTATTCAAAATTTTTTCATGCAAAATTTGAAAATGTTGCTGTTTATTTGGGCCATAGTAAAAGACCAAGGTGGTCATAATGTCCTTTATTTTTCCCACTAAAAAGAGAAAGCGACAATTAGAGTCTGAGATTTGCTTCAAAGGGTAAAAGTGAAGTCCCTTCTGGAAGCAAATGACTACTCCTTTGGTTTTTGTGGAGGCCATAGCTAAGTAGAAATTTGGTTAATATGTACTTAGAAAGCATAGAGCTTGTTCTGTAGAGAAATGTGTCTCTTGTAAAAATAGTATATCAGCTTGCAATTTTCGATAATGGTTGAAAGCTAGGGTTCTTTTATGTTGAGAATGTAAGCCCTGGGTGTTGTGAGTAACAATTTTAAGGGGGGTAGTCATCAAGATTTATATAGTATTTTTTATAAACCATTACAGTTTAGATATATGTCTTAGATGTCTTACATTTCCGTCATACACCCATGATCATGTTTTTTAGGAAGCCTTCTTGGTTTAGGACTAAGCTTCCCGTTGGGGTATCTGCACACAAAATAGGTTGGAAGATGGGCAACATTTAGTAAGTAAACTTTATAAACTTTGATATAGTGTTTAAGGGGATGATTTTTCTCCATGGGAGCCAAAATGGGTTACCAGAAGTAATCATCCTGATTGGGGGGGGGGGGGGGGAATCCTGGATCTTTATCAAAGAGTCCAGGCATATTAAGCAATAAGAAACAATTTTTGATGGAGTGATTAAGCAATAGGGAACAATTTTGAATGAAATGGTATTTGGAGAAGGAGAAATCATTGGAAAACATTGTTACAAGATATAACTTATGTATATGTAATCTTACGATCGCATATAGTTTACAATATATCTAAGCAAATAACTGACCAATTTGTGTTTGACATTTAAAATAGAACATATACAATAACTTGTGGAAATATGAAATGGTTTGTACATGATCGTTTACAGTCGGTAGCGAATGTCCCATTTCACAAGAATCTTCATGGGCTTTTACTGTCAAAGTTCTTTTAAATATAGGATATGCATATGTAATCATGCAATCCCATATAGTTAACAATATATTTTAAGCAAAGTAATTAGCCAACCTAGTATTTATCATTCAAAATAAAGCATATGTATAGTCATCTCATCCTGTGTAACTGTAAAATTTGTCTCAAGGTTATGATAGGCCCAGCTAAGGTTAGGAGTTGTGACTGTATAGGCTAAATGTGGGCTTGTTTAGACTTGTTTATGCAAATTTAGATTTATGCAAATCTTATTCCTGGGTGAGAATTATTATGGGTTTGTTGTGATCAGAAAATACAAACCCATAGTTAGTATTTTTAAATGTAGCATATGCATATGTAATTGCACAGTCCATATAATTAACAATTAACAATACAATCCAAACAGATAAATTACCAGCCTGTATTTATCATTCAAAATATGGCATATCTATTGATAACTGTCAGAGTAGGCCTAGTAGGCACCCTAGGGGAGTAGTAGGGACCAAGAAGGAAGCTTAGGGGTTAAAGGTCCAATAACGCAGTACAGACAAGGATCAGGCAGGAATCAAGGTCAAAGTCCAGGCAAAGGTTTGTATTAGCAAGCAAAAACAGTACAAAGTCCAGGCAATGGTCAAATACAGGAATCAAGATCAATCAAAGGTCGGTCTTACTATGGAGTAACACCCATCTTCTTGGAAAGGTGGAATTAAAACTCTGGCTTAAATGCCGAGTTAAAGTTATGGTCAAAGCAAATCGGCAACTACCATAACAACAATTCATTTTAATTGGATTTGTATCCAGAATTGGATTTGTATCTGATTGGATTTGTATCCAGAACAAGTTTGTAATCCAATATTGTGAGAAAGGTTGTCATTACACTGGAGTAACAGCCGTCTTCTTTCATTTGGGGGTTTGCTTTTCTGGCCTTATTATTTTGTTTCTGTTCTCGTTGTGATAACGGGGTTTGATATGGCGTGGGTCCATCTGACCATGATGGACTAGGAGGATGTGAGATGTGTGAAGTGGGTGTCTGTTTTGACTTTAAGGTGATGGAGACCATTCACAGTAAGACAGTCCATTGTTTCCTCAGGGGTGAAGTGGGAAAACTGTTTACCTTTAAGAGTAAAAATAAGCTTTAAAGGAAAACCCCATCTGTAACGAATCTTATGTGCCTGCAGAATAACCAATACTGGTTTGAAAGCTCTTCCACAGGCTAGCATTTGGGGTGCTAAGTCTGCAAATAGTTGAACTTTGTGGCCTTGAAAGAGTTTGGCTGTCTCTGGCTGCTTGCATGATAGCTTGTTTGGTTTGGTGGTAATGTAGTTTCAATATAATTTCTCGTGCTTGATCCGGTGTAGGGTTTTTTTCCAATGACCTGTGGATTCGGTCAATATGTAGAAATTGAATTGGTAGGTATGGGACAAAGGTAGCTAGCCATTCTTTCACATCTCCTTCCAAATTTTTGTAAGTTTCCAGGATGCCTCGAATTCTTAGGTTATCCCAGCGGGATCTACTTTTGAGATCTTCCAGTTTTGATTGTAGGTCGAATACTGTACTTGATTGCGAAGGTCTGTTAAGTCTGATTCTTGAGCTTCCAATACAGTTGTCGAATCATCCATCCTGATGACTCTGTACATTGTGCCAAACTCTTTAATTTCATAGGATAACGCAGTGATAATGCGTGTAGTGGCCATATACATTTCAGTGTGAAGTACCTCTTTTATTCTGCCCAATAAATCGTTATCGGCTTGATCTGCCAGTGAGGGAGTTGTTTGAATTGATTGGGAAGTAGAAGGCCCAAGCTTTGGCTCTTCTGTGCCAGAATTATTTGCAGAGTGTACTTGACATCCTGTTTGTCGTTCTAAGAAAATATCTATTTGCTTGGTATAAATAGAAGGATAAGATTTTGCATCCTTTTTCACCCGGCCCATGATTAAAGGTGAAGGAAAGGAAGGAAAAGTAATGTCAAAGACAGCGTTTCCCAGTAGCCAGAGATATCTATTGATCTGACAGTAATCTGCCAATACTCAATCCTTCTCCTTTTTCATAGTCTTTATAGGCTAAAATGCTCCTCCATCTGATAATGTTGTGCCTTGACCACAGGGTTCATATTTTTAGATCATTTTGTGCATGACTGCTGAGTGTTCTCAGGCTGTTTAATTCTGTATTGCCCTGATCAGGCCTTTTAAGTTTGTATTGGGTACTAGTAAAACTTGCTGTGTCACACAGAAAGGAGAAAGAAAGTGCTGTTGTGTTATAAGTCAATAGTCAATAGAGGCCATTCAATAATGTTGGTGGTGAAATTTTAGCAATTTTTTAGGCAAATTTATACCAGTACTGATATGCTTTGTTATCAGCCTGTATTATGTCGGTTAGAGCATTGGGTGAGCCCTCTATTTATTTGTATATCTCCCGTTGGTCGTGTGCCTGAGAGGGTAATTACTTATATTTTCCAATAGAAAGTCTAACCTGCTGACCACTGCACCTCAGCACAGCTTCAAACGGTGAAGCTCTGGTCTGATAGTTGGTTCCGAACCTTCCTGGAGTCCTGATGCAGTAAGGTAATGGCATGCGTCACTCTAGCAGGCCGCTATTGCGCAGGGCTCAATTCTCCTTTGTTGTGCAGCAGACCAGCTTCCCGGCAAAAGGGGAGAACCAGGGAGACCTCCAGGTGCCTCCTTCCAGATTCAGAGCAGTTCGTTGTGGTGTGGTGGGTCGCAACTCGAGGCCTCCCAGGCTAAGGAGCGCCCCGGCCCGCTCGATCGCTCACCTCTCCAAAATGCACCACGAAAAACAATCTGTGGGGAGGAGCAAGGATAAGGGTCAAAGCAAGCTGACCCTCCAAGTTCAGCAAGTAGCAGGTCACCCACTCCAAAGAAAGCAAGTCTACAGCTCCCGAACAACACATCCTCCATGTTTTGAAGTTGGCCACGCCCCCCCAATTTGAATTTTTAACAAGACAGGACATGATAAATTTAGATATTTGAATATTACATTTTTTTAAAATTTTGTACTATTACCTAGTCTAAGTACCCTTGATAAATCTGCCCTTAAGTTTATTGCTTTCATGCTGCAGGAAAGTACAAGGTAAAATGGCAATATTTGCACTCCACTGTTACACAAATTAAACTAATACATTCCAATGTGTGCTCGACTTGCATATATAGAGGGGATTCATGATACACGTATGTAAATATTTAGGATTTGTGTCTAATTCTTTATGAATAAATAATATTTTTACCTTTTTTCATTTATTATATTTACTGTTGAAACAAAAAAAAAATCACTGATAGTGATTAATATTTTGTCAAAATAATTTATAATTAGATTAAGTTGAGCATAATGGGGGTCATTATATTAAAACATTTTTTCTCATGAACTAAAATTGATGCACTTCGCTTCACTACACAAATTACAGAATGCAAATAATTCTTTACTAGACCTTTCTAAAGTGATTAATGATACATTAAGTAAGAAAATGATGCAGGAAAATATATAGAGAGAGCTGCATGGACTAACACAGAATATGTCCAGCAGCAAATTATAGTAAAAGGTATGAGAGTTCAGCTAAGGACCAAAATGGAAAAAAATCAGAATTAAATTTACACTGATCTTTAAGAAAAGTCAATTAGACCCAATGGGGTAGATTTAATTAAACTAAAAACCACACACTGAAAGCTCTTTTTGCCTGCTTTTTGAAAATTACAAAAAAAAATCAATGCAATTCACATTATCTGAAATAAGTATATTTTTATAGTGAGTAATTCGCTTCATCAAAAAAAAATGTTTTTCATCAGTTGCCTCATTTTAAGTATTTTTCAAATGAGGAAATATGTGAAAAGTTATACATTAATCTCTTTAACTATGTGTGACTAAGTAAAAAAAATAACACATAAGAATAATTATTGTAAAGATAGCAATTTGCTATCATATCTACAGAAAATATGCCAAAGAACTATAAAAAAAAACTTGTGATGGGCGAATTTATTCGCACGCGTCTCGTTTTCAGCGTGGGTGTCCGTCTTTGGATGCCACCGTCGGCGCCCATTTTTTGGATGCAGGCAATGGGCGCTGGCATCCTAAAATGGACGCTGGCGTCGAAAACGAAATGCAGCTGTGTTTCGCGAATTTCTCTAGAAATTCACAAAAATTTGGTGAAGGAAAATGCTGCCGATTCGCCCATCACTAGCAGGGAAACATGGGGGCAGATTTACTATTGGTCAAATTTCCAATAAAAAAATTCAAAATTCGACCATGTGAATAGTGAAGGAAGTAAAATCCTTTGAATTCAATATTCAAATTCGAAGGATTTTACCGCTATTTGAATATTCGAACAATTGAAAAGGAAAAATTTGATCGTTCGATTAAAAATTTGATCGATTAAAACCTTAGAATCCAACGATAAGAATCCTTTGATCGAATTTTTCCTATTTGATCACAAACAACTTTAAAACACCTATGGGAGCTTCCCATAGGGTTTTAAAGCAATTCGGTAGATTCAATCTGGCGAACTGGCCTATCGCATTTTTTTTAAAGTGGAAGTATTTGGACCATTAAATATTAGAATATTCGAATACAATTAAATTTGAATATAAAAATTATTCGAATCAATCAAATTTTTTAAATTTGATGGTTTAAGTTGCCTCATTTGTATATTTGGAATTAAAATCTTTTTGAAAATTTGATCGAATTTCGAATCCTTCATGTGAATTTAGTAAATCTGCCCCTTAATGTGATGTGATAATGAGGTGTGATAATAGGCCCAGGCAAAATATCTGTTGAGGTAGATGTGTTCTTTATACCAGGTAGCTGATGATACTCTGCAGAGGTGTAGCAGACTCCAGAATTCTGCAACCTAATTACTATAAGGTGCAGGTAAATATAGATGCCTAGAGGTTGAGAATGCAACATGTAGCAACATCAATGTATACCCAATTTGAGAGCCTGATATGATTGAAGAGACAAGAAAAAGCATGTACATGATTTAATACTTGTGAATGTCTAAGGAAATCTGCAATGTAGCATTGCCACCTGGCCAGTATTTTACCAGCTTGGCCATTAAAATGAGGCATGCTGTCAGTGTTATTAATAGGGAAGAAGAATTTTAATATAGAAAGGGTGATACCTTTTTCTAGAAAAGGTGGAAACACTTCCCCAATCTGGTGCAATGTTACAGAGAAAAACCCTTTTTGTCAACATTCTTGATGAAATCAAAGTGCCCCAAAAATGAATATAGTATTGCTTGCTCTAATAAAATTGTATTATGGAGAACACATTAAACTGATACAGCATGACCAAAAATATGTCTAAATTAGAAGTTTTTAATAATGTACATTTACTTTCCTCCCTGGTTCGTAATATAACTAAGAGCATTTCTTTTAGTATGCAATGTTATTTGGGGTTCCAAGCATGTACTGAAAATATAGATCAGTTGACTTACTTAAAAAGAAAGGGCCTGAATAAAATAACATCTTTGCTGTACATACTGTATGAGAACTCCATCTGTTTTGATTAGTCACCAGTCATCTGGAAAATACTGTATGTCCTACCCCCCTCTAAGAAGATGGATAGCGCTTCTCAACAGTTCATAATAATTCTAATAAGTAAAATCTCGGTAAAAGCATTCATTGTTTTGGATCTGAATTGACATATTATAAATGTGATGTGGAGGGTATTAGCTACATTTCCCAAGTGTGTAAAATTTATGGGCAAAATTATTATAAAATGTCTGAATACTCAACATGTTTTTACTAGATTCACATAATGTATGAACATTTAGCAAAAGCTCATTCTTGTCAAATAAAACATGAAACAATTCAGGTTTATAAGTAATTGCCCTGCAGGTGATAAATACAGCAGGGAGAAGGAATTTAAAGGGGATGTAAAGGCAAAACAATTAAATCCAATTTAACTTTCTTTAATAAATCTCCAATATACTTTGATAAAAAAAGTCTGTAATTTTTATAATAAACCTGACTGTATGCAATGAAATTCCCCCTTCGTTTTACTTGCTCTGACGGTTGCGGATAGGAAACCTCAGAAAGTCCATAACTGCTCTACAGGGAAACGATCATGCTTTCAAACAGCAGGGGGGAGTCCCCACCTTACTTCCCAGAATTCAAACAGATTTGTTTGTTACCCTGTAGAGCTGCCAGTGACTGTGTAGATTTTTATCCACAGACCCAGTGCAGTCTGCTTATTCTGATTATTAATCAATCTTGCTGTATCGGCTTCCATGGCAGATATTATTTGGCTGTTTTGATCATTTATTACGATCCCTAAACTTAACCTCCCAACAGAAACCCAGACCACACTGAGCATTTTTTAGTTAGTTTTGGTATTGCAAAGATGTTTAACAAAGTTACAAGATGGTAGTCCCGTGCTCCAACTTTGAAAGCATAAATCATTTGTTTAATTGGGATTCTGGTGCTGTCAGTTTGTGTTTATGTTTAGTATACAAAATACAGCATTTTCTAACATTATTCTATTTTAGACTTTATTTGGTCTTTAAGGTCAATATACAGATGTAGTCACTTGGATTTGTAAGTTTAATGCTTCGTGACTCAGGGCTAATTGAAGAAAATGTGTTATCTAAAGTTATCTTAACTCATTTAATGCATTTAACCTTTTCATTATCATACCAAAGCACCATTGTTTTCAATGGTGAACTCTTGAATTGGATGGGATGCTGTGACACAATATTCTGTGATAAGTGAGATAAATGGGATAAATGAGTTGTCACGACGCATTAAACACACAATCCAAAGTGATTGCATCTGTATAGTAGATGACACTGAGAGTTGTTTTTTCACTGAAATAATGTAATTAACATATCCAACATCAACATTAGGGGGCAGATTTATCAAGGGTCAAAGTCAAATATTAATTTTTTAATTACATTTTTTGATTTTTTAAAAATTTGACTAGGAAATTTTTAAAATTCTATTTAAGTTTTTTTTTTTAAATTCAAATTTCAAAATTTATCATACACTCAAGCGGAATGAAGGCAGAATTTTCAGGTGCAGGTATAGATGAGGGTCTACAGGTTGCAGTTCTCATCTAAATTTCTTATCTTGTGTTATATTGTCTATATTTTACTCCTTTTAAAATTTTACAAAACTTGTTTCTGTGCCGCCCACTTTTGATGATGTCAAATTTGCAGCAACATCAATTTCTGTTTGATGGTGGTTGGCGGGTTGCAGGTCAGGTTGAGGATAAGGCAGTAAATATGCGTTTTCAGTTCAGGTCACAAGCTGCGGGTTCAGGTCGTGTCTGGGTCTTAGAAACTGGTTCTTCTTTAAGGACTCTTCTTTAAGAATTCAAATTCGACTATTCGCCATCTTAAAGCTGCCGGATTATTCAAATATTCTTAGATTGTATTAGGCTGTCTTCCCAACTTAGTGATAGCAGTTATGTAAAGTAAGGTTGCTGTGAATGTTAGTTCTTCTACTTGGATGATGGTGTCGCAGTACCTAGGTGGTGTCACTTCTAAGGTTGAAATCACAAGTTTTGGTGTGTTTCCCCAAAATCGTGAAAATCTGCAGTTCCCGGGACTTCGAGAATTGTGAAGTCATGAAAACCGTGAAAATCTAGAAATTGGTGGAAATTGGTGTCAGGTAGTTTGGCGTTTTGCGTTCCGCAGTGGAACACACACGCCGAAACACATCAGGCACCATCTTGGATTTTCAGGAAGAGGTATCTGTAAAATTGAAACCTCAGCACTTAATGCTAAGTGAGTTGTATTGAATGATTGTGCCCAACTGTATCCCTGAAGGAGGTGTTGAAATTGAAAGTTGAAGAACTAGTCCCAGCAACCTTACTTTTTGTAACTGCTATCACTAAGTTGGGGATGTCACTTAATGCAAAGATGGTTATTTACTAAACTCTGAATGCAAAAATCACAAAATTGATTTTTTTTAAATAAAACCAAACTTTAAAAAATTCACCACATTTTCTGAATGTATTAAACCCTGAGGGTGAAAAAGTCAGAATCTGAAAATCCGGCATCTCAGACATGTCGAGGTTGTATATAAGTCAGTTGGAGATGTCCCAATTATTTTATGATGTGTGCTGGTTTTATGGATTTTTTCAGGTGAAATTTACAAAAAAATAGTGAAATTCTGGAAAATCTGATGAAATAAAATCAAAAAAATTTGTGAAAATCTGATTTTTCAGAGCAAATTTTGGGGAAAATTTAATACTTAGGGGCAGATTTACTAAGGGGCCCATTTACTAAATCAGTGTGAATAATTCGAAATAAAAAATTGAATTTCAAATATGAAAATGAGGTAACTTCGACCATAGAATTTAGAAAATTCGACCAATTGAATAATTCGTATTTAATTGTATTCGAATATTCGATGGTCGAAGTACTTCCCCTTTAAAAAAAAAATTTGATAGGCCAGTTCGCCAACTTGGACCTACTGAATTGCTTTAAAACCCGATGGGAAGCTCCTATAGGTGTTTTAAAGTTTTTTTGTGATCGAATGAAAAAAATTTGATCGAAGGGTTAAAATTGTTCAAATGATTTAATCAATCGATCAAATTTTTATTATCCAATCGTCCGATTGGTCGAATTATATTAAAAACATTCTTATTAGAATGTTTTTGAAATTCAAAAACTTCCCCTTTAAAGTCAAAATTCAAGGGTTTATAAACCCTCAAATTCAAATTTTAGTAAATCTGCCCCTAAGGGTCCAATTTCAAATTGAAAAAAATTCGAATTTCGACCATGTGAATAGGCAGGGAAGTAAAATCATTCGAATTAGATTTTACCGCAATTCGATTGGTCGAACTAGGACATAGGAAATATTCGATTCAATAAATCGATTCAAACGAATCGAATATTTATTATTTGATCAAAAATAATGAAACCAAATTAACTAGGTGGTTGAATAAAAATTTAAAGGGGAAGTACTTCGACAATAGAATATTCGAATGAAAATGTAATTCGATTGATTCAAATCATTCGATTCGATCAAATTTTCCAAATTCACTGGTCGAAGTGGCCTTCAAAAACATTCTAATATTTTTTAAAATTTGATCAAACTTTGAATCCTTCATGTGAATTTAGTAAATCTGCCCCTAAATAAGCATTAAAAATCCAAGCGGATTTTATCAGAGTTTGTAGCAGAAAATATTAAAATAAATTCAGACTTTGATAAATAACCCCCTAAGATTTTACAAAGTGAACACATATTTTAAGTAAATTGATAATCATCTAATATATATTTATATATATATATATATATAATTATTATTATTATTATTTGTGTTTACTGGGTAGAATCTTAGAAGCTTACTGGGTAGAACACTGCCATCTTGTTATTTTCTATGTGAATAATCAAGTTCCCTTCCATGTACCTTTTCTCCAGAGAACACAACCTTGATAGTTGAGAAAACAAACTTGATAATTTGTCCTCGTAGCTGAAATGTCCCATTCCTTTTACCAGTTTAGTTGTGCAGTTCCTAAATGTGATTCCAATGAATTTTTCACTTCGAAATTCGACCATTACTAAATCTGCCCATGTGGGGAATAGAACGAGACACTGCAAAAATAAAAAAAACACAAAAACACTTATTGGTGTTCAGCATTTGTTATTGTGCCTTTTTTGGCTTTTAATCAAAAATCCATTTCTGGTATACATTTCTATTTCCTTTCTGCCTTGCCTTACAACAGGGATTCTATATATACTCTCAGAACCACAGTCCCATGTGACAAAAGCTGGATATATTGGTATTTATCTGTGGCTGCTTAAACCAGTAATAAAAGATCTTAGCAAAGACAGGACATTCAATTTTGATGCATAACATTATATAGTTATACAAGAAATCTGTACCTCATACGTGACTGAATATAACCCAAAGATTGTAAAAAAAATTAAAATAAAATGCTAATTATGTGATGAAAGTATTTCTTTTCATTTGAAACCTCAAGATTTTTTCATCTTAATAAGCCATTTCTAAAAATAATTAAACCTGATCACATCTGTATGTTGTATGTAATTTCTGTGTTATTCAGGCTAAAAAATGCACATTTGCTTAATTACTACAGAATATGTTGTTACTGTATTTTGTGAAACATGCTAACAACAATACATAATCTAGTCAAACCAATGTACTTTCAATGTGTGCAAAGGCAGTAGAGATATATTTGGTGACGCAGAAGACATTCCAGAAAACGTTATCTAAGATAATTCAATGAATACATACATATTGCTATGGGATAAGTTATATGTACTGTAAATCCATAATACAGAGAGCTCTGAAATACAGGAAATCATCTCCCAAAAACTTAACCTTTATTTAAGTAATTTACATTTTAAAAAAGTATTCCCTTTTTCTCTGTAACAAAAACTGTACCTTATACTTGATCCAAACTAAAATAGAATTAATCCTTATTGGAGGAAACACAATCCTATTGGGTTTATTAAATGTTTACTTTACTGTTTAGCAGACGTAATTTTTTTATGGCTTCCTTAGTGTAAAACCACCTCACTTCTTTTGAGGGGTAATGGGAACCATTATTCAGAAACACATTATCCAGAAATTCCAGGAAGATCATCTCCCATAGACTTCATTTTAATCAAATAATTTCATTTTTTAAATGGTATTTTCTCTGTAATAGTAAAACAGTACCTTTTGCTTTATCTACACTAAGATATAATAAATAAATGCGAACATCTACTGCCAAGCAGTTTTTAGACATTTTGTACTCTTCCTCTTTAAGTGCCTTTCCTGGGGGGTCTTTTAGTATACCCAGAAAAACAATATATCGTTTTTTTCGGGACAATCTGAGCTATCAAAATAAGCTAGAATTTTGGGGTAATTCCACTACTGTAAAAAGATATGGGCTTATATGTATAAGTGTACCCAAGCACGTGGCATATAGAAGCCCCAAAATGAAGACCCCCATATGGTCTGTCATTTCAGGTACTGCAAAATCAACAGATTTACATCACTTTGAGGGGGGCAAAGCTAGAAAAATATAAGTTCACCCCCCAAAACTAGTGATGGGCGAATCTCCCGCTGGTGATTCAAGAATTTATTCGCCAGCGACGAATCGCAGAAATTCGCCGCAAATTCGGCCCTGGCGAATAAATTCGCCCATCACTACTCAAAACCATACATTTTCAGAAAGTACACATTGGAATCCAAAATGGGTATGCATGTCATTCTATTCCAAAGCACCAAGCCGCAAACCTTTCCTAAATTTGGCGTTAAAGGCAGCTGTTTTTACATTTCTGAAAATCGCCTAAAAATATTGCAATTGCCACATTTATCTCACCCAATTTCTTACTTACAATTGTAAAACACCCTAAATATTGATCCCAAGGGTCTATGGAACAGTTTGATGTCCAGTATGCACAAATATACAAAAGCAGCTGGCACATTCGGACCTAAAAAAATAGTGCAAATGACTTTTCTCCACTGCCGATTTGCCTTCCAGAGCCAGAGCCAGAGCCATATATCTTTGGAAAGTACACACTCTGAAGAATCAAAAATAGGTAATTATGTCTTTCTACTCAAATCTTCTGAAAATCGCCTGAAAATATTGGAATTGGCCATATTTATCTCAACCAATTTCTTACATACAATTGTAAAACACCCTAAATATTGACGCCAAGGGTCTACAGAGCAGTTTGATGTCCAGTATGCATAGATATACCAAAGCAGCTGGCATGACCCGAAATAAAAATAGTGTATATGAATTTTCTCCGCTGCCAATTCACCTTTTTTTTGTGAGACTGAGCATTGTCTGCCAAAATACCCTCTTAACAGTACAAAGACTCCCTGAGCCATATATTGTTGGAAAGTATCCAATACAGATAAAGATGTCGTTCTAGACAAAAATACCAAACTGCAAAGTTTTTCTAAACATAGAGGTTTTTACAACATTTCTGAAAATCGGCTAAAATTTTTATCTCACACAACGTTTTACATACATAGAAAAATTTCCCTAAATATGGACGTCAGAGGTCTACTGAATAGTTTGATGCCCAATATGCATAGAATTACCAAAGTATGTAGTACGTACGGACCCCAAATGAAAAACATATTTGTGAATTTTCACGCTAACCAACGCAGATGCTGAAAACAGTGCCCGACTGTGCGATAATACACCCAAACTGTAAAAAGACCCCCAGATAACCATTTTTGGAAAGCATATATTCTGACAGATCAAATTAAGTAAAATATACATTTCTATACCAAAGCACCAAACCGCAAAACTATATTAAATATACATAAGGAACAATAATGCAGAGATAAAATTGCAGTAAAACCACAAAAATAGCGTAAATCAATGAAATATCAAAATAACTGACCGACAGCCTAATAAGTGGTCCAAATCAATTATCTACTAGTCAAGCTGTTGAAATAACAAGTTTTTAGGCAAATATAAGACTACAATGAATAAGTAAGTTCTCTTGCTAAAGAGTGCTAAAAAAAAACAGCACTGCATACCACCAATTTTTATACTGAAAAAAATATTTTTCTCCTAAGTTTATAGCTGTGTAATATACATTTGCAATGGTGTTGGTTAGAAAAGATACTTATACCAGTTAGTATTTCTAAATGTATTTTCTTGACGATCGGCAACAGTTAATTTTACATAACATTTTATGTGTTAGCATAACATATATTACATAACTTTAGAAATTTGCCCCTAAGTAGTGATGGGCGAATTTATTCGCCTAGGTCGAATTCGCGGCGAATTCCCGCGATTCGCCACTGGCGAATAAATCCACCAGCGAAATCACCAGCGAAATTTCGCTTGGCGAAATTTTGCCGAAAAATGAGTCGCGCGTCAGTCGCGCGTAGTTTTTGACGCGATGCACCGAAAATGACGCGACGCGTGCCAAAAACGACGCGACGCGCGCCAAAAACGACGTCAAAGTTGACGCGCCACGCGACAAAATCGTCCCGCGACTCGTTTCGCGAATTTTTCGCCGAATCTCTAGGCGAAGCGAATCGCGGGAGATTCGCCCATCACTACCCCTAAGCATGAAATTCATCTGGTCAGAAAGATGTTTGTGCTGGACAATTAAACATTCTTGTCGTGGCATGCAGTCTTGCAAAAAATAAATAAATAAATTAAATAAAAGTCTTTGTTGTAGACAGTTGATATGACAGGCAAGAAATTGGATTTGGCTATAAAATTTCAGTGCTAAAAGAACATGATCTTTTTCCCTGTCTGCTTTAATGTTTTTTAATGTGCTAAATCATTTTTTGCAATCATTCAATGCATAAAATCCAGCATTTACAGCATGTGCTATTTAACCAAGACAGCTCTTAAACAATAAAATGTATACATTAGAAGTAAAATATGCAAAAAACTTAAACTGCTAGCTCTTTGATATTCATATTACAGCTGCCAGTGGTTTTATTTTTCAGAAGTTTCTTTAGGCTGAACTGATGTAAGAGTTTCTATTTACTGTATATATTTTCTATGACTCAAATACAATTTTTACAGCTTGTCCCTTGAACTTCAACTTGAACAACTTGGCTCACCTTCCTCCCACTGTAAAGGCCTAATATTCAAGGCCACACAAACTGCAGTGCTGTGCTGTTTTTTTTATTCCATTTACACAGCATGTTTCGAGTCAACAAGGACCCTTTTTAAAGTGTATTTAACAAATTCAGTGTACAAAATGTAAAACCTCACAATGCTCCACCCTCTCATTCAATTATCCAATCAATTAGTTATACAGATGCATTAGAAGCCTGTACAAATAATGGGCTGATTTACTATGGGTCGAATTTTAAGTGGAAAATACTTCGAAAATCGACCATCTAAATTTTTGGGGGGTCATTTTCGATCGAATATGGCTATTCGAAATCATTCGAATGGTTCGAATCATTCGATTCGATCGAACTATTCGAATGATTTTCACCAAAATCCTTCAATTTCTCAGAACTTTCTCAGGACTTCAATTCCTCAGGACTCTCAAAAATCTCTATGATGTCCCCTAGAGGCTAAAATGCCAATGCGGCATTAAGCTGGTGAATAGTCAAAGTCGAAGGATTTTTAAAGGGCCAGTACTTAGAAATCCAAAAATTCGAATTTTAACAATTCAAATCAAGTTTTGGGCTATTCGATAGTAGAAGTAGCCCAAAATTATAGTGCTCCCATAGGCTTCTATTGCATTTCGGTAGGTCCAATCTGGCGAAGTAGGCAATCGAATAAACTTTAAAATTTAAATCCTTTGCTGAACGAATGATCGAATATTTGTTCAATCGAATCGATTCGAATGTATTCGATCGTTCAACCATTCGCTATTCGATGATCGAATATGCCAAAATTTGCATATTCGACCAAACGAATAAATCCTATGTTCGAAATTCGATCGAATTCGATCGAACTTCGATCTATTCACATGAATTTAGTACATCGGCCCCTCAGTGTACACTACTTAATTCTCATAAAATCCATATTAGAAAATACTTTAAACATTACAATTCAGTATTCTTAAATAATACACATAATCTCATATTAGATATATATTTTATATATATATATAATATTTTAAAAGAATTTTAAAGTCCATAGAGTCCACCAATTCATTAATAGACCAAATTCAATATAGTCTCTAAAACAAATGAAAGAAAAAAAATTATCATCAAAAGGTGGTACTACCCATATTAGAGTCTACCTATCCTAAATGGCAAGAAAACATGTTAGGTTGTGTTTTACCACAACTCCATGTCCACATTGTGTCTTTCCCAACTATATATCATCCAAGGGTTAATACATTTACATGTTTATATAAATATTTAGATACGGTTAATTAGAAGTTCTAGGGTTTAATATTATCTTACAGATGCAGTCACTTTGGATTGTGTGTTAAATGCGTCGTGACTTAACTCGTCTATCCCATTTATCCCACTTATCACAGAATATTGTGTCACAGCATCCCATCCAATTAAAGAGTTCACCATTGAAAACAATGGTGCTTTGGTATGCTAATGAAAAGGTTAAATGCGTTAAATGAGCTAAGATAACTTTGGATAACTTTGGATAACACAGTTTCTTCAATTAGCCCTGAGTCACAACGCATTTAACTTACAAATCCAAGTGACTGCATCTGTACTTTACCTGGACTCAGAGGCAAATCTACTGTTGTTAGGCATCATATTAATATCTGTAAAACACAAAAGCATTACTATTAGCATAGTTTAAACCTATTGGACAAAGGGAGTTTAACCTAGAGATCCACTTGGCTTTCCGCTGTAATTGCTTATGTTGAAAATTACCACTTCTATACAAGGATTGAACAACTTCTAAAACTGCCCATTTGAGTTGCCAATGAGAATGCTTTGCTTCTCTAAAGTGTCTGCCAACTGTAGTATTCATCTAGGTCCCTTGTTTAAAATTTCACTTTTGTGTTCCTTTATCCTAGTTTTTACACTTGTAGTTTACCCCACATATGCCAAGCCACATGGGCATTTAAGCATATATATATGACTCCCTTTGCATCACAGGTGGCATAGTCTTTCAGGGTAAACTTTGCTCCTTGAGTGGGATGGTTTATACTTTGATTATACAGAGCAAGCTAAATGCGTCGTGACTCAGGGCTAATTGAAGAAACTGTGTTATCCAAAGTTATCTTAACTCATTTAATGCATTTAACCTTTTCATTAGCATACCAAAGCACCATTGTTTTCAATGGTGAACTATTTAATTGGATGGGATGCTGTGACACTATATTCTGTGCTAAGTGGGATAAATGGGTTAGATGAGTTAAGTCACGACGCATTTAACTTACAAATCCAAGTGACTGCATCTGTAGATGCACAGCAGATACAGTTAAGGCAAGCAAAGGTGTTATTTGTGTCCCGAAAAATATCTGGCCTGTCTTAGTGACAAGTTCAGCTGGGAATAACATATCCCTGACACTATCACCTTTCTCATAGCAAAAAAGAGAGGTTGCTGTGAATATTTTTCCATATGTTTTATCCTCCTGGAGGAAGGCCAATATTTTTTTTTTTTACTTTTACTATTTGTTTACTCTGTCTGACATATTTAGATATAAAGGGAATGTGATTTTTACTTTCTGTAACTTTTTTGTTCTTCTGTAATCTACTCTTGATATGGACTCTACCTCTTTCATAGTATCAATAATATGTTTTGGATCATGCCCTCTTTGTATAAAACGTGTACACAGGTTTCTACTAGATAGTTTGTAGTCATCATTAGTAAAAGCAATCCTCTTAGCTCTCAAGAACTGTCCTTTGGGTATTGCTTTTATCGTATTAGGATTGTGAAAGCTTTTAGCATGCAACAGGTTGTTCCTGTATCTTTCCTATACATTTTAGTAGTAATTACCCCTTCCTTCAGAGTCAATTGAACTTTTAAAAAATGTAGTTCAGTATTAGACATTTCAGCTGTAAATTTAATAGTCTCATGTGACCTGTTTGCTTCACAGAATAAGAATATTGTCCACAATTCTCAGATATAATACAAGGTTTTTACTGAATCTATGATTTAAGAAATTTTAAACAAAAATATTGGCAAACGATGGGGCGACCCCCATTGAGGTCCCTCGTTTCTGCCAATAAAATTCACCTTTGAATCTGAAGTAGTTTTTCTGTAACACAATAGCCAAAAAATCAAGTTGAAGATTTACTAGTTGATTCTAAAAATTAGTATAGGTATTGGATCCTTTATCCGGAAACCCGTAATCCAGAAAGCTCTGATTTACGGAACGGCCGTCTCCCATAGACTCGATTGTAATGATATAATTGAAATTTTAAAAAATGTCCTTTTTCTCTGTTATAATAAAACAATAGCTTGTACTTGATCCAAACAAAGATACAATTAATCCTCATTGGAAGCTACACCAGTCTATTGGGTTTCTTTAATGTATACATGGTTTCTAGTAGATTTAAGATATGAAGATCCAAATTACAGAAAAATCCATTATCCGGCAAACCACAGTTCCCATGCTTTCTGGATAATAGGTCCCATACCTGTATTCAATAATGCCTCCTCTATATACAATAGCCCCTCCTCCTGGGGAATAGAGGTATATAGGCCTTGTACATCAATACTGGCTAACAATATCCCTTCAGGTAATGGTGGCAATTTTTCAAGTCTACTTAATAAATCTGTAGTGTCTTTTAAACATGTTGGTATGTTTGCTACTATCGGCTGAAGATAGGCATCTACAAACTGTACTAGTGGCTCCTGTATTTTTAATTTTGAGCACAGGGTTATAACCAATTTTCTCATAATGTCCAGGCTCTGTTAGTTGTCTAATTGCCTCATTAATATACATCGACCGATCCATTACTACCAGTGCCTCTCCCTTTTTGGCCTTTTTAATCACTTGGTGTTAGACTTCAAATTCTCAAGCGCTAGTTTCTCGCTCTTTGTTAAATTAAACCTAGGTTTCTGTCCCTTAGGTGGTTCCCATATCTTTTTAACTTCCCTGTTAAAGGAACAGTAACATGAAAAAATAAAAGTGTTTTAAAGTAATGACATTATAATGTAGTGTTGCCATGCTCTGGTAAAACTGCTGTGTTTGCTTCAGAAACACTACTATAGTTTATATGAATAAGCTGCTGTGTAGCAATGGGGGCAGCCATTCAAAGGAGAAAAAGCTCAAGTTACACATCAGATAACAGATAAGCTCTGTCTGTCTAATGGTGTAATCTGTTATCCATTAGTTAACCTGTGCCATATAGCCGCTTTTCAATTTCCGCCATTGCTCTACAGCAGTTTTTTTATTTGAACTATAGTAGAGTTTCTGAAGGAAATAGATCAGTTTTACCAGTGCAGGGCAACAGTACATGATATTTTCATTGCTTTAAAACCCTTACATTTTTTGGTGTTACTGATCCTTTAACTACATTTTCAAAAGAATCTAAGGAAGCATTTTCTATTTGTGGAGTAAAATCACTCCACTGGTTAAATTTCCTAGCATCACTAGTTGTGTTGCTGAGTGTATTCACTAAATGCATTTTTAATTTCAAAGTACGTATGAATTTTTTAAACTCAATGTCCCAGTCTATTTTATCCCCACCATATGTAGGTACAAACCCCAAGCCTTTATTCAGGACTGACGATCATACTGACAGTTCATATGCTGAGCTATTAATAACAAGGTTTACCTCATTCTCAGTGGGTAATGTTCCCTTTGGAATGGAACTCTGGGACTCTTTTGTTGCTCTATGGCGCTTCAAGTTTTCTCTCTCAAAAAAACCTGTTCCTTGTCCGCTTGGCTTGAATTTTAAAAAAGAAGCCGATCCTTGTGATGATAAGGAATCAAGTAATTCATCGCTTGAGGTACTGTATAATCACTTCGTTCAGTGAGGTAATGCTGATGAGGCTGTCGTGACTGATATGCGTGGCTGTTTCCTCGCTGGTATGTAGTTGTGTAGTGTAGGAAAGAGGAGCGGAGTCAGCAGCGGTGGGGATGTGAATACCAACATACCTAGAGGGAAGAGCAAAATCGGCAGAGGTCGGGCCGCGAGTTTCAGCGCACTGGTCTGCAGGCTCCGAGAGGGAGACCGCGGGGAAATGGAGGTTGGTCTAGACGTGAGAGGGAGACCGCGGGGAAATGGAGGATGGTCTAGACGTCCAATACACTACACAATGACAGACAAGTGAAGAAACAGCCAAGCGTATCAGTCACACTAGCTTCATGGTTCGACTTCAAAGTAGCAGATGCGCCATGCATGGTGCTTCTGCCACTTCCCTTACCTCCTCCTCGATGTGTACCTGCCCACTTACTTCCTGTACCTCGAAGTAGCCGAAAATTACTTCGAAATTCAAATTTTTTTAATTTAGATTTTATTTGAATATTCACTTCAACCCTTAGTAAATGTGCCCCAAAGGGTCAGATTTACTAAGGATTGAAGTGAAAATTTTAATAAAAAAAATTTAAATTTCGAAATTATTTTTGGCTACTTTTTTACTATTGAATAGGATAAATTTTATTCAAATTGAAAACATTTTGAATCAAATTTTAAAGCTTGACCATTCAAAAATCAAAGTACTGTCTCTTTAAAAACTTAAAATTTTACACTTTGCCACCTTAAATCTGCCAAATTGCTATTTTAGCCTATGGGAGACCTCCTGGAAACTTTAAGAAGTGTTTTTGAAATTTTTTTAAGGATTTTGGACAAAATCGTTCAAAACGAACGATGCATTCGGCCTATTTTTATTCGATTGAAAACTGACCTATTCGAACAAAAAAGGTCCATTTTCAATTGAAAAAAAAACACTTTAAAAATCAGATGGTCGAATTTCTAATTTTTTTTCTATACAAAATTTACCCTTGGTAAATCTTCCCCTTAGTTATATATATGTATTTACACACTTAGGCGGCAGATTTACTAAGGGTCAAATTTCGAATTTAAAAAATTTTGAAATCCAACCATCAAATTTTTTTAAGGGCATTTATAATCGAAAATTTATCGAATAGGTCCATTTTCGATCAAATAAAAAACTTTGAATCATTCTACTGCATCATTCGATTGGAACTATTCGAACTGTTTATTTTCGTAGCGTGACTATAGGATAATTGATTTTGGCCACTAATTACACTGTTGGATGAGTTATTTTGTGATTTCATTGATTTACACAATTTTTGTGTTTTTTTTTGCAATTTTATCCCTGCATTATTGTTCCTTATCTTTAGTATAGTTTTGCTGTTTGGTGCTTTGGTATAGAAAGGTATATTTTACTTAGTTTGATCCGTCACAGTATATGCTTTCCAAAGATATATGGTTGTCTGGGGTCTTTTTACAGTTCTGGGGTCTTATGGCACATAACACACAGTCAGGGCTCTGTTTTCAGCAGCTGAATTGGTTAGGGTGAAAATTCATATGCATGTTTTTCATTTGGGGTCTTTACATACCAAATACTTTGGTAGGTCTATGCATATTGAGCATCAAACCATTCAGTAGATCTCTGACATTCCTTATTTAGGACAATTTTTCTTTGTACATAAAACATTGTGTGAGATGTCTTGTGGCAAATAATACAGAATCACAGTAATTGTTCACAAAAGACGAATTGGCAGCGGAAAAAATTTATATGCAAGTTCTGTTTCACAAAACAGATAAAATAACCATTCTGTGAAGCAATAATGTTAATCGCATTACTGAACCAATAAGAACAAAGCTTATTGCCATAAAACAAACAAGATTAAAAGTTGCCAGCTTTGCTCCACATGGCTGCATCATCCCTAAGGCATAGGATACTATCTGGCCTGCTAAAGAGGGCACCCTCTAATGTCTCTTATGCTGTAAATATAAAGTAATAAACATGAACAAACATTTCCTAAAAGGGCTGCTGTTAAAGGAGAAGGAAAGTCTAAAATCAAGTTTATCTCTAAGTGCTGACCATGAAAAACAAATATCTTTACCACCAAGCATTCCCTCAATATTTTTTACATCAATCTTTGTGCTGCAATCGTTTTTTTACAAAAGTTTAAACATGTATATAAAGACATACCTATGCTGCAGTCCATAAATCTTTCTCAATAGGGCACACGCATGCGCAGAACATCTCAGCCGTGCCCTGTGTATGAGCACAAGGCTCCTGGGTCTTCCCTGCAAAGTTATGACGTGAGGGTACGTGATACCTCTGGTCGTCATTGCTGACCTCTCTGCCCCCGCCTCATTTATTCAAACACCAATCGCGCAGGAGTTTCCCCTGTTGCTTGCAGACACAGGGACGCTTTGAAGCTCCTGTGCTCGCTCTGGATTTAATTTACAGTTTGTAAGTGAGCAAGCGCAGGAGCTGAGGAGAGGAGCAAAATTATAAATCAATCCAGCGTGCGGATCTGTCTGAGGTCTGTAGTAACTCTACAATTATTTTAAAAAGATGCCTTAATTTTGAATATATACTTTGTCCCTTTTTTTCTCCACATCCTCATCATCTGCCTAACCCAGTGTGTAGTTAAAATGTAGTTGTTTTTGTAACACTTACAGCTTATGTTTGTGCAGGTGTTGATCCTTGTTTGCAGTATGAATGTGTGAATGATTACATCACGGGGGTCACGTAGGAGGTGTATGTGTATTAATGACTGAAAACAGGGAGGAAGAGCAGCGCCAGCTTGAAAATGGAGGTGCCGGGGGCGTGGCCTGCAGTGGAGACGCATGGACTAGTGATGGGCAAAACGGCCTCGTTTCGCCGAAAAATTAGCGAATTTCCAGAGAAATTCGCGAATTTTTCGCCGATTCGCGAAACGAGTCGCGCGTCATTCTTGACGCGCGTCGCGTTGTTTTTGACGCGCGTCGCATCGTTTCCGGCGCGTCGCGTCATTTTCGGCGCGAGTCGCGTCGTTTTCGGCGCGTAGCGTCAAAAACGACGCGCGACTCGTTTTTGCGCGGCGAATTTTTGTGGGCAAATTTTTTTGCCAGTTTCGCGAATTTATTCGCCAGCGGCGAATCGCGGGAATTCGCCGCAAATTCGCCCCTGGCGAATAAATTCGCCTATCACTAGCATGGACGCGTAAGAGCAGAGCTCCATGATCCACAGCACCGATCCAGACTCTAAGCGGCATTTAAATCATGGGGAAACCGCAAAAATCTAAACCGGAGAGGGAGAGGACACCGGCAAAGAAACTACAAGCCGGCCAGAACGAGATAGCGCCACTATTCTTGAAAAAAAGAGGCGAGCGCGCTCAACCCAAAATGGCGCCCGCAGCGGAAGGGAGAGATGAGGAAGCAGACTCTAATGCAGACCCATCTGAATTAGAAAGCGAAGCAGAAGGTGAGAACGATCTGCACACATACATAGCACATCTACCCACCAAAGCAGACATTAGGAAGATGCTGCAGGAAGTTACATCCACTATTAAAGAGGAACTGCAGGGAATAAAAAGGGACATTACAACACTAGCAACACGGACTGACGATATTGAAACTAATATAAGCAAACAGGCCTCCAATCAAAAGACTATTTTTACGCATATCAGGAAACAAGATAAAACCATAAGTGAACTGCAGAGACTTCTGGAGGATCAAGAAAATAGAAGGAACAATATTAGAGTGAGGGGTGTGCCAGAAGAGATCCAAAACGACCAAATAAGAATTACACTGCAACAAATATTCAACAATATACTGAGCAGAGATCCCCCCATGGATATTAAAATTGAAAGGGCACATAGAGTTATCAAGCCTAAAGCAGCCCCTCTAAATGCCCCATGAGACATTCTCTGTTGTCTTCACAGCTACAGCATAAAAGAAGAGATACTGGCAAGAGCAAAAGAGATCAGTAACTACACATATGAAGGCAATAGCATCAAACTTTTCCAAGACCTCTCCAGAATAACACTGATTAAAAGGAAAATGCTTAAACCATTAACAGACACTCTAAGGGAGAGAAACATCTTGTACAGATGGGGATTCCCCTTCTCGCTTATAGCTAGCAAAGATGGAACATCGGCTATTATGCGACACCCAGAGGACACGGACCAATTTCTTAAAAAGCTGCTTATACCAAAAATAGACATCCCAGGATGGCACCCGGACCCGACAAAGGCACCAGACCTGGACTTTGCAATGAGAGGGGAATGGACTGAAACCACAACCCCTAGGAAGGCACCAAGAACCCCAAGAACACCTAATGAGAGAAGGAGACTCACACAGACCTGAATGCTTAACACTACTCCAACCAACACCATCTATCTCTTGGAGAAGAAATGAAAAGAACTCTAAAAAGAGAACTCAATATTAAAAGGACATCTCGACCAGCTTAGGCAGGTCCTTCGAAGCAGACTTAAAGATGATCCAAGGTTATTCAAGACATTCCTTGATAAGTATAACAAATATAGTTGTATCTTACGGCATTAAGCCTATAGAAGCCTTACAGTTTAATGAAGTTAGAAAGTTTAACTGCAATCAATGTGTTAATATGTTGTAATGTAAAAACTACTTATAGTATCAATATATGCATATGTCCCCTATTGGGAAAGATGTGCAACTTAATTTAAACCTCCCCCCCCTCAGTGGCTACCCCACATTAATATAAAGGATTATCCCCATATACATTAAGCTGGACCGGAGGTTGGCGGATCAGATAGACTCCGAACTGATCCAAGAGAACCCAAACTCCGCACAGGACCACCTCACCCCCCAAACAGAGGTGTAATTCACCCTTGCCGCTATGCTACCATCCCAGCCATGGGGCTCTCACCCCAGTAAGTCTGATGCGGCAATGCTAAGCCCCCCCACTTTTTACATGTGTTATACTCCCCCCAGTTCTGATCTTCACCATGTATACCCCCCGATCCCCTTGAGGTAAACCCTAGCAAGCTGGTAACAAGTCTATACATACAGAGTATTGTAATAACCAACCACAAATTAAATGACCATGTCTACTGGTAAAAACTTAGATTGTACAATTTTAACATATAATGTAAATGGGTTGAATGAACCGGTAAAGAGGGCACAGGTGCTTGGAGATTGCAAAAGACACAATGAAAAAATAATAATGATACAAGAAACTCACTTTAAAGAGGGCCACCTCCCGAATTTGAACTTTAAATCATATCCTCATGTATACATGAGTAACAACCCTATAAAGAAGGCTTTGGGGGTAATCACCCTAATTCATAAAGACCTACCATATCAGTATATAGACTCAGTAATAGACAGAGAAGGGAGATACATTCTGCTAAAGTGCAGACTGGCTAACCAGGTATGCACAATAGCAAATGTCTACGCTCCCAACTCAGGCCAAGTGCAATTTATTAAAAAATTTATAAGTTTACTGGATGAGTTTAAAGAAGGACTTATCATACTAGGGGTGACTTCAATTTAACCTTGAATCCTCAGACAGACTCATCCTCAAAAAAAAGTAACATCTCTCATAGATGTTTGAAAGACATAAAACAAGCCCTACGAGACCTAACATTAATTGATATTTGGAAGGTAATGAATCCAGGAAAGAAGGACTACACACATTACTCAAAAACACACAATGTTTATTCAAGAATAGATTATGTTTTTATTTCTCAACATTGGTTACATTTATTTTCACAAACAAATATTGTAACGTCACTAATGTCAGACCATTCACCTGTTACAGCAAAATTCCAAATACCACAGACCATGAAACAGGAGTTTAACTGGACATTTAATGACTCTCTGATCCTAAAGGAAGAGAGGAAAAACACTATCCAGGAATGGATTAAAGAAATAATACGAATTAACAAATCACCAGAGTCGAATCCTTCCACAGTATGGGAAACCTTAAAATGCGTTCTCAGAGGTAAGCTGATAGCATTAGGCAGCATCCTAAAGAAAGAGAAAAATAAGGCAATTAGCAATCTACTAAAAGAAATCACCAACTTAGAACACGAACATAAAATATCATTGAAGGAAGACACTTTAGATAATCTGGAAAAAAAAAGATTACAATTAAAATCTCTACTAGACTCGAAAGTACAGAAAGCATACTTATGCTGTAAACAAAAATACTACGAACTAAATGATAAATGCAACAAACACTTTGCAGGAGTACTTAAGAAACTCCAGCCACAAACAAATATTTTATCTATTAAAGATAAGCATAATGAATTGCAACACAGCACGAAAGCTATAGCAGAGACATTTCAAAAATATTATCAGACTTTATACAAGCTAGACACAACACCCCCCTCAATGGAAACAAAGGAAGAAATCAAAAAATTTATAGCTCAAGCTAGAGTATCATCCATAACACCCGAACAAGCCACCCTACTAGATAGCCCATTTACAATTAAGGAAATCGAAGAGGGCATCAATACACTAAAGACAGGGAAAAGTCCAGGACCTGATGGCTACACAGCCTTATATTATAAAACATTTAAAGAGGACCTAGCCCCCCTCCTTCTAGACTATTACAACTGCATATCTAGTGGAAATAAGTTCCACCCTCAAGCCCAAGAAGCACACATCATGATTATTCCTAAATCAGGGAAAGATCCCCAACTATGTTCTAGTTATAGGCCTATATCTTTGATAAACATCGACATGAAAATGTATGCCAAAATATGAGGGAATAGAATCAAACAGTACTTACCATCCGTGATACACCCAGACCAAGCAGGATTTGTACCTGGAAGGGAAAGACAACACAGCCAAAATTATATCACTAATTAGACAACTTAAAGATCAAGGCATTCCCAGTCTTATACTTACCACCGATGCGGAAAAGGCCTTCGATAGAGTTTCCTGGTTGTTTTTAGACAAGACAATGGAAGGATTTGGGCTAGGAGACAAAATTAGAAGCAGGATCATGGCATTGTATAGCAACCCTTCAGACAGAATAAGAGTCAACGGAACCATGTCACCTAGAGTCCAAATATTTAACGGAACGAGGCAGGGGTGCCCCCTTTCACCAATCTTCTTTGTATTAGTGATGGAAACCTTACTAGCTCACATAAGACAAAGTCCCGACGTATCAGGTCCAATAATAGCAGGGAAGGAACACAAATGTGCAGCCTTCGCAGATGACTTGCTACTATGTGTGACTAAACCTGCAATTTCCCTCCCAAACATTCTGGCAATAATGAAGAAATTCGGTGAACTTTCAAACTTTAAAGTCAATCTCTCTAAATCTGAAATCCTAAATATAAACATAACAGCCTCTCAAATTAAGATATTAAAAGAGAGCTTCCCATTTAAATGGGCAAACCCCCACATCAAATACTTAGGAGTAAATATCCAAGCCAACTTAGGGAAACTATATGAGGATAACTACATCCCCCTAATAGGATCATTCAAAAAACTTTTTGAAAAGTGGGATAAGCTCCAGCTGTCATGGCTAGGAAGAATACAAGCTATAAAAATGATCTGCCTACCAAAACTATTATATTTGTTCCAGGTGCTCCCAATACACATCCCTCCATCCTTTTTCTCCTTAACCAAATCAATGCTTACAAAGTTTGTATGGAAAGGGAAAAATCCCAGATTGAAAAACAATATATTAACAATGCCAAAAAATAGGGGAGGACTGAGCCTCCCAGACCTTTACAAATACTATGAAGCAGCACACTTATCACGCATATATATTTGTGTAAATGAGAAAGGTGCGAAAGCATGGAGTGTACTGGAGCAAAACAGAAGCCCACTCCCACTAGAAAATTTATTGTGGACAACAGAGAATAAGATACCTAAAGAAGTACAGAATCATCCATTCATAAATGCTACCCTTAAGACTTGGCATAAAAATAAAGTAAAATACAACCTTACGAAAACACCATACCTATTGGCAACACTGCAAAATAATCCTGAATAATCTCTGGGAAAGAGAGCTGCAAACTAAGTTCTCAGAGTCAACTTGGCTCAATTGTTTTAAAGGTATACACAACTCATCTAGAGCTTCTAAAACCACAGAAGCAATTTACAAACTAACTACCAGGTGGCACTACACACCAGCAAGACTAAAGAAAATGTACCCAGGTACCTCAGACAAATGCTGGAGGTGTAACTCTGAAACAGGTACACATACTCACATCTGGTTAACATGCCCAATACTACAACCGTATTGGAAAGAAATACTCAGCACTATAAAGAAACTGACAGGACTGGATATATCAATAAAAAACCAGCCTTTAATTATTTTGAATATACAAAACAATGACAATGATAAACCTCTAAGCCCTCTCACACTCCACCCTTTACAAGCAGCAAAAGCTATCATACCAGGGAGGTGGAAAGATACCAACCCACCCACACATAGAGAATGGGTCTCCAGAATAGAAGAAATTAGGAAACTGGAAGAATTGACTCATATAATTCATAACAGTTGCCCAAAATATTGGAAAATCTGGACACCCTGGATAAACTATTTGAACAACACTAACAATTAAGTCCAAGCCAAGATCGAACCCACAAATAAAATTTAATTGGTTAAATCATACACCCATCCCCAGGCAGAAAAAATAAACAAAAGTTAGATTCAATGTCCTCTAATTTACAATACTAGACTGTACTTGTAGATATGACTTGTTATCACTGATGCTACAGATAAAGCAAAAAATGTATATCACTATGCTTGCATTCTCCCCTCCCCCCCCCTTTTTCTTTCTGTATCCCTACCCCATGTTTTGAAAATTTAATAAACAGAGATTATACAAAAAAGAAAATGGAGGTGCCAAGCTGTAAAAAGGGGCAAATCTTCCAAACACTTGTGCACAAAATCAGCACCGATGTCAGAGTTTTACTGTGCTGTTTCAGGAGGGGATCTGATGGAGAACATAGTGAAAGTAGTTTTTTTTTTGGCTTTCTTTCTCCTTTAAACACTACAGGTACCCAATTAGAAGTTCTTCAAATGACTGAGAAATATCATTTAGATTTTTGCAACAACTGTTGCAACTGTATTGCTGAACTCCATCCGGCAGTGGCTCACTCAGTTGCCTTAGGGCTCCTACACACGGGCGTTTTTACCTGCGCTCTCCTGCGTTGCATTTTGCTGCGTTCAAACGCAGGGGTGCGCAGGTATAGACGCACTCAATTATTTTCAATGGGGCTGTACTCACACGAACGCATGTGAGCGCCGAACGCAGGAAAAATGCAGCAGGTTGCGTCTGAATCTGCGTTCGGCGCTTACATGCGTCTCGTGGGTACAACCTCATTGAACAAAATGAGGTGCGTCTAGACCTGCGCTCCCCTGCGGCTGAACGCAGCCAAACGCAACGCAGGGGAGCGCAGGTCAAAAACGCCCGTGTGTAGGAGCCCTAACTGAGTCACATATACCAGATTAATTCACATATACACATGGGAAGGCTCAGCTCATTTACAAACTGTTTCACTGCTTTTGACAAAGCTGCCATATTGATAAAATTTAATTATGTGGTAGTTAAACTACAGTTAACTACAGTATTTATAACTGTTTATAAGGCCCATGCATTGTAGTATAAAGGCTGTGGGTGAGTCCCCATTGTCAAGAGTGGCTGAGTAAGGATGGACAAAAGAAAGATCAAGTAGGGCCCACAAATGGATCAGACCAACATCACCCACTCAAAGTGGGCATACTGGGGCAAGATCTGCTCATTTGGCAACCTCTCCACTCCAGTCTGTACAATGTGTAGGCCTTATAAGCAGTTTCTTGGTTTACATAACATCCAATTTATCACTATTGCAGATTTGTCAAAAGCAGTGAAACAGTTTGTGAGTGAGCATACAATGCACTACAGTTTACAATTATATTTCTCCTTTTGCACAAATCACACACGTTTTCTTTTCTAATTGTGTTTTTTGTCATATATGATGTGACGTGTGTGACATGTGTGCTGTTGTGCTCTCTGCACTAGTGTTGTTCCCCCCAATATGACCCACTCTGATGTGAAAGGTGTAAGCACTGGGCAGGTAAAGAGATGGCATCATAAGACCTCTGTTAGTTATAAATGAATCTAAAGCACTGTGCAGCTTGCTGCTGCTATATAAATAAATTATGATCCCCTAAAATTACCCCTGTGCAAATGACCTCTTTTGTTTGAACATAGTACTCAGGAGCTGCTTATAAGACTTACACATCATACTATACAGAATGTGTGTGCACATGATCACTTGCACATCTGTGGCTAAACCTATTATGTAGTAGTTGAACTAAAGCTGACTATGAGACTACTCATAAGATTTATTACAATGTGGAAGGTAGGTGTGGCCTGCCCCATAATTGTAACACACAAGAAAAAGTTGTGCTCACCACTAATTTTTAAAAACCATTAGGCGGGGGTGCAATGAGGCTGTGAGGACAAAATACATAGACAAAGACAAAAGGTCCTCTGCACTCAACCCATTATCAATATATTTAAGACATTGAGACATTCTGTGCATACAGCTACTAAAAAATGCCTTACCCTTTAAACAACAGGGATTGTTTGTCCATATATTGCAATATATTTAAGCTGGCCAACTACGTCAACGTCATCCCATATCTGGCCAGTCCTACGCTCAATTTTCATCTGATTCATTAAGAATTCTATTACTTCATTATACATTTTACAAAGGGACTAAGTTTTACCTGCAACTTACTTGCTGCTTTCAAAGTAAAACTCCCAATCGTGGTTGCCCTTTTATTAGACCCCAGTGGGATCACCTGACTATAGCTGGGAAGGGTGGGGGCTACAACAAGGAGCTGGTCACTGCTCCAGTATAACTACAAAAGTTATACTGGAGCAGTGACCAGCTCCTACATGTCATTAAGGCTGTGTGCATAGGGCAAAGTAGTTCTAATGTGATAGGACAGTTGCCCCTGTGAGTTATCATGGAACATGTGGCAGAGCTCTCTATTTCACATAATGTTATTTGCTGCAGCATATACACATTCACACCTCACTAAACTTCTAGCTTTGGGGGTCATAATCTCTTACCATTCGTACGATTGGTGCGTACAAATTTTTCAGACTCTTGAAGGAAATTTCACGATTTTTTTGTGAAATCAAACGATCCGTATCCAATCATACAAATTCATCGAGAAATCATATTGCAAGCAAAATGATAGCCTAAAACAATTTGATAAGCATTAGATGGTCGAATGCTTATCAAATTGCAAATTTGGTCGCGCTAATTATGGAGAATAATAGTAAATTTGCCCCTAGATGTGCATATTGGGCATCAAACTGTTCAATAAATTCCTGGCATTAGTATTTAAAATGCTTTATGCTGATATATTATAAAATGTGGGACATACTGTATAATGGGATAAAATGCAAGCTTTGTGAAACTTCATAAAAACATTATGTTTAGCATAGCTTTGTATTTTGGTAGTTTGCAGTATTTAACTATGTTAGATTCAACAGAATGTGTAAACACGTTTTTCTGTGTTTTTTACTAAAAAATGCAGTAAATGTGTTGATTTTTTTGTGTTGTCCCACTGGACTAATTGTAAGTGCTTGATTGATTTTGGGCCCTCCAAATGCCAGATAGTTTGGTAATCCCATGTACAATGGGCATCAACTGTTTGCAGGACCCATGGCAATCCTATTTAGGATGTTTTTTCTTGGTGTGTAATGATAAATTGGCGATGCAATGCTAGAAAGTTGACACAATGGAAATTTTCAGGTATTTTACCTAAATCAAGGAAAGCCTTGCAACTTTTGGTGTAGAAATACATGGGTACCTGTTTTAGATTCAGCATAATGTTCTGTGTTTTAACCCTACAAAAATGCAGAAAATGTACTGATTTCTCATTAGCAGAAGTGACCTAGAGGACTCATTTTATGCACTAACTTTATTTTGGGGCCAACTACTTTGGTAAATATATGTACAGTGGTCATCAAACTCTTTGGAGGACCCTTGGATATCATTGGGATTTTTGTTTGGTATGTACAGATGTAGCCACTGGGATTTGTGAGTTAAATGCATCATGACTCAGGGTTAATTGAAGAAACTGTGTTATCTAAAGTTATCGTAACTCATTTAATGCATTTAACCTTTTCATTAGCATACCAAAGCACCATTGTTTTCAATGGTGAACTCTTTAATTGGATGGGATGCTGTGACACAATATTCTGTGCTAAGTGTGCTAAGTGGGATAAATGGGATAGATGAGTTAAGTTTTTCTGTGTCAAATGCACAATCCAAAGTGGCTTCATCTGTAATAATATGAGGGCGATAAGATGCTGGAAAGTTGAAGCAATTTTCTTGTATTTCGCCAAAAATGCCAAATTTGGGAAAGCGCTGCAACTCCATAGCTTGGAATAGAAAGACATGGGTGCCCATTTTAGATTTGGCAGAATGTGTACTTTTCAAAAATGTATGGTTTTTGTGGTAAACATATCTTTCTGTGTGTTTACCCCACTAAAATTGCAGTAAATGTGTTTCACAGCTGAAGTGAACAATTTGTATGCATTTTCATACAAATTTTTTTTCAAGTTTATTTTGGGGTCTCTAAATGCCAGATACTTTGGTAATCCTATGCACAATAGGCATCAAACTGTTTGGTGGACCTCAGGCATTCATATCTGGAATGTTTTTTCTTGGTATGTACAGTAATATTGTGTGGGAGGTGTGGAGCAGCACATTAAAACCTTCAAATTGATTTTTCAAAATGTTATTACATTTTTATAAAAACTGCTAAGTTCGGACAAGCTTTAAAGTGTTAGTTAGGAAAAGAGAGACATAGTTACATTATCAACAGAATGTGTATTTTTTTTTTTTCCTTTGTAATCTAAGTATGGTGATATCTGTGTTTGTGCTTTCAAAATTTGGTATTTTACTGCTGGTAGTTTTTGCTGTACAGAAGTCATACATTTCCATAAAACTATATAAATATGGTTTTATGGATTTTCATGCTTAAAATAAAATTAAAAATTTCTGATATAAATTCAAATATTATGAAAAATATTAATTTTTCTTTTTTTGGGGTATTTAGAGTTATATATCTGTTCACAGAGGTGGAAATACATACAAACTCAGGTTTAGAAAGGTTCTAACAAAAAAATAAACAATGTATTTTCCTAGGTAAATTAAGGGTTTCACCTCAGAAAATGCCCCTAAAGTGAGAGAGTACAAAAATTTCCAAAAACATCTGGCACTGAGTGCAAATGAAATGAAAAATTCCACTCCACAAGAGTTAAAGGGATATTGTATCACTTTAAACTTTCTAGTCTTCCTCCTTGCTAAGAACAATTGATTTTAATTTGCAATGTACATTTTTTTCTATTGCAAAGATACATCTTTTATACTCTTGAAAATTATAAGCAATCATTGCCCCTATACAGTGGATATTGTTTGCAATAGCAGCTATAGTGGAAAAGGCTTTGAGAGCAAAATAAAAGAACTGAGTAATAAATTAAACAAGTAACTGCTTCTGATGTTTGTTTTCCTTGAAGCAGAATTTGTAATAATTCCTTGACTTTTATAGGCCCTCCTAAGCTGCCCTTTTCCTGTTATTGAATTTAAATATGCCTTAAATAACCAAAATGTAGACTGTTAATACTTTTTGATTTTTTATAATCTAGCATGCTTCTTTTCTTTTTAAATTGAAAGTGCAGCATGTTTTATATTGTTTGTTCACTTTTCCATAATTAAATTAGCTAGGTATTGCAAAAGCCTTCACTGGTTCTCTAACTTATTAAATATAAATAGTCCCAAAGTATTATCTTTTTTTTTTTAATGTAATTTTTGTGTTTCTTGTAGTATATTAATATTTTTTTAGATAATAAAAAAAGGATTCTATGTTTTGCGTTCTCTGCTTACAGAAGAAACTGCAATAAGTAATTAGATGATAAAACATTCATTTTGTTTCCTATTTAAATCCTAGAGAGAAAGAGAATATGATGTGCTTGCTATTTTCTTATATTTTATTATCCCTAATTAGGAAATCCTGAGTTTTAAATCCGTTTCCCTATCCCTACGGGTTCTCAGATTTTTCCTTAAATGAAATTATTTTATTGTAATAATGAAACATTAAATAAATCCTTCATAACATTTATGTTACAGACATAAAATGTTATATTTCTATGAAAGTTGAGTATTTAACAAGTGCAGAGAACTATTATTATGGAAACATATATTCTTTTGAGTTCTGCTCATAGCTAAAGATAAATAAATTGATTCAGATGAATCCTGATTTATTCAAAATCATAAAGATGCACAGATCACAAACTGAATAATATTACTTATTGCAATATTATCATTTACAATTGGAGGATCTGTCTTTGATGCAGAAAGGCATCTAATTAGGCAAAAAAGAAGCGTAACATTCAGTACCTACCTGCTCTTCATATGCGTGCTTTGACAAAACTGTGCACGTATTTATGTGGGTGGGTTAGAATATATACTTTCACACAAAATTATTTCAGAAAATCACCATTTGTTGGTTTATGCTCACTGGCCTCAAGTTTTGTGTGTGTGCGAGCCTGACCTCACAACTTAGAGGGAACATTGACTGCAAGTCTAAACAGTATTATGACTTATGTTAACTTTCTGCCTTTAAAATATATTTCTCTTTTCAATAATGTTGTTATTCATATGTTATTATATTACATATATTGTTTTTTATATCTCAATCGATGGCAGGGTTATCAAGTGAATAAATGAACATCTTGTTGCCATCTTGTTTAGCCTACGATGAAGGGGTGTTCCTGAAACACATCAGGCATCCATTACACAGCAGTCACCTGTTTTTTAATGTTAAAATAAACAGTGGTTTTTACTTTATAAGGTGGTATGTCTACAATTTTATCTCTTTTTTGGTCTAGGATAATCGCAGTTTGAGGTGCTCTGCAAGAGTGCTTGCACATTGAAGATTCTGCACTCCTTCTTTAATCACAGTCTATGGAGCTGGGATGAGTCTGCATTGTTTTGTTGAACACTTACATATAGTCAACTAAAAGTTTGGTTGCTATCAGTCACTGTACTGTGAAAAATGTTCTAAATGTTATCAATACATTGATTTCATGATAAAGTCTATAACACTAATATTTTTTAAGATTGTTTTAAAGCATAATTACATATTAGATTCATGAACAAATTCCATTGAAATAGAGTCTGCTTGCTGAAAATCAGGGGGACCATTCCAGAATATTGTACTTTTCCCTCTGCATAAATGCTTTTGTATATTTCAAAGTGTGTTTAGGGTCATTGTTTTGTTGGAATATCCAACCCCTGCGTAACTTCAACATTGTGACTGATGCTTAAACATTATTCTGAAGATTTTTGTCTCATTAGTCCAAAGCACTAATGTGGCTTGTCTAAATGAGCTTTTGCATACAACAAGCAACTCTGTTTGTGGTGTGAGTGCAGAAAGGGCTTCTTACTCATAACCTTGCCATACAGATACATACTTTGTGCAAATTGCACTGCATTGTAGAATGATGTACACATGTAGATGTAGAAAGATGTTCTTGCAGGTCTTTAGAGGTGATCATTGGGTTGTATGTAACTGTTCTTAAACTCCTCCTCATATGCCGTTTCTGTATTTTTCTTGGTCTGCCAGACCTAGGTTTTACAGCAACTGTGCCCTCCATTTCCTGATTCCATTACTTACAGTTGGATCTGACAGTTTAAACCTTTTAATTAATTTTTGTAGCCTTACCATAAACCATGATACTGAACAATCTTTGTTTACAGATCTTTTTGAGAGTTGCTTTGAGGATCCCTTGAGGAGCAGAGTCAAACAGAACACAGATTGCAGTTGGCCACCTTTTCTCATGATTTTTTCATGATTTTCTCATCTTTTCTCATGATTGGCACACCTGCCTATAAATTTCAAGGCTTAACAAGCCAATCCAACGAATTTGGTGTTGCCAGTAATCAGTATTGATAATTTACATGCATTCAAATTTGCTAAATTACAAGGGTACCCAAATGTTTACACAGCAAGTTTTTCACATGTATTATTATTCTGCAGACTGAGAGGTGTTCCCAAACTTTTTCATATGGCTGTATGTATATAACCATCTCAATGGGTAATCTTTTGATTAAAACAAAATAAAATTAGCTAATATTTAATTTTGCATTAATTATGTTATATCTTGAAAAAAGTGCAAGGAGTACCTGGAAAAAGTTAGAAAAAGGATTTTGTAAAATTGTAACTAACTGCCTAGAAACAAACTTTGTATTAAAAATAGAACAAACTTTAATAGTAAACTACTATACAGATACAGTCACTTGGATTTGTAAGTTAAATGCGTCGTGACTCAGGGCTAATTGAAGAAACGGTGTTATCTAAAGTTATCTTAACTCATTTAATGCATTTAACCTTTTCATTAGCATACCAAAGCTCCCTTGTTTTCAATGGTGAACTCTTTAATTGGATGGGATGCTGTGACACAATATTCTGTGCTAAGGGGGATAAATGAGATAGATGAGTTAAGTCACGATGCATTTAACTCACCATCCGAAGTGACTGCATCTGTATGAATCCTCACTAAATTTAGCATTACATTTAATAATAGTTACATTGGGTTGAAAACAGACAAAGTCCATCAAGTTCAACCCCTCCAAATTAAAACCCAGCATACACACACACCCCTCCACTCTTTCAAACAAACCGTATTTGCCCATAGCTATACTAATTGTAGAGTTTAGTATCAAAAAAGCCTTTGATATTATGTCTATCATCCATGCCCCTCTTAAAAGCATCAACAGAATCAGCAATCACTACATCACCCGGCAGAGCATTCCACAACCTCACCGTCCTCACCGTGAAGAACCACCTACACTGCTTCAAATGAAAGTCCTTTTCTTCAAGTCTGAAGGTGTGGCCTCTGGTGCGTGATCCTCTTTATGGGTTAAAAGATCCCCTGAGTTTTGTCTATAATGTCCTCTAATGTATTTATAAAGGCTAATCATGACCCCTCGCAAGCTCCTTATTTCCAGAGAAAACAACCCCAACCTGGACAGTCTACCTTCATAATTTAAGTATACCTAACCTCTACCTCTACCTCTTTATAGATCCCTAGTAAAACCTCAACTGGAATATGCAGTGCAGTTTTGGACCCCAGTCCTTAGGAGGGATGTAAATGAGGTGGAGAGAGTGCAGAGATGTGCAACTAAACTGGTTAGAGGGATGGAAGACTTACATTATGAGGGTAGACTGTCCAGGTTGGGGTTGTTTTCTCTGGAAGAAAGGCACTTGCTAGGGGACATGATTACACTTTACAAATACATTAGAAGACATTATAGACAAATAGCAGGGGACCTTTTTACCCATAAAGAGGATCACCACACCAGAGGCCACCTCCTCAGACTAGAAGAAAAGGACTTTTCATTTTCATTTGAAGCAGCGTAGGTGGTTATTCACAGTGTGGACAGTGAGGTTGTGGAATGCACTGCCGGGTGATGTTATGATGGCTGATTCTGTTGATGCTTTTAAGAGGAGCTTGGATGATTTTTTGGACAGACATAATATCAAAGGCTATTTTGATACTAAACTCTACAGTTAGTATAGCTATGGGAATATTTGGTTTATGTGAAAGAGTGGAGGGGTGTGTGTGCTTAAGCAAAGTCTAAGTAAATCACATCCACTGCCATCTCAGAATTGAGGTCCCTGCTTATCTTCTCATATAAAGAAATTAAGTTAGTCTGGCAAAATCTATTACGCATAAAACCATGCTGGCACAAACTCATAGTATTATATCTAACACAAGTAACTCAAGTAACTGTATACCTACTACAGAGGCAATTGAGACTGTAAGAAATCGACAGCAAGATAATACCCTTAGCAACAGAATGAAGCTCAATCATAACCAAGTATGTTTGTTGCTAGATTTGTGCCTTAACACCACATACTTCAAGAACAAGGACCTTTTCTATAGACAGAAACATGGCTGAGCAATGGGTTATTTAGTCTCTCCCATTGTAGCTAACTTGTACTTTGAGGAAGTGGAAAGGAGGGCTTTACTTACTTTCCAGGAACCTACACCAAGTCACTGGTTCAGATATGTGGATGACACATAATCAGTAGGGATGGGCGAATTTATTCGCCAGCCGCAAATTCGCAAATACAGCCCCTTCTTCTTCCTGTTTTGGCCCAGTGGGCAAATGTTCTGGAGTCTAAGCTAGGTGAGAAATCATGGTTTCCTATTAGCAGCAGTAGGGGAGAGGGCCTCATAGACAGCTGATGTTTTGCCATATTATCAACCCAAAATTTTAGGATAGTCCCCACCAATGGATAATTAATAAATTCTTGAGGAATATTCTGGGTGATCGTATTTGCCAGAGGAACTCTGGAACATTCTTGCTCTGCTTCAACCCAGTGTTTCGTATACTATTTCCCTAAATATTATTGGTGTATTTGGGCCAAATGTATTACTATGCAGTACAAGTACAGTATGTGTCTGGTACTCCCAGACCACCCTGTTTATTCCTGGTTAGATTGTTACATTTTTGTCTTGGCTTTTTATTGTTCCAAATAAATGCACCATTAATTTTTTGAAAGAAAAAGTTAGGTAGTTTCACTTGTAGAATCTGCAACATATATAGGATCTTGGGAAATAGTATTAATTTAATTGTTTGGATTTTGCCAAACCATGTAGTTTTTATTTTTTTCACATCTATTGAGTGAGTTTCCTGTATTAATGGATCAAAATTGTACTTATATATAGTATGTAATTCACTTGGTATGTTTGTTGTTAAATATTTGATCTGGTAATATTTGTTCTGGTAAGTTTAACACTTTTAACACTTTGGACTTGCTAGTATTTATCTTGAAGTTCGAGACCACTCCAAACTGACTAAGAAGATGTATTACATTAGGAAACTAAATATGGGGTTTGGTTATCACCAAGAGAAAGTCATCCACAAATGCAATGGATTTGTGCTCTGTCATTCCTATTGTTATCCCTAATGTGGAATAGTAGCACCTCCATGACCATTATAAAAAGGAGCAGCGACAATGTGCAACCCTGTCTTGTGCCATTTCTAATGTGAACCGTGCTTGAGAGCGTGCCATTAATTCTGATTCTAGCTATTGGGTTTTGATACAATGCCATTATTTTTTTGATAATGTAATCTCCAATACCGAAGCCTTGCAATGTATGTCAAAAAAAGTCCCATGACACCCTGTCACATGCTTTCTCAGCATCTGTTATTAAAAGCATAGTTAGTACTGTACCTTTCCTTTTTTAGCAAAATGTATGATGGAAATTACCCTGGCAGTATTCTCCTTACCTTCTCTTGCCGGGATGAACCCTGCCTGGTCTTGTGTATGAGTGTATGGATTATCTTTTTTATTCTATTGGCTATCATTTTGGCATAGATTTTTAGATCAATATTAATTAAGAGATAAGTCTATAGTTCCCACACATATGTTGATCTTTATTAGGTTTGGGGATTACCATAATGTGGGCTTTGTTTGCTTGTTGTGGAAATGGGTTGTCTACATTACTATACTGTAGTTACAGAATTTAAGTAACAAAAACAAAGTTTTTTACATCCAATGTTAATATCTATTGATCTAAAACTTACAAATAAATATTGTTTTGGCAACAAGTGTGTATGTATTCATTATGTAGTTCCATAGAGAACCATGAATTAAATTTGACACAAATGTATCTTTTTGTGGGAGAACTAAACTTACTGTATTCTACACAACGTTTTTGCTATTTAACCTTTGTCTTGCCTCATTTTTCAGCTTTAATGGCTGCACCCATGGCAACTATAGAAGTGTTTCTGGACAGGTTTTAACATTTTAGAGCAACAGTACAATATATTTGAATTGCTTTATGAAGTATGTTGTCCCTATATTTGCACTGGGGTTTGTTATATATTTGTCATATATTTTATGGTGTGACCTCATACCTCATACATTAAATTGGACCTGTCACCTAGACATAAAAAGCTGTATAATAAGTCATTTTCAAATTAAACATGAAAACCAAATTAGTTATTTTTTTTATTAAAGCATCCATACCTGTTGTAAACTCTTTGAAAGATCTCAGCTGCTATAATTATGAATTCCCAGATGTATGGAAACAAAATTTAAATGATTTATATAGTGTAAAGTTTATTTTGCTTGGCCAATATGATAAAATAGGATTTGGAGTTAATTTTTAAGGTGACAGGTTCCCAGTAAGGGGGAAATTATAACATTTTTATTAAAACAAAGCCTACCTAACTCCCATCCATGATTTTAACTAATCTATCAAACAATTCACTTGAAAAAGCTGGTGCTGGAAAATTCTTGACAGAATTGTGCAACAATTCAAATTATGAGACCTTTTTGAATTTGTCGCAAATTTTTTTTCAAGTTGTCCACTCAAAAAAAACCCCCAATTTTTTCAGGGTTTGCTTGCTATCCAATCACAATGTCAAAAACATCTTCAAATTGTAAAAGGGACATCTGTCATTTACTTCTATATGACCTTGAGAGGTTTTACCAATAGTGTTTTCAGGTTCGTATTTTCAGCAGTTTTGGGTTATAAAAAAAATCACAAAACATTTGAGTAGATGCAGATGATAATATACTTTGTCTACAGGTCCCTCTGTGTGAATCTAGGTACTTTGATGTTTTATTTGCTACATGGCCTGACATCTATGCTCCAACTAGTTTGAAAAATTCACTTTTTTCTTAAAGGGGTTGTTCACCTTCCAAACACTTTTTTCTGTTCAGTTGTTTTCATATTGTTCCCCAGAAATAAAGACTTTTTTCAATTATTTTTAATTATTTATCTGAATGTTCGTGTCTCTGGTGTTTGAGTCTGGCAGCTCAGTAATTCAGGTGCAGACTCTAAACTGATTTTTTAAACTGAGTTTTGCAACATTTAATTGATACATTTCACAGCAACATCTCTGGAGTAGTGATGGGCGAATCTCCCGAGAAAAATTCGCGAAACGAGTCGCGGGACGCTTTTGACGCGCGTCGCGTCGACTTTGGCGCGGCGCGTAGTTTTAGACGCGTGCCGCGCCGAATCGCGGAAATTCGCCGCGAATTCGCCTCTGCCGAATAAATTCGCCCATCACTACTCTGGAGTATTAGCAACTATTGTATCTATCTGAAAACAACTAGTTGTTTGAAGGTGAACAACCCCTTTAAGAGCCCTGTAACATTGGGTCCGGGTGCATGTAAGCTTTGAGAAGAAAGCTTCATAAAGATCATTTAGAATTTTTGACAGGCAAAAATACTGGGCCGCTTCATTTGAAAAAGTACACTTAATTTTTTTTATTTTATATTTATGGAATATTCTTTACCTTAATAAAAATTGTGTAAAAAACCTAGTGAACTTGAACATAGTGAAATAGTATTCAATCCATTGAAACAAAGCAAAATAGCCCATCATTTTACATGAGCTTGCCAAATTGTGTATACATTTAAAAACATGAATTTAAAAAAAACTTGAATTTTGATAATACAACCCCCAATAACTCAAAATGCTTGCATTTCTGATGTTAATCAATTATTGTTACGAAAACTCACCCTGGTGGTCTAGTGGTGCGGTGGGGATGCCCGCCAAACGGCTCCTCTCCCCGGTCTCTCCCCTAGTGCGCGCACCGCGCGCATTCTTTGTATTTATAGGTGCAGGCGTGCTGGCGTCTTCACGCCAAAGTTTGAATATTTAAAGGGGCATTTTGCAATAACTCATTGCCCATGATAGGTTTAACCCTGGTGCCTTTCTGTGCTATTAAGCTTCTGTTCCTAGTGCCTGATCCTGTGTTTGACCCTGCCTGACTCTTGACTACGCCGTTATCTGCATCCTGACCCGATCCTGTTATCTGACCACCGATTCTGCCTCATCCCTATCTGAATGATTACCCGGTTTTGACCTTCGCCTGCCTGACGTTCCTTGCTGTCTGCCTGCCTCGATCCAGCCTGTCTGACCACGAATCTGCCTAATTCCGTCTGTACCGTGACCTTTGGCCTTTATAGACTCTTTCTACAGTCGTGCCCCATTGCCAGCCAGAACTCCTGCTCTGCACCTCTCGTTTAAGTCCAGGTGGCATCCGAGTAGCTGAGGGCTCCTCCCGAAGCCAAAGGCGGTCACACTACTGGTGAAGCACGAGCCAAGACCAGGGTGCTTGGCGTTTGTTCTGGTATTGGGTGCCAACCGTGACAATTATATTTGTACTAAAAATATTCAAGTCAATATTACAGCACTTTTGGTACTTTGGTGCTGTCAAAATGGTATTTTCATGTAATTTTTTAGGCGCAATTAAACTGTGTCTATTGAGACAGACTGTTGTGGGAATACTGAAACTCTACTGGTGATAGTTCCAGTGAAGTTGATCACAGAAATGTGGAAATTGCAAAGATCTTATGACACTTTTAATGGGTGGTGCTAATTTACACAACAAGTTGCCCAATCATAAATGAGCCTTATAAAATTGACTGGAGGAGTGATGAAATCAGCTAAAAAGGGAAAGACTCATGTTGCTTTCAAACTTTAAATTAAAAAACAAATGCAATCAAATCAGGATTGATAAGACATTATAAGGTACGATGACAAAGAAAAATAAGCACACACAATAAAAATTAAAAAGGATTAAAGAAGACATTGCACAGGATATTTAAATATATTTGAATTTTTTTTAATTCATATTGACTTCTGCATTTAAGAATGTTTAAAAAAGAAGCAACTTTACAGATACAGAAAAAAAATACACTTTGCTGTCCAAGGTCATGTAATATACTGTATGACTAAAATTATGTAGTTGATAATCCACAGCCTGTAGAGTGTAGAGCATATCCTGGAGCATATTTATAACATCAATAAAAAGATCACTAATCACGCCCTTGATAAAAGCTTTACTGAATACAATAACAGAAACGTGGCACAGGGGTTTGCATTCCGGCATGTTTCTGTGTAGCTGTCTGTGATGGCCCTCTATTGAGACTGTGTGAATCACAGGTTTTTATATTCAGTTTCTAGTTTTACAGTTTAATATGAAAATGTTGCTCTTCTCACAGAAAGTACATTCATTTTTCACCAGTTTTCACCATAAACTGCATATAAACTGCATTATAATGTAAAGTCAGGATTAATGCAAATGCCTTGCTGAAATCTTTTAGCACTTCCCTATGGGCATTATGTTAAAAATAATAAGGGGGTTATTTATTAACGTTTGAATACCAAAAACTATTAAAATGTTAGTTTTTTTTAACTATAAAATCTGAGTTTTAGTGGGGAAAAAACCTTAATTTTTTAAAAAATGTATTATACCCTGAGAATGGAAAAAGTTGGAATCAGAAAATCCGGCATCTCAGATGTGCCAAGGTTGTATATGGCAGTGGAAGAGGTCCCTATCCTATTTAGAAGTCTATGTGGTCTGCGCTGAAATTAGCTTGAAACTTTTTTAAATTTTTGGGGCAAAAATGTGGAATAGCCTGAGTGATTCTGGAAAAAAACAAAGAAAAAAAAAAACAATTTGGATTTTCACTCGATTTGATCAAGTTTGTCACAGATCCCATTAAATCATGCATTATTATTATTATTAAATAAATAAGGTCAACTAAGCTGGTTAATGTAAGGGGGCCTATCGGCTCCCAGCAGGAGTTGTCAAGACCAAGGAGGAAGCTTTAGTGTTAAAGTCCAGGTTCAAGGTACCGGAAAAGGTTCAGGCAATAGTCCAAAGGAAGGTAGAAGGAGACAAGATCAAAGTTCAGGTAAGGGTCAAAGTCCAAAGATCAATCCAAAGTAATTTAACAGCACCCACGAATGCTAACAAACAGAACCTATTCTTGGGCATTGATCCGGCATCCTTTTATTTGAATTTGGCACCGGGTTAGACGCTGGCATCACTGTGCAAGTGCTGCTACCCACATGGGACTGAAGGGCATCGCCATCTTGAATGTGTTGCAACTGCCAGGAAGGTAAGGCGCATCACTCCCGGTGGTCCTGATGGTACCCCCCTCCCTCATGGGGGGCCACTGGACCACCAAGTCTTGGCTTCAGGGAAAAATGATTGTAGAAAAGCTTCACCAAGCGAGGAACATGTACATCAGAGTGGTTCCCAAGAGCATTCTTCAGGGCCAAAGCCCTTCCACTTGATGAGGAACTGGAGAGAACCTCTGGAAAGTATGGAATCCAGGATCGTTTCCACTTAATACTCTTGTTGGCCATCCATGGACATGGCAGAAGGAGGAGACTGATCAGAAGAGAAGCAATTGGAAATTGTTGGTTTCACCAGGGAGACATGAAACACGTTGGGAATTCGCATCTCAGGGGGAAGTGAAAGTCTGTCTGGAATGTCATCAAGGTACATGACCACGAACTTTTCCAAGAGGTCCCGGAAGATGTCATTCACGAACTCCTGGAAGACGGCGGGTGTGTTGCAGAGGCTAAAGAGCATCGCAAGACATTTTTAGTGCCCATCTCGGGTGTTGAATGCCATCTTCCATTCGTACCCTTTACAGATGCGGATGAGGTTGTATGCCTCACGCAGATCCAACTTAGTGAAAATCTTAGCCCTTTTCAATTGGTCAAATAGTTCAGTGATCAGGGGCAAAGGATATCAGTTTTTAACAGTGATTTTCACAACAGTCAATGCAGGGACGCAGACCACTGTCCTTCTACATGAAGAAGAAGCCAGCCCCTGCCGGAGAGGTAGATGGATGAATAAATCCCCGCTGCAGATTTTCTTGGATATAATCTTTCATGGCAGAAGTTTCTGCAGGAGATAGGGGATAGGCGTGACCTCTAGGCAACATGGTTCCAAGAAGGAGATCGACGGGGCAATCGTAGTGACGATGAGGAGGGAGGAATTCTGCAGACTTTTTGCTGAAAACATCAGATAATTCCTTGTAGAAGGATGACAAAGCTGACAGTTCAGTCGAAGAAACAGTCACCCGGCTGAGTTGAGTAGCAGGAAGACAGTGTTCTTGACAATAAGGACTCCAATGAGAAATCTGCGCAGAAGACCAATCAATAGAGGGATTATGTAGATGAAGCCATGGTAATCCCAACACCACTGGAGAGGAGGGACAAGAAATATTAGAAATGTCAGTTTCTGAGAGTGCAAAGTCCCAATCTGTAAGGGTAATTCCCCTGTAGTCAAGGAGATAATGTCTGACGATAAGAGTCTGTCACCAATGGCAAAAACCCGCAAGGGAGAAGACATGGGATACAGTGGAATACCCACTTGTTTAGTAAAAGCCAAATCTATGAAATTTCCTGCAGCTCTGGAGTCAAGGAATGCAGAGACTTGCATAATCTTGGCGGCCAGACGAATCTGTGAGAGTCGAAACTGGCGAAACTGGTGAGAGTTCTCTTGGAGCTTAGATATGATGCCACCAACAAATGACACTCCAGGCTTACTTTAGGGAGGAAAACTCCTCAGCTTTATAGGACAGCAATTAGCAAAGTGGGATTATCCGTCACAGTACAGACAAAGGCACATGCCTTCGAAGTTTCTCTTGCTCAGAGACAAGCCAATAACTGATGGCTGCTGGGCAGGTGAAGGCAACAGAGGTTTTTGGAAGCGAGGTGCCAACATTGGTTGAAATTTCTTGCTGCGCTCCTTAACAGCTAGATGTTCTCTAAGGTGAGTGTCCACTTTAATGGTGAGAGCAATCACATCCTCCAATGATTCAGGAAGTTCCCTAGAGACTAGGTCATCTTTGAGTCGAGTTGAAAGGCTTTGGTAGAACACCACCTTGTATGCCTCTTCATTCCAAGAAGTCTCTGCCATTAAAGTTCTAAAGTCAATGGTGTACTCACCAGAAGGTGAGGCTAGGCACTAGCGACCCAATCAGGGTAATCAAAGATAGTTCTTAATGATTGAAGGAACTCTTTAACATCAAATGTCAATGGATGGGATGGGATTCTTCTCCCAAAGAGAAAGAGAAACAGGACGTCAAATAACCCACTTTCACCCACTCAGAAGTGAATTGTGAGGGTTGGAATTCAAATTGAATAAGACACTGAGTAACAAACCCTCTGCAGGCTTGTGGGTCCCCATTGTAGCATGGAGGAGGAGGGATGTGTGGCTCACCAACTGGAGGGATCGCTAATGGAGGAGCAACATCAGCAGAGAGATTACCCGCGGCGGGAGGAGTGGAAGGCATACGAAAAAGAAGCGTATCAAGTACTTGCCCAGTGTGAACTTGCTGGGTCTCATACACTTCCATGCCTGACGCCAGCCCCTGGAGGGCCCTCCCGACATCCGGCATAGCTTCCTCGGAGTCCATGGCCCAAGTATAATGTAAGGGGGCCTATTGGCTCCGAGTGGGAGTTGTCAGGACCAAGGAGGAAGCTTTAGGGTTGAAGTCCAGGTTCAAGGTACCAACAACGGTTCAGGCAATATCATGATCAAAGTCCAGGCAAAGGTCCAAAGGCAGGAAGAAGGAGACAAGATCGAAGTTCAGACAAGGGTCAAAGTCCAAAGATCAATCCAAAAGTAATTTAACAGCACCCATGAACGCTAACAAACAGAACCTATACTTGGACATTGAACTGGCATCCAGGGCATCCATTTATTTGAATTTGGCTCAAGTTCATGACCTTACTGCACTAGTGCTGCTACCCCCGTGGGACTGAAGGGCACGCCATCTTGAATGCTTCGCAACCGCTGGTAAGGTAAGGCCCGTCTCCAGGCAGTTTGAGGGATGAAAGAAAGACAGTAAACTATGAGGGTAGACTACTACAATACATTAGAGGACAGTACAGACAAATAGCAGGGAACCTTTTTGCCCATAAAGCGGATTACTGAATCAGAGGCCACCCCTTCAGACTAGAATAATAGGACTTTCATTTGAAGCAGCGTAGGTGGTTCTTCACAGTGAGGACAGTTGGGTTGTGGAATGCACTGCCGGGTGATGTTGTGATGGCTGATTTGGTTAATGCTTTTAACCCTTTCACTGCCAGCCATTTTGTCCAAAATGGAACATCTACTGCCAAGCAGTT